>CM042152.1:86211875-86229375 GCA_023376005.1 Doryteuthis pealeii
TGGCAATTAGGCCAAAGCTGTTACAATACGAATTGCAGCTGAGCAGCAAGAAGCAGGTATCAGTAAAAAAATAAATAATAAATAAAAAAATCTCAAATCAATTGCTGTTGACAAAAGATTCACCTGAAAAGCAGTGCTGTTTATGTACTCCACCTGATGTTCTGAATTTGGAATAGATGCCTTTTGAGAAGATTCTTGAGTGTTCCACATAAAAGAAAAATATATATCAAAAGAACCATGACAAGAAGACAACCTAAACTTTGTGCCATTTCTAACCGTTTAAACTCATGTAATTATTCACATTTAATAAACACATGCTTTTATACCCTCATGACGAGAAATCATTGCATTTAACATCTCTTAAGAACTAGCAATTATCTTCATAGTCCCTTCCTCGGAAACCATGTGAAAAGCTTTCATCTAGTCAACATAAAAAGTAAATGAAGTTCCTTATTGTATTGTCAAGCTTCTCCTGTAATTAGGGAAGGCTGTAGATAATATCCACAGTTAAGACGATGACCTGCTCTAAAACCGATTGACTCTCAAAGTATATAGAGTTCACTAGCTTCCTGTTAATATAATGAAAAATGACATGTGCAAGAAGCTTTCCAGCAATTAAAAGAAGAGAAATACTTTAATTACTATTACACTCATATTTTCTTTTCTTGTAAAGATATGTGATGATGCCACTTTTGGACTATAAGGGAAATAAATCTTGTCTCCATATGAAACAAATACACATTATTTATGTAGTTTTGATATATCTAAAAAAAGAGTGTTTCAATATATGCATATACAAGAACCTGACAGTCACCAAACACTGTTAACTCTGAGTCTATGCTATCCTAACACACACACATATATATATATATGAGAAGTAAATACACAAACGATGTGTTTTGATATGACCTTTTTAGCTGACAATTTTTGGAGAATATGTGCTTAATTGAAGTCATACCTAATTTTTAAAGTTAATTAATTAATAATTAATTAATTAGGCGAGCATACTATCAAATGTAAGGCATTCAATGTTTAGCTTTACATTTGAATAGGTATACCCGCCTTAATTAATTAATTATAATTAATTAACTTCAAAAATTATACGACTTCAATTAGCACATATCTCCAATATATATATAATATATATATAATTAGGATATAGTTCATTTGAAATACACAGGGCAACTCTAATAGGGGAAACTAGAAGTAGTAAGGGGTGTATGTACATGTGTTTTTAATATAACAATAAAAGTCAGTTTATGGTTTGTTTTTAATTATGATTTTCTCAATAGACCAGTAAGATTTAGTAGTATATAGAACATATATTTAATCGTCAGTTCTTCTTTTTATTTGTCTTGAAGATGTGTCAAACAAACAATAAAGAATTTTTAAAACATTTTACAGCATATCAACCTCAGTGCGGTCATTTTAATCCGATAAAGTTTGAAATAAATCAATTCTTAATGGATAATACAATTTTTTTATAAATACATTATCTTTAACCCATAGATGGGACCCTAACAGGTACTACCACTCCGGCGAGTGGACCAGGACAATGGTGATGAAGGGTGTTCCCACATTCCCAAACCTCCCAAACTGGAACCTCACCATCAGATAGAGTTTTAACGTCATTCCCAGGAAATGTAGCCCGCACCACCGCCTTCTAGCACCCATATGATAAAAAAGGGGTTGGGCTTGCCATAAGGGCAATAGGGTTGGGAAAATCATATAGTGCTAGGGCTTGACGTGACCAGCCGATTGATCGGGGGGGCCTCTCCTACCACCCATCTAGCCCAAGATAGGGCCAAAGTGGAGTATTGCATGTCATGAACTGCTCATCCACCTGGGCTCTATCCTTAAGCATCACGGGTCGCACCCACGGCCAACAGGTGGCCCCATTGGGGAGTCTTACCCTCTGCAGAGGTGCAGTCGGTGCATTCTAATGCCCCAGCCGACAGGCGGTAAAACATTTACAATAACAAAATAATTCTGCTCATAAAATAGACATTAGCATTGGGAATAATTCTTCCACTTTATTTATGACAAACAATATATTTGAATTAGATTTTAGAAAATAAACAAAAAATCTATTACTTTAAAAAATTGAATAGATAAAAAAATTCTTGTTCAAGTCTTGTCCCAGGTGACTTCTTGTTTTATATTTCTAGAGTTCAATTTCAAAGCTAACCTAAGTTGTGGTAACAACCACAAAAATAAAAAATACTAATAAAAAGAAATTGTGAATTATTTTAAATATTTTCTCAAAATCAAAGTACTGTAGTTATTTTTCTAACAAAATTGTCTACAAAACAGTCATAAGATAAAAATACAAACAAGTGTAATAACAGAACTACATATAAGAACTCTTTTTTTTTTATTCTAACTGATTAGTAACCAACATGATATTGGTGTTCGTACATTATACAGAAACCTCCTATTAAATGTTATTCAATTTGATTCCTGCAAATTGAAGAAGAACTTGAGGAAAGCATTATTTTTTTAAATGCTAAGAGTAAAAATATATGTGGAATAATCAAGAATTGTTCAATTACCATTAGTAATGTCTGCTACATATGATTGAGTTTATGTAATGTTTATTTCCATTTTGTTTTTACTTATATCAAGTTTGACCTCTCTTCAATCTGCAGATTACATTTATATGTGTATACTTTGATTTCTACAACAGTAGATATATAGTATGGTTTCATTGTTAAAAACCTCCCCCCCCCACACACACACATATATATATATATATATATATATATATATATATATATATATATATATATTTACATACACCCACCAAAACCATCACTCTCTTTCAGAATCCTGATTAATCATACAAAAGGTTACTAGGATGAAACAAAAGTTTTGCAATATTTTGTTACTTGCTAGTCTGTAATATGTACATCACATGACCAAAAGCTATTGAAGCCATTGAAAGTACCCACTGTGGTTGGTAGTATTATGGTAGTTGGCATAGTAGCTGAAAAACTAGTGACTAAATATGCAAATAAAAAATCTTTTTTTTGTTAGAAACTGTTGCACACAATATTTCTATTATATTTTCTTCTAACTCCATCAAAATCTATACCAAAATAATGACAACTTTAAATTCTTTATCAATAAATTTGTAAGTTTTAAAGTTGAGAATTAAATTTGAGTATGTAAATTAAAAGAAGAAATTGTTGTTATTGCAAGTATTTTCATTTTTTCAAATTTTATTTGTACTGTTATGCTTATTGTTCTTATTCCTATGGATAAAAGTATGTCAAATTTCCTAAAAGTCATTAGTTCAATCCTGAGCAAAGCAATACAAGAATATATCATTGGCCACAGTAATTAAATATAAGGAGGAAAAAAATGGATAAAAGTTTGATGTACAAATATATAATATTGCTTTATTTTTCTTTTACTAATTTCAGCTTTAAAAATGTATGTGACAAAATTGTTTTTATCAAGGAAGAAATCAAATGTAATGTTACTTAGTTGATTTATATTAAGAAAAATACTCTAATTTTCTAAACCGAATTTTAACCTATATTTAAAAATAACATATGCCAAATAGTCCCATTTTGCATTAAATGGATCCAGTGTTAAACACAGTCAGCTAATCTATCCAAATTTGAGTCCTTTCTTGTTTCCTACTCCAGTTCAAAGAAAATTGACTAATTTAATTACAGTTTCATTCATCTCACTGTCTTTGATGCTATTTCTTCTGTGAATTTCTTGATATATGCATTTTTGGCCAAACTCACTGAAAAGCATTTTGATGATTTACATTCAACCTTTTAAACTTTTGAAATGATTTGTTGATGGCAACAGATTGAACAATGTTTCTATTCAATAACTTTCAATTTTAAGATGTAATCAAAATTATCTCAAGTCAAAAGTTGGTTTCACTCCAGTTTAATTTTCCTTTACATGTAAAGAAAAAGAAGCTTATAAAAACATTCAGTAACTAATGAGTTTATTTTGCTCATTTAATTCAATAGAGTAAAGAAATCTAGCATTGATATTGATTTATTCTATGAATGAAATCAAAATTGTTGTACCCCATGACCTATACTTGTTCAGATTATAAATGATTGTCTTAAATCTTTCACAGTTAGCTGACCTTTCACCCTGCAAATGATAAAAGTGGCCATTTTCTGCCAAATATCCTCAGACATGATAATTACTTGAATCTTCAACAATATTTGAAATCTGAGACCAAAATTGTAATATTGAATTTGTGTGTATGAGCCTAGATCTTGTGTAGAAATTTAACCTCAGAGACCCATTTTCTTGTATGGGAAGATGGGACTTTAAAACCATCTTATATTATGAAAAATCTTGTTAGCTCTGTCTAAAACTAATAAAAAAACCTTATGCTGAGATTTTTCTTGAGAAAGATATTGAATTAGTAAACATATATAGTTTTATCTTAAATGAAATCTAATAATATAGCAATGATATTGATACAATTCAATTATTTCTCTGATATTAGTAAAAGAATAGAATATGAATATTTTCAAGAAAGTTTGGTCACTTTTCAAGAAATCTATCTATTATTCTGCAAGTTTTCTAAAGACTATTTCATATTCTTTTCTCTTTTAATTAGGAAAATGAGAATTGTTCATACAAAAAAAAATCCCACAGAATTATTCAATGGACAAGTAAAAGTTTCTGCTTATTTTTAAAATGGATTTGACAAAATAAATTTCCCCCATAAAACTTAATGGAAGGTGTCATGGCTTTTGAAAATGGTTTCTTTATTGATTCAAATTTTTCTCTTATGTCCAATGTCACCTCTAATGTTTTCATGGCCTGCATACGAACAAAAAGCCTGTGAGGAGTGTGCAAAAAATATTACTAGAGAGAGAATGGTTAAAGTATGGACAATTGTTTGTTAACCAGATTTAGATTTATTGAATTTTTTTTTATCTGAAACTTTCAAAATTCATTCCTGGCATTACAATTTTTCTGCATTGCATTACTTTTTTTCTATGTGGCCATATTTCTTAAACATATGTTCACAAATATTCAATGTGTACGGATTTATATAGTTGTGCAGACATTTATATCTTCTTACATATGCTATTATAGTAACTAGCAAATATATGTACCCTCCGGGTGCAAGTATTTAAGTTTTAATGTAATAAAATATTATGTTAACTTAGAAAGGGTAATGGAACTAAATAAGATGCCGATAAAAAGATTTGAAACAGAGGGGGAACAAATAAAACTTGCTTTTTCTTCCCTCCCGTATTTCATTGCTAAATTTTCATAATTTAACAATTTAGTTAAATTAGGAAGTAAAGAATATAATTACTGTTAATATTGTTAATGGATTTATTGGAGAGATTTTTGCTCATATTCATTAAAATTAAACCAAACAATTAGAAATCAAATATACTGAGCACATATTTATTAAAATCAAATTTTTAAAATCAATATGCAAATTAGCCTTCCCCTTCACACTGCAAACCACTATATTTTGTATATATAAATATAATTGCATGTTAATAATATGTAGATATGGTCAACAGTATTAATAATGTAAAACAATTTTATTAATAATTGAGGTTTGAATAAAAATAAAATCATGGAGAATGTGATGTAAATAATTATGTGAATTGTGACTCGATTAGTAATATAGTTTCGGTTACAGACAGAAAAACACTATCTCCATTATAATAAGATATTAATATTAACTAGTTATGTCTGTGTATTCACCTGCAGTCTCTGTGGAAACAAAAAAAAATACCTGTGTGTGTTCACATGAATGATTTCCTGATTTCCTTTATATAAAGTTGTAAGTCTGAAAACTTTCTTGAAAGGATCAGGTCTGTCAAAAAGACAGCAAAAAAAACAACTAATAAATTTTTCCATTTTCTCTTTAGCTTTTAATTACTCTCAAAACTGTAAACTTCTTATATTTAGGCATGATTTGTCTATATTGAAAGGCATGTGTTGGTATAATGGTTACGGTCATAGGAAATGGACACAATAAGACGAGTTCAAATCTTAGACGAGGCTGTTTGCATTTCACATAGCGCTAATACCCTTGGGAAAGGTATGAATACTACTCTCCCTCCAGCTATGGGTAAATAGTAGGGCACACTGGGCTCTTTAACCTTGGTTAGGTAACCAGTCTAGGAGAAGGAAAACTGAATTCAAACCTGTTAAACTCCGCTTAAGAAATCGACCTTGTGTCGTATCCTGCTCATGCAGAGGGGTTTGGTAAATCTATCTTTATTTAGTATTGAATATTTCCAAATTTTAAAAATTGATTGAAAATTGCACATAAAAATTAAATCAAAAGAAAATTTTCTTTATTTTTCTTCATCTCACTTGGCAAATAAAATAATTGTAATTTATTCTTAATGTATTATGATGTTCCCTTTAACTTTTCAGGGCTTGCATAAATGACCAAAAAGTCTGTGAGCAAGTGAAAACATCCACTGTATAAAAAAAATATTGCTTTTAAAGTAATCATTGAATTTTTATTTTTTTTGCGTAAAATTTTGGAAATAAGGATCAGATCAGAGCAAAAGTGATTACTTCTTTTTATTATTTTTATTTATATAAAACTCAAAATTTATAAGTGGCCTTATAGTTCTACAATTTATCTTGTGTATGGCCATAAAGTAATAGATCTTACAAAGAACATTACTTATATCTATTAATGCTAATCATTTTTGTTTTTGTTTAATTGTAGACCGAATCCCTTCCACCGACAAGAGCCAGCAACCAAACCCAAGCAGAAGAAGATGGGAGCATGTGGAAAGGTGTGCGTAGTTTGGCTACTAAACTCATTGATTCGGCCAACGATGAAGAACCGGCCCCCGAGGTTGAAGGGGTAGATTACAAATTGGGCAAGTTACAATATGCCATTGCATATGACTTCCGGACTCTTACCCTAACTGTAACCATATTCCGAGCCTGCGCACTTCCGGCAAAGGATTTCACAGGAACAAGTGACCCTTACGTCAAAGTCCTGCTCCTGCCTGACAAAAAACACAAGTTACTGACTAAAGTGAGGAAAAGAAACCTCAATCCTCACTGGAACGAACGTTTTGTCTTTGAAGGTAAGTAACTGTAAGATCTTCATGTACTACTTCCTCTTGAATTTTATAACAGTTGTTATTTACTAAGCTTTGCTTTGCTGGTAACAAGCTTCAGGTTGCTTACTCGAAATTCTGTTACAAACTGGTCATAAATCTACATGTTGAAAAGCCTAATCATTACTTAACTTTAGTGAACTAACAGTAACCAGTGTCTTCAGCATGATTTGACCAGAGCCTAATAGTTGATAGTAAAGAAATTGGCTTGTAGAGTGTTATTTTTCTAATTGTATCACTCCGGAGTTATAGCTTCTAAACTATTTGAATATTTTATTTTTATTATGTGTACCTTTTGGAAGATCTAACATTAAACGGTAATACAAAATACAAAAATAAACTTGTGAAAAGGCTTCAATTTGGGTTAGCTTACAAATGAGTGTTATCAAGTCCTAAGTCAAAGATTATTAAATCCAGAAAGGGAGATGTTTGTTTTGTTGCATTAAATGGCTTACATGAGTTAAGTTCTTTTTTACAGTAATTAGAAGATTCCAGACAGGAAATTGTTTATGGATTATGAGAAAGAGAATTGAACAGTAATTTTTTTTTAAATAAACATTTGTAACACTTCCATTTAAAAGGATCTTTAAACCATAAATAATAAGTTTGGATTAAAATAATACTCATAGAAATACTTGTAGGTAGTCAGCTTAATAATAACAAAGTAGTGTTCGAAAATGATCTCATATATTTATTTATTTAATTATTAAATATAATTTTTTTTTGTAGGCATCTACCCAAAGTTTCAAGCTTTTTGCTCTCGTCAGGATACCTTTAATTCCTCTGGTGTTTCTGCAAAAACATGTTTTGCGATTATGTCTAGCCATAATACATAATCGCAAAAAATGTTTTTGCAGAAACACCAGAGGAATTAAAGGTATCCTGACGAGAGCAAAAAGCTTGAAACCTTGGGTAGATGCCTACAAAAAACAGTTATATTTAATAATTAAATAAATAAATAAATTTCACTGTGATTTCCTTATTTCATCTTGGAAAAATTTTACCTATATATATATATATATATATATTACACACACATTGAAGTCAACAAGTGATTGACTGTTGAGGGGTTTTTTTTTGGTGGTGGGGATCTGGTAAACAAACTTTTTTTCATGACATATTTCTAAACTTTCTGATTTTTTATCTTGATAAATAGAAATTAAAATAAATCTGAGATTAATTGGTTTCTCTTACTGATGAATTAGCATTTCATCTTTTTTAATGTCATTCAATTTTTCTGATTAAATGAAAAAGTTTAAATGAACAAATATTCAATCAAAAAGTTATGTAAATTCCATCAGTTTTCAATTTGAATTCACTTGAGTTGAAATGAATTATTTTCCATAATGTTATTGTTTAAACATGAAGAAAATCTGCATTATGTCTAGAAAACTAAGAGAAAACACTCAGTAATCTATTTGCACTATTACATCTGTATATTTTTTAGTGTGTGTGTATAAGTATAATTCCCATAAAAATAATATATAGACTCGCAATTCTATCTCGGATCAGTCAGTAGTATATGTACTTCTGAAAATCTAATGTTTCTTTTTAAACTATGATATAAGATATTTGCTGGTGTCTAATTTTGAAGAGTACAAAATTTAATACTTATTGAAAAATTAATGCAAAATAAAAACCATTAAAAAAATACTAAATTAGAATTCATATTTGCATATACAATATTCTATTTATAGATGTATTTTGTATGTGCATATATAGCTGGATCTCATCCCATATACCTTTGTGCATTTAAACACACACACACACATATATATATATATACGGAGATTGATTTTTCTCGATTTGTTTAGCCTTACATTTGAATAGGTATTCCCGCCTAATTCATTAATTATTGATTAATTAATTTTCAAAAATTAGGTACGGCTTCAATTAAGCACATATTCTCCCAAAAATTGTTGGCTAAAAAAGCCATATCAAAACACATCATCTGTTTGTTTACTTCTCACACACACACACATATATATATATATATATATAAAATGTTGTTCTGGTTTCAACGGGAGAAAATTTAATATTTTATAAAAAAGAAGAAGGTCCACAAAATGTATTGTTCTCAGAAAAAATGTTTTATTCTTTTTATTTTATATACGCAACACATGTTTCAGATATTCTGGTATCTTCTTCAGGCTTTGATCAATACATATATTGATATACATATACATATACATATATATATATATATATATATAGTAAATGAAGAAAAACTCTAAACTTGCTTCATTACAATAATTTTATTTTCAACCGTATTAATACGGCATCTTCAGGTAATCACAAGAACATGACTCTTACTGAGAATTCCCCAAAGTAACATCTCTTTTATATCTATCAATTTAGGGGAGGGAGGGTTGGTGTCTTATTTTGGAATGGGTGGGGTTATTTTCTTTGGATGAGGCAGGGAGGTCTATGTTTTGGATGAGGTGTGGCTTAGCTTGGGGCATATTCCTTGGAGAAATAGTTGTAAGAGTGTATATACAAAATGAGCAGAATTTCAAGGCCAAAAATATTTTCAAAATTAAAATAATTAAAAAAATTAAAAACTTTAAAAAATAAAAAAAAGGGGAGACGAAGAGAAGAAGAAGAGAAAGATACAGATAACAAAAATGATATAGAAATAAACAATAAAATAAAAAATTAGATGAAAATTAAAAATTAAAAAAATTAAAAAATTAAAATCAAAATAAAAATAAAAATAAAAATAAAAATAATAATAATAATAATAATAAATAAAATTTAAAAAATTAACAAGTAATAATGGTAATGATAATAAGGTAAAGGAATAAAGCATAATGATTAAGATTAATAAAATCTTGTAAAATAAAATAAGATAAATTAAATTAAAATAAGAAAAGAATTAGAATTAGAATAAAGAATTAGAGTCTACTAAAACAGAATGAAAATAAAAATAAAATAAAAAATAAAAAAAAAATAAAAAAAAAAAAAATAAAAATAAAAAATAAATAAAATAAAAAATTTAAAAAAATAGAACATAAACAATAAAAATTAAAAATCAAATAAAAATTAACATAATATAAAATTAGAATTAAACTAAGAAGCAAATTAGGGGTGGGAGGTAGCTTGTGAAGGTAAAGAGTTAGAGAATAGACTGTGTATATATATATATATATATACACACATATGTTTCTGCAATTTTTCTGTTATGTTATATATATGGAGAGAGAGAGAGTGAGAGAGGAAGTGGATCAGATGATAACAAATCGATGATAATTGTACTCAAGGAAGCTGTTATTTTTATATAATGAAGATAGTTTGTTATTTTTTTTATATAAAATATATAAGGACCATAATAGCAAATTCAATTAGGCCAAATGCTATTAAGATAAATGAAGATAAATGCAGACAATTTTACTTACAAAATCAGTAAGCACAACATTTTGATCAACAAAAAAAATTGTTCATTTAAATAGATTCATAGATTTAATGAACGAGACTGAATAAAATTTTTCTCTTTACAGATACAAATCAGTCCAGTCTCATCTTCCTTCTCACTTAAGATTTTAGTTTCCCATTTCCACAGAATTTTTGCTTTATTTATGCAATTTATCATAATCTTTATGGCAATATCTTAGCATAGAGCAAAGGTTAACAAGTTAGTCTTATATATCTGTCAGGTCGTCCATATTGCATCCAGAATCTGCACACAGCTAGTTAATATAGGTTTTCACTGGCCTGCCTCCACTGGTATGTTCATGTCTTCTGTGTCCATGGGAGAATGTCACTTATGATTTCATCTTTGCTCCTTCAAGTTCACAGCCCTAAAAATAAGGAATTACCGTTCTAAGAAACTTGAAAAATGATGTAGCAATTATGTTGAACTTGTGGATGAATGTCTAGATAAGGACGTAAATTTCATGGATGTAGGTCATTTGATTATTGGTTGGGCTGAGAATTTTTCAGCACCCACATATTAATGAAAAAATATAGTATCAATAATTTCATTGTGAAGTCATGATGAGAAAGATAGTCTTACAGCTCATTACTACTATAATGATATTGATACTCAGTGGGTGTCTTATACTTGTGACTACTATAATGATATTGATGTATGAGTTACACCCTTACATTGGGCATAAATATATAAGGGATGATCCCACTAAGAATACCACTTCTAACTACCAGTGTACTGTAAACAACTCAACAGACTCGGTCATGCAGCTAATGTGTAGCGTATACGTTTTTACTCTTATTTGTGCAATACCAACTTCTGTTGTATATACATTTCTACACTTATTTGTGCATTACTAATTTCTGCAATTGATACTCACTGAGTGTCCCATACTTGTGTTTTGATGCCAGACTAAGTCAAGTTTAGTAAATAACTGTAAAAAATATAATTTCTAAAGGTGAAGTGTACCAAGAGGGTTAATACTATTTTGAACCAATGTGCATTACAATAACAATATATATTTGCAGAAATTCAGGCAAAAATTACTTCATGGTTATTTTCAAGAATTAAAATGAAAACATTGCTTTTTCTTGGAGCATCTGAAGAATCTCCAGGAACTAATATACTGATATATATCAGTAATTAGAACATAGAATTGCAGACTGTGAGGTACACAATTCTGTTTCCATAATTCATTATTCCATAAATTATTTAGATTCAGATTTAATATAAAGTTTCCATAATTTTCCCACTGTGCTCTCCATCTTTTTGTATCATTAAAAACTTTATCACCAGATTCCCACTTGAGGAAAACCTGACAAGGAACTAAATGACATGGTGCATTCAAAACAAAAATGATGACATTCGTCTCCTTATCCATCATATAATGAGAATTCTTCCGTCTTTAGACAACACTGAAGAAGCTGAAGTTCACATGGGAATGAAGCAATGATCTAAAATGATTAGAGAGAGAATAAATCCATAGAATCATAAAACAATGCTTCTTCTCAGAATCTGAGACAACACTTGAAAGTCTAAATCTTTACAAAAGTCTGAGCTGCCAGAACACTGGGAAAATTTTGTAATCAGATCAGCAGAATTGGTCACTACTTCAATATCGATGATGAGTTCATTGGTACAGCAATCAGTTGCCAGAAAGAAGCAGAGATTATTAACTAAGATTCAAAGACAGAATTTTCTTTCTTTTGGGCCATCTCAAAGTCAGGTAAGTATCATCCCAAGCAGTGTTCTCTTTAATTGCAATGATCAAAGAGAAATAAAGGAAAGAATAGTCGGTCAAGGAGAAGATGAAATTAATTCAATTAAACAAAGCTTAATGATGTCGGACTCACAAAGTGAATAGCGGACCAGTTCTTCAATCATTTCTTAACAATTTCTCATAGAAATCTTTGGACTTTGACCTGATTTGAAAAGGAAAGTGACTTAGAGTTACAGGATCAAAGTAATGCTTCAAGTTGGCTAGTTTTAAAAGGCGGCAGGAAACAAAGGCTTTTTTCTTGGAGCAGCTCAATTTGTCTTTGAGGCTGATACGATCTAATTTACAAGAACTACCTTAAGGGTTTTACAGCATTTCTTATCATTCTACTCTAGTTATAATATATTAAGTTTTAAGAATAGCATTTTTTATTATTCCATCCTTTTCATATGGGAGGCAATTAGAATCACACAAATATACTTAAAGCATGAAGCCGAGATAAAACTTTAGTCTACATTATTTTAAAATTTTTTTATCTTGTGTGATAACTCCTCTCCCTCAAAAGTGTCTATTGTCTGATATATCCCAGCCCTAAAAATTTAAAGAAGAAAAAATACAATATTGCTTCTAAAACTTGAGTCAAACAATCTTTTTTTAGAAGTATCAGTGAATAAAAAAATTATCTTATAAACACAATTTGCAATATACCCTCCTTGTATCAAGATTGTTTATTTTCCTTCAACATGTTGTAATTTTGAAATTCCAACAAATTTCTTTTATTTGCAACCTTTTTATTTCATGATCAAAATGCATTTCAGCCATTAAATTGTTGCCGAATCTGCTGCACCAAAAGGGTTAATACTATTTGAACCAATGTGCATTACAAATAACAATATCTTTTTTCAGAAATTCAGGCAAAAATTACTCCATGGTTATTTTCAAGAATTTAAAATGAAAACATTGCTTTTCATTGTAGCATCTGAAGAATCTCCAGGAACTTAATATACTGATATTGATCAGTAATTAGAACATAGAATTGCAGACTGTAAGGACCACAATTCTGTTCAATTCTCTAGCAAACAATAGATATGAATGTGCTTTAATCTTAGTACATAGATGATGTAAATATTTAATTATATTGCTATTTTGGAGAGTGGTCTTGTTATTTACCAAAGTTTCCAAGACAAGTATACAAAATGTTGCCCATCTATGGGTAAATAGAAACATGTATTTATAGAAAAATTGTATTATCCATTAAGAATTGATTTATTTCAAAACTTTATCGGCATTAAATGATCCACTGAGGTTTGATATGCCGTAAAACAAAACAAACCAAACAAAAATGCTTTGACCTCATTATTAAAAAAATTAATTTAAAAAATGAAAAGATCTGATTTCTAGAAAAGTAAAAGGTTATTTCTCAAAAAAAAAAATAATTTACTTCTTTTAATTCTACCATACATATGAGGTCAAAATTAAATTTTTTTAAATGCCTATCTAATACATAAGTAACTACCTTAAGGTCATCTTATAGGTCATCTTATTATAATGGAGATTCGCTATCTGTCTGTAACCCGAAACTACATCACTACTTATGTCACAATAACCTTAGGAATTGTATAAATTTATAAAGAGTATTTAATCATAGTCAAAATCATTAATATATAGAATGATAAATTTCATTTATTTAATGATGTCTATGAAATCTGAGTTATATTTGCCTCAAAACAGCCCATGTTATTTAGTATGTTTAAAATCCGCAAATATGTCTAAGAAATAAAGCTTTACATAATATTATGTGTGTTAATTTACAAACTGCGTTTTAACAAAACCGGATTAATAAATAATTACTTGGTTTTATTGTTTTATATACTCTCCAAACATTAAAATCAATCCTATGAATGATTTATATAGAAACCAATTAGAATATAATTAAAATATATGTAATCTTTTTTTAATAAATAATTACTTGGTTTTATTGTTTTATAGACTCTCCAACATTAAAAAATCAATCCTATGAATGATTGATATAGAAACCAATTAGAATATAATTTATATAGAAACCAATTAGAATATAATTAAAAAATATGTGTAATCTTTTTGCATGCATTTCTTACTTAGTTCATTAGTCTTTCTAATAAAGTTCATTACTTAAATACTTACACTCGGAGGACGCATATTGTTAAATGCTGAAGAAAAGACAGGAATTTATGAGCATCAGGTTTTCTTCTCTTTGGCCACAGAATCTTCACCCCTAGGTGAAAGTGAATCTACTCTGGATTGGTAGATAAAAGTTTAAATAACCTTGTATCAGATAAACTGACAGATGTAATTCCAGTTAGAAGAGGAAGAAACTGATGCTCATAATTCCTGTTCTTTTTCTTCAGCATTTAACAATATGCGCTCTCCGAGTGTAAGTATTTAAGTAATGAAATTTATTAGAAAGACTAATGAAACTAAGTAAGAAATGCATGCAAAAATATTACACATATTTTAATTATATTCTAATTGGTTTCTATATAAAATTATATTCTAATTGGTTTCTATATAAAATTATATTCTAATTGGTTTCTATATAAAATCATTCATAGGATTGATTTTAATGTTGGAGAGTATATAAAACAATAAAACCAAGTAATTATTTATTAAATCCGGTTTTGTTAAAACCAGTTTATAAATTAACCACACTATAATTTCTTAGACATGTTGCAGGATTTTAAACATACTAATAACATGGGCTGTTTTGAGGCAAATATAACTCAGATTTTCATAGACATCATTAATAAATAACATTTATCATTCTATATATTAATGATTTTGACTATGAATTAAATACTCATTTATAAATTTACACAGATCCTAAGGTTATTGTGACATAAGTAGTGATGTAGTTTCGGTTACAGACAGATGGCGAATCTCCATTATAATAAGATGACCTTAGGGTAGTTACTTATGTATTAGATAGGCATTTTAAAAAAATTTAATTTTGACCTCATATGTATGGTAGAATTTAAAAAAGTAAATTATTTTTTTTGAGAAATAAACCTTTTTACCTTTTCTAGAAATCAGATCTTTCATTTTTTTAAATTAATCTTTTAATAATGAGGAGTGAGTTTTGGATCACACATTTTGTATACTTGTCTTGGAAACTTTGTAATATACAAGACCACTCTCCAAAATAGATGATGTAAATATATTAATTATATTGCTATGTACTAAGATTAAAGCACATTCATATCTATTGTTTGCTAGAGAAATTGAAACAGAATTGTGGTCCTTACAGTCTGCAATTCTATGTTCTAATTACTGATCTATATCAGTATATTAAGTTCCTGGAGATTCTTCAGATGCTACAATGAAAAGCAATGTTTTCATTTTAATTCTTGAAAATAACCATGGAGTAATTTTTGCCTGAATTTCTGAAAAGATATATTGTTATTGTAATGCACACTGGTTCAAAATAGTATTAACCCTTTTGGTGCAGCAGATTCAGCAACACATTTAATGGCTGGAATGCATTTTTGATCATGAAATAAAAAAGGTTGCAAATAAAAGAATTTGTTGGAATTTCAAAATTACAACATGTTGAAGGAAAATAAATGAATCTTGATACAAGGGAGGTATATTGCAAAATTGTGTTTATAAGATAAATTTTTTTATTCACTGATACTTTTAAAAAAAGATTGTTTGACTCAACTTTTAGAAGCAATATTGTATTTTTTCTTCTTTAAATTTTTAGGGCTGGGATATATCAGACAAAAGACACTTTTGAGGGAGAGGAGTTATCACACAAGATAAAAAATTTTAAATAATGTAGACTAAAGTTTCATCTCGGCTTTATGCTTTAAGTATATTTGTGTGATTCTAATTGCTCTCCATATAAAAAAGGATGGAAAATAATAAAAATGCTATTCTTAAAACTTAATATATTATAACTAGAGGAGATGATAAGAAATGCTGTAAACCCTTAAGGTAGTTCTTGTAAATTAGATCGTATCAGTCTTAAAGACAAATTGAGCTGCTCCAAGAAAAAAAGCCTTTGTTTCTGCCGCCTTTTAAAACTAGCCAACTTGAAACATTACTTTGATCCTGTAACTCTAAGTCACTTTCCTTTTCAAATCAGGTCAAAGTCCAAAGATTTCTATGAGAAATTGTTAAGAAATGGATTGAAGAACTGGTCCGCTATTCACTTTGAGTCCGACATCATTAAAAGCTTTGTTTAATTGAATTAATTTCATCTTCTCCTTGACCGACTATTCTTTCCTTTATTTCTCTTTGATCATTGCAATTAAAGAGAACACTGCTTGGGATGATACTTACCTGACTTTGAGATGGCCCAAAAGGAAGAAATTCTGTCTTTGAATCTTAGTTAATAATCTCTGCTTCTTTCTGGCAACTGATTGCTGTACCAATGAACTCATCATCGATATTGAAGTAGTGACCAATTCTGCTGATCTGATTACAAAATTTTCCAGTGTTCTGCAGCTCAGACTTTTGTAAAGATTAGAATTTCAAGTGTTGTCTCAGATTCTGAGAAGAAGCATTGTTATGATTCTATGGATTTATTCTCTCTCTAATCATTTTAGATCATTGCTTCATTCCCATGTGAACTTCAGCTTCTTCAGTGTTGTCTAAAGACGGAAGAATTCTCATTATTTGACGGATAAGGAGACGAATGTCATCATTTTTGTTTTGAATGCACCATGTATTTAGTTCCTTGTCAGGTTTTCCTCAAGTGGGAATCTGGTGATAAAGTTTTTAATGATACAAAAAGTGGGAGAATTATGGAATCTTTATATTAAATCTGAGACTAAATAATTTATGGAATAATGAATTATGGAAACAGAATTGTGGACCTCACAGTCTGCAATTCTATGTTCTAATTACTTATCTATATCAGTATATTAGTTCCTGGAGATTCTTCAGATGCTCCAAGAAAAAAGCAATGTTTTCATTTTAATTCTTGAAAATAACCATGGAGTAATTTTTGCCTGAATTTCTGCAAATATATATTGTTATTGTAATGCACATTGGTTCAAAATAGTATTAACCCTCTTGGTACACTTCACCTTTAGAAATTATATTTTTTACAGTTATTTACTAAACTTGACATCAAAACACAAGTATGGGACACTCAGTGAGTATCAATTGCACAAATAAGTGTAGAAATGTATATACAACAGAAGTTGGTATTGCACAAATAAGAGTAAAAACGTATACGCTACACATTAGCTGCATGACTGAGTCTGT
>CM042152.1:86231875-86241875 GCA_023376005.1 Doryteuthis pealeii
AGGTTTCAAGCTTTTTGCTCTCGTCAGGATACCTTTAATTCCTCTGGTGTTTCTGCAAAAACATTTTTTGCGATTATGTATTATGGCTAGACATAATCGCAAAACATGTTTTTGCAGAAACACCAGAGGAATTAAAGGTATCCTGACGAGAGCAAAAAGCTTGAAACCTTGGGTAGATGCCTACAAAAAACAGTTATATTTAATAATAAATAAATAAATAAATAAAAATATATATATATATATATATATATATATATATATGAGAGATCATTTTCGAACACTACTTTGTTATTATTAAGCTGACTACCTACAAGTATTTCTGTGTGTATTATTCTAATCCAAACTTATTATTTATGGTTTAAAGATCCTTTTAAATGGAAGTGTTACAAAGGTTTTTTTTTTTTTTAATTACTGTTCGATTCTCTTTATTATAATCCATAAACAATTTCCTGTTTGGAATCTTCTTTTTACTGTAAACAAGAACTTAACTCATGTAAGCCATTTAATGCAACAAAACAAACATCTCCCTTTCTGGATTTAATAATCTTTGACTTAGGACTTGATAACACTCATTTGTAAGCTAACCCGAATTGAAGCCTTTTCACAAGTTTATTTTCTGTATTTTGTATTACCGTTTAATGTCACATCTTCCAAAAGGTACACATAATAAAAATAAAATATTCAAATAGTTTAGAAGCTATAACTCCGGAGTGATACAATTAGAAAAATAACGCTCTACAAGCCAATTTCTTGACTATCAACTATTAAGCTCGACACTAATGGTCAAATCATATTGAAGACACTGGTTACTGCTAGATCACTAAAGTTAAGCAATGATTAGGCTTTTCAGCACGTAGGTTTATGACCAGTTTGTAACAGAATTTCGAGTAAGCAACCTGAAGCTTGTTACCAGCAAAGCAAAGCTTAGTAAATAACAACTGTTATAAAATTCAAGAGGAAGTAGTACATGAAGATCTTACAGTTACTTACCTTCAAAGACAAAACGTTCGTTCCAGTGAGGATTGAGGTTTCTTTTCCTCACTTTAGTCAGTAACTTGTGTTTTTTGTCAGGCAGGAGCAGGACTTTGACGTAAGGGTCACTTGTTCCTGTGAAATCCTTTGCCGGAAGTGCGCAGGCTCGGAATATGGTTACAGTTAGGGTAAGAGTCCGGAAGTCATATGCAATGGCATATTGTAACTTGCCCAATTTGTAATCTACCCCTTCAACCTCGGGGGCCGGTTCTTCATCGTTGGCCGAATCAATGAGTTTAGTAGCCAAACTACGCACACCTTTCCACATGCTCCCATCTTCTTCTGCTTGGGTTTGGTTGCTGGCTCTTGTCGGTGGAAGGGATTCGGTCTACAATTAAATAAAAACAAAAATTATTAGAATTAATAGATATAAGTAATGTTCTTTGTAAGATCTATTGCTTTATGGCCATACACAAGATAAATTGTAGAACTATAAGGCCACTTATAATTTTTGAGTTTTATATAAATAAAAATAATAAAAAGAAGTAATCACTTTTGCTCTGATCTGATCCTTATTTCCAAAATTTTACGCAAAAAAAATAAAAATTCAATGATTACTTTAAAAGCAATATTTTTTTTGTACAGTGGATGTTTTCACTTGCTCACAGACTTTTTGGTCACTTATGCAAGCCCTGAAAAGTTAAAGGGAACATCATAATACATTAAGAATAAATTACAATTATTTTATTTACCAAGTGAGATGAAGAAAAATAAAGAAAATTTTCTTTTGATTTAATTTTTATGTGCAATTTTCAATCAATTTTTAAAATTTGGAAATATTCAATACTAAATAAAGATAGATTTACCAAACCCCTCTGCATGAGCAGGATACGACACAAGGTCGATTTCTTAAGCGGAGTTTAACAGGTTTGAATTCAGTTTTCCTTCTCCTAGACTGGTTACCTAACCAAGGTTAAAGAGCCCAGTCTGCCCTACTATTTACCCATAGCTGGAGGGAGAGTAGTATTCATACCTTTCCCAAGGGTATTAGCGCTATGTGAAATGCAAACAGCCTCGTCTAAGATTTGAACTCGTCTTGTTTTGTCCATTTCCTATGACAGTAACCATTAAACCAACACATGCCTTTCAATATAGACAAATAAAGACCCAGTCTGCCCTACTATTTACCATAGCTGGAGGGAGAGTAGTATTCATACCTTTCCCAAGGGTATTAGCGCTATGTGAAATGCAAACAGCCTCGTCTAAGATTTGAACTCGTCTTATTGTGTCCATTTCCTATGACCGTAACCATTAAACCAACACATGCCTTTCAATATAGACAAATCATGCCTAAATATAAGAAGTTTACAGTTTTGAGAGTAATTAAAAGCCAAAAATTTATTAGTTGTTTTTTTGCTGTCCTTTTGACAGACTTGATCCTTTCAAGAAAGTTTTGAGATTTATAACTTTATATAAAGGAAATCAAGAAATCATTCATGTGAACACACACAGGTATTTTTTTTTTTGTTTTCACAGAGACTGCAGGTGAATATACAGACATAACTAGTTAATATTAATATTACTATAATAGCATATGTAAGAAGATATAAATGTCTGCACAACTATATAAATCTGTACACATTGAATATTTGTGAACATATGTTTAAGAAATATGGCCACATAGAAAAAAATAATGCAATGCAGAAAAATTGTAATGCCAGGAATGAATTTTGAAAGTTTCAGATAAAAAAAAAATTCAATAAATCTAAATCTGGTTAACAAACAATTGTCCATACTTTAACCATTCTCTCTCTAGTAATATTTTTTGCACACTCCTCACAGGCTTTTTGTTCGTATGCAGGCCATGAAAACATTAGAGGTGACATTGGACATAAGAGAAAAATTTGAATCAATAAAGAAACCATTTTCAAAAGCCATGACACCTTCCATTAAGTTTTATGGGGAAAATTTATTTTGTCAAATCCATTTTAAAAATAAGCAGAAACTTTTACTTGTCCATTGAATAATTCTGTGGGATTTTTTTTGTATGAACAATTCTCATTTTCCTAATTAAAAGAGAAAAGAATATGAAATAGTCTTTAGAAAACTTGCAGAATAATAGATAGATTTCTTGAAAAGTGACCAAACTTTCTTGAAAATATTCATATTCTATTCTTTTACTAATATCAGAGAAATAATTGAATTGTATCAATATCATTGCTATATTATTAGATTTCATTTAAGATAAAACAATATATGTTTACTAATTCAATATCTTTCTCAAGAAAAATCTCAGCATAAGGTTTTATTATTAGTTTTAGACAGAGATAACAAGATTTTTCATAATATAAGATGGTTTTAAAGTCCCATCTTCCCCATACCAAGAAAATGGGTCTCTGAGGTTAAATTTCTACACAAGATCTAGGCTCATACACACAAATTCAATATTACAATTTTGGTCTCAGATTTCAAATATTGTTGAAGATTCAAGTAATTATCATGTCTGAGGATATTTGGCAGAAAATGGCCACTTTTATCATTTGCAAGGTGAAAGGTCAGCTAACTGTGAAAGATTTAAGACAATCATTTATAATCTGAACAAGTATAGGTCATGGGGTACAACAATTTTGATTTCATTCATAAGAATAAATCAAATATCAATGCTAGATTTCTTTACTCTATTGAATTAAATGAGCAAAATAAACTCATTAGTTACTGAATGTTTTATAAGCTTCTTTTTCTTTACATGTAAAGGAAAATTAAACTGGAGTGAAACCAACTTTTGACTTGAGATAATTTTGATTACATCTTAAAATTGAAAGTTATTGAATAGAAACATTGTTCAATCTGTTGCCATCAACAAATCATTTCAAAAGTTTAAAAGGTTGAATGTAAATCATCAAAATGCTTTTCAGTGAGTTTGGCCAAAAATGCAGATATCAAGAAATTCACAGAAGAATAGCATCAAAGACAGTGAGATGAATGAAACTGTAATTAAATTAGTCAATTTTTCTTTTGAACTGGAGTAGGAAACAAGAAAGGACTCAAATTTGGATAGATTAGCTGACTGTGTTTAACACTGGATCCATTTAATGCAAAATGGGACTATTTGGCATATGTTATTTTTAAATATAGGTTAAAATTCGGTTTAGAAAATTAGAGTATTTTTCTTAATATAAATCAACTAAGTAACATTACATTTGATTTCTTCCTTGATAAAAACAATTTTGTCACATACATTTTAAAGCTGAAATTAGTAAAAGAAAAAAATAAAGCAATATTTATATATTTGTACATCAAACTTTTATCCATTTTTTTCCTCCTTATATTTAATTACTGTGCCAATGATATATTCTTGTATTGCTTTGCTCAGGATTGAACTAATGACTTTTAGGAAATTTGACAATACTTTTATCCATAGGAATAAGAACAATAAGCATAACAGTACAAATAATAATTTGAAAAAATGAAAATACTTGCAATAACAACAATTTCTTCTTTTAATTTACATACTCAAATTTTAATTCTCAACTTTAAAACTTACAAATTTATTGATTAAAGAATTTAAAGTTGTCATTATTTTGGTATAGATTTTGATGGAGTTAGAAGAAAAATATAATAGAAATATTGTGTGCAACAGTTTCTAACAAAAAAAAGATTTTTATTTGCATATTTAGTCACTAGTTTTCAGCTACTATGCCAACTACCATAATACTACCAACCACAGTGGGTACTTTCAATGGCTTCAATAGCTTTTGGTCATGTGATGTACATATTACAGACTAGCAAGTAACAAAATATTGCAAAACTTTTGTTTCATCCTAGTAACATTTTGTATGATTAATCAGGATTCTGAAAGAGAGTGATGGTTTGGTGGGTGTATGTAAATATATATATATATATATATATATATATATATATATATATATATATATATATGTGTGTGTGGGGGGGGGAGGTTTTTAACAACATGAAACCATACATATATATCTACTGTTGTAGAAATCAAAGTATACACATATAAATGTAATCTTGCAGATTGAAGAGAGGTCAAACTTGATATAAGTAAAAACAAAATGGAAATAAACATTACATAAACTCAATCAATATGTAGCAGACATTACTAATGGTAATTGAACAATTCTTGATTATTCCACATATATTTTTACTCTTAGCATTTAAAAAAAAATAATGCTTTCCTCAAGTTCTTCTTCAATTTGCAGGAATCAAAATTGAATAACATTTAATAGGAGGTTTCTGTATAATGTACGAACACCAATATCATGTTGGTTACTAAATCAGTTAGAATAAAAAAAAAAAGAGTTCTTATATGTAGTTCTGTTATTACACTTGTTTGTATTTTTATCTTATGACTGTTTTGTAGACAATTTTGTTAGAAAAATAACTACAGTACTTTGATTTTGAGAAAAATATTTAAAAAAATAATTCACAATTCTTTTTATTAGTATTTTTTATTTTTGTGGTTGTTTACCACAACTTAGGTTAGCTTTGAAATTGAACTCTAGAAATATAAAACAAAGAAGTCACCTGGGACAAGACTTGAACAAGAATTTTTTTATCTATTCAATTTTTAAAGTAATAGATTTTTTTGTTTATTTCTAAAATCTAATTCAAATATATTGTTTGTCATAAATAAAGTGGAAGAATTATTCCCAATGCAAATGTCTATTTTATGAGCAGAATTATTTTGTTATTGTAAATGTTTTACCGCCCTGTCGGCTGGGGCATTAGAATGCACCGACTGCACCTCTGCAGAGGGGTAAGACTCCCCCAATGGGGCCACCTGTTGGCCGTGGGTGGCGACCCGTGATGCTTAAGGATAGAGCCCAGGTGGATGAGCAGTTCATGACATGCAATACTCCACTTTGGCCCTATCTTGGGCTAGATGGGTGGTAGGAGAGGCCCCCCCCCGATCAATCGGCTGGTCACGTCAAGCCCTAGCACCTATATGATTTTCCCAACCCTATTGCCCTTATGGCAAGCCCCAACCCCTTTTTATCATATGGGTGCTAGAAGGCGGTGGCTGCGGGTCTACATTTCCTGGGAATGACGTTAAACTCTATCTGATGGTGAGGTTCCAGTTTTGGAGGTTTGGGGAATGTGGAACACCCCTTCATCACCATTGTTCCCTGGTCCACTCTAGCCCGGAGTGGTAGTACCTGTTAGGGTCCCATCTATGGGTTAAATAGATAAATGTATTTATAAAAAAATTGTATTATCCATTAAGAATTGATTTATTTCAAAACTTTATCGGCATTAAATGACCCACTGAGGTTGATATGCTGTAAAATGTTTTAAAAATTCTTTATTGTTTGTTTGACACATCTTCAAAGACAAATAAAAAGAAGAAACTGACGATTAAATATATGTTCTATATACTACTAAAATCTTACTGGTCTATTGAGAAATCATAAATTAAAAACAAACCATAAACTGACTTTTATTGTTATATTAAAAACACATGTACATACACCCTTACTACTTCCTAGTTTCCCCTATTAGAGTTGCCCTGTGTATTTCAAATGAACTATATCCTAATTATATATATATATATATATATATGGGAGAATAATGTGCCTAATTGAAGTCGTACCTAATTTTGAAAGTTAATTAATTAATAATTATTAATTAGGCGGGTATACCTATTCAAATGTAAAGCTAAACATTTGAATGCCTTACATTTGAATAAGTATGCTCGCCTAATTAATTAATTATTAATTAATTAACTTTAAAAATTAGGTATGACTTCAATTAAGCACATATTCTCCCAAAAATTGTCAGCTAAAAAAGTCATATCAAAACACATCGTTTGTGTATTTACTTCTCATATATATATATATGTGTGTGTGTTAGGATAGCATAGACTCAGAGTTAACAGTGTTTGGTGACTGTCAGGTTCTTGTATATGCACATATATTGAACACTCTTATTTATAGATATATCAAACTACATAAATAATGTGTATTTGTTTCATATGGAGACAAGATTTATTTCCCTTATAGTCCAAAAGTGGCATCATCACATATCTTTACAAAGAAAGAAAATATGAGTGTAATAGTAATTAAAGTATTTCTCTTCTTTTAATTGCTGGAAAGCTTCTTGCACATGTCATTTTCAATTATATTAACAGGAAGCTAGTGAACTCTATATACTTTGAGAGTCAATCGGTTTTAGAGCAGGTCATCGTCTTACTGTGGATATTATCTACAGCCTTCCCTAATTACAGGAGGAAGCTTGACAATACAATAAGGAACTTCATTTACTTTTTATGTTGACTAGATGAAAGCTTTTCACATGGTTTCCGAGGAAGGGACTATGAAAGATAATTGCTAGTTCTTAAAGAGATGTTAAATGCAATGATTTCTCGTCATGAAGGTATAAAAGCATGTGTTTAATTAAATGGTGAATAATTACATGAGTTTAAGGTTAGAAATGGCACAAAGTTAGGTTGTCTTCTTGTCATGGTTCTTTTGATATATATTTTTCTTTTATGTTGGAACACTCAAGAATCTATCTCAAGGCATCTATTCCAAATTCAGAACATCAGGTGGAGTACATAAACAGCACTGCTTTTCAGGTGAATCTTTTGTCAAACAGCAATTGATTTGAGATTTTTTATTTATTTATTTATTTTTACTGATACCTGCTCTTGCTGCTCACTGCATCGTATTGTAAACAGCTTTGCTATTGCATTCAAACCTTTTGGTCTCACGATTAGCCAAAAAACGGCTACTATTTCAATCAAAGCTAAACCATCACCCTTTATCAAGTCCAACCTATATGTTGAGGGTAAGTTTATAAAAACTGTGCAATCCTTTACTTATCTTGGTTTGATTGTCTTCAGTAATGTAAAAATAGATAAAGAAATCAAGACCTGCCTCAGTGAGTAAAACTCTGCCTTTGAAAGTTCTAATAACAGATTATTGAATAATTATTAACTAAGATAGTGTTGTTGTATTGTCCTCGGCCGGAAGACGAAGCTTCCGGCAAAAAGACAAAGAGAAATATAAAAATATATATTTAAAAAAGGGGGAAAACGGAAGCGAGGCTTTCTGGTCAAAGAAGATAAATAAATATATAACAAATGTCCGTTATCAGATCAAAAGATAAAGATGTGTAGGAGTATCTATCAATATAAAGGCCTGAGGGTTCAAGCTGATAGGTCAGATAGACAGCAGATGGCGGATGGAGAACAAGTGAGAGACCGTCGCCATGGTTCATCACAGCCAACACATGGGTATAGTAGGAGTTTTGACTTTATTTCTCTTCTCGGCTGTACATGGGTGAGTGTTGACAATGACTACTACTATTGGGATGATTGGCGATGGTGAGGTAAAGGGGTGGACGAAATAAAAAAAAAAAAAAATTGTTCAGTCCTTGCAATTGCTTTTCCACCAAAAACACACTTTCAAAGTAAAACTGAAGAATAATCAAAGTTCAAATTACCATTGAATTGGGAAGACAAGGCAACAAATGGCTGTAACTCAATACAAATCCAAATAGTCACAAGTCTACTACAGAATGACAGGGTATTTATAAAACTACACCATCATTCAAATCAAGCAGCCAATCAGAACTCAAGGAATGGAATCACCCAAATTCATGAATGGATCATTCTTGATTTCTATATATACCAACTGTCTTGGACACTGCTTCAGTTGTACTAGTTAGCTGCTATTATTCAAACCAACAGTAGACCAACTGACTTGAATTTTTCTTGTCTAGCAGGCACTTGACAATGTATGCACACTAATATTTACAAGGCTGTGGTAATTATCACACTCTTATGATATACTGAGTCTTGGATACTTTATACAGAAATCATATTGCTTTTAGGCTTGATAGCTTCCATATGTGCTGCCTAAAGCAATTGTAGAAAATATCTTGATAATTGCATCGAACATCCACTCTTATACTACAAGTATAAAGTCAAGGACAATCTGAAAGACTTGGTTGTTTGTCATTAGAGTTGGAAGGATTTGTCATTGAAGAGCATGGAGGGCAAAATGAAATCGAGGCTTTTGATTGGACCAGGTTTCTGTCATCATCATTCTTTCTACAAGAAGTCCAAATGAAATGACCATATTTGGAATAACTGTGATTTTTTTCTGCTCAATCTGAAGTTGAGTTCAGCTAGCACAAATGTTTCCATCATAAATTAATGTCTTTTCGCATTTGCTAAACATTCATACATCATTTTCAATGGGAGAATCCATGCATATATATATGTGATGCCAAAACAGAAAAATCTCTTTGAAAAGTCTGATCTAAAAAATACTGCCAATAATATTTTCTCTGTTTACTGGATAGAGATGTATATATATATATATATAATGATAAGAGAGTTTTATAATTTGCTTGAAGCATTGTGTATATATTGGTTAGGAGGTTGATTAAGAAGGCTATCACAATGCAGATGTAAAAAAAAAAAAAAATAATAATAATAATACGGTAACAATGGTGTTGCGTGTTAAACTGTATTTAATTCTTTAATTTTTGAGAGAAAATCCCTTTTTCAAAAGATCACTGGAACTGAAGTAGTCTAGTTATGGCATTTCTATTTTGAATGAAATTTTTTTTTTTAAATTTTAAATGCCGTAAAACAAAACAAAACCAAACAAACATGCAAATAAAAGAGGAATCTCAACAAGGGAAGGAACTCTAACAATACAAAAAACATAATAAGACATATTGCTCCAAGGTGTAACTAATTATACAACTAATTATACAAAATTTAAATGGTTATTTCCTATAATTCCAACATAAAAAAGGGGAACCATTCTTAACTGATAAATTATTTATTTTCCCATTAAACTAACCCTAGAACCATAACCCTATCTTCTTTTTTCCTAGTAGATCAATAAATAAATATTTTATCAGTCAAGAGTGGTTCACCTTTAAAAAGAAGAAAGATATCTATTTTGTCTGTAAATGTTTATGGTTTCTGCTGCTGTAGAAGAAGAAGACATACACATGCGCATATACATGAATGTCTAGTTTGCTGCTA
>CM042152.1:86246875-86328997 GCA_023376005.1 Doryteuthis pealeii
AATGAGATCACCTTGATGCAACTATAGACTAATCCAGCTACTACCAATGGGTCTAAGCACAAATTGTTTTTTGGACTGAGTTAATGATAGCTACTCAACTCAGCAGGACACCAACTCTCTGAATTCAACATGACTGATTGAAATTTGAGAAAAGATTTAAATATTTGACCTTTACAATATTGATGACATTTATTTGACAAGGTCAACTGGCACACAATACCTTATGATTGAAAGGAATTGACTCTGACTTTCCTGGTTATTTCTGATATCTGAAACACTTACAACAGCCGTAGGTCAAATGCTTCATTTTGTAATATTGAGGAATTTAGGATGTCAGGTTGGGTTGCTCTGATAATCCTGATGATGTTTTATCAATGCTTGTTTTTCTGAATTTACTAAATCTGGTATTTTATCATTTTTGTTGTTCTTTTCTTTTTAGTAGTACAACCATTTTAGGCTATAGATGGCATCATTTATATGTTTGTATCTAAAGGAAAGTGCCCTGAGGTTAAGCACTTGTCAGTAACTTTTTTCTCAATGGTGAGTTTAATTCTTCCTGGATATCCAGTATTTGTGACCCGTTGTTAAACTTAGGAAATACTTATATATATATATCTATCTGTATGCTTGTATATAAAAAAAAAAAAAAAATGGACTCTCTCGTCGATTTTCGACGCATGAGTGTTCATCCAATGAACAACCAACACAGTGATTTGTTTATAGTGGTGAAGGCTTCTGTAGGACCATTCCATACTTTTTGGTACAGTCGATAGGAAAGAATTGGTGCATCATAGAATGCCACGAACCCAATCAACGACTGACATCAGGAACTTTGAATTCAGAGTTATTCCTCTCCTAGACTGGTTACCTACCCAAGGTTAAAGAGCCCAGTCTGCCCTACTATTTAACCCATAGCTGGAGGGAGAATATATGGATTCATACCTTTCCCAAGGGTATTAGCGCTATGTGAAATGCCAACAGCTTCGTCTAGGAATTGAACTCGAACTGACGAGTCCATTTTCCACGACTCTAACCACTAGCCCACGCGCCTCCATGCTTGTGTATGTATATATATATATATATTTATTGTTTCTTTCAATATTTTATTTAATATTTCTAAATGCATTTCAATATCAAGAAGCTTTTTTCTTTCAGTTGAATGCTACTGGTAATATTTCTGGGATTACTGACTACCTTTGTCTGTCAAAGAATTTTTGCTAATGACCATGACCAAAATACTATGAGGAAATGAAAATCCCATCCTCTCTACTTGTAGAATGCCTTAAGACAAGACTTGATTTTTGTCCTAAGCTTACTTACACGGGCATATTGAATTCCACACACTCAAAAACTATGAGACACTTCACAAATATTTAAGTCTCTCACAAACTTTTATATCTCTTAGAGACTAAAAATACACACATGTATGAAAAGGACATTTCTTCATGCACTTCTTTTTTCACTCTTTTTTGTAGTTCATTTCATTATGTATTCTTTGTGTTTAGTTTGTTTAGACAAAATACACACACACACACACACACACATGCACAGGTAGATAGATAGATAGATATTGATGTTAATTGTATGTAATTGTTCTTATATTTATTCTTGAGAGGCAGAAACATATTGCTCTACATATAAATATAAACATTCATTCATTCATTGGCAATTCAGTTTTGAAAGACTATGATAAAGTTTTTGTGTGCCCCTGAAGTTGCAGCGCCTCCTGTGACTGTGAAGTCCGATGTTTGAGAAACATTCTTGACCACAGAATTTGCATTATTAGGTTGTCCCTGTAGATGATGATGTTCCGATGCTTTGTTGCCGTTGCTTTCTTATGGACCTCTTAGCTTCATGATGTTGTATCAGGGTGACTTCTGACATGTACAGTCCTCTATGGAGATTCTGCCGCCACCGAGGGCGGTCTTGAGCCAAATTTTCCCAGCTGGAAGGGACAATGCCAAAGCACCTGAGATCATTTTTGAATCGCAGCAGGGGGCGAACAATCAAATATAAACAAAATCAATGTCAGGCTTGAATTTTCAATTATTGAATATCTGAATGTTGAAATTGCTTTATTTCTATAAACACTTTGTCAATTTTTATTTTATTTGCACCTTCCTTTTTATCATGATTTATAGGGTTCATTTTATGTTTATTAATAGTACGAGTGTTTTTCTCAGTACAATTGATATTTGTAGTAATATAGTAGAGTTGTTCTGTTAATTATTTTGCCACAAATACAAAGGAAAAGAGTAAAGCGGATATCTTGTTCATTCTAATGAAAATAAAGAGGGATTCTTCTCAACAGTAAATTTGTTGATTAGAAAAATCTCCAATTCTGTTGTTGATGGTTTTCATAAAGATTTCGCCTTTCTTTCTATAAAGAAGAAAATAGGAAGCATGTGTTGTAATGGTTAAAGTCATGGGAAATGAACTCATTGCCCCGAGTTCAAATCCTGGACATGGTAATTGCATTTCACTTGTCTAGTAATAATAATAATTACAATTTTTCTGCATTGCATTATTTTTTTCTATGTGGCCATATTTCTTAAATGTATGTTCACAAATATTCAATGTGTACAGATTTATATAGTTGTGCAGACATTTATATCTTCTTACATATGGTAATATTAATATTAACTAGTTATGTCTGTGTATTCACCTGCAGTCTCTGTGAAAACAAAAAAAATACCTGTGTGTATATATTTAATTTATAATATTTAATCTATTTGAAATTTAAAAAGAAAATACTCATAATACATAGTTTTCTTAAATTTTGAATTTAAGTTGTGCAGACATTTATATTTCTTACATATGGTAATATTAATATTAACTAGTTATATCTGTATATTCACCTGCAGTCTCTGTGAAACAAAAAAAAATACCTGTGTGTGTTCACATGAATGATTTCTTGATTTCCTTTATATAAAGTTATAAGTCTGAAAATTTTCTTGAAAGGATCAAGTCTGGCAAAAGGACAGCAAAAACCAACTAATAAATTTTTCCATTTTCTCTTTAGCTTTTAATTACTCTCAAAACTGTAAACTTCTTATATTTAGGCATGATTTGTCTATATTGAAAGGCATGTGTTGGTATAATGGTTACGGTCATAGGAAATGGACACAATAAGACGAGTTCAAATCTTAGACGAGGCTGTTTGCATTTCACATAGCACTAATACCCTTGAGAAAGGTATGAATACTACTCTCCCTCCAGCTATGGGTAAATAGTAGGGCACACTGGGCTCTTTAACCTTGGTTAGGCAACCGGTCTAGAAGAAGGAAAACTCTGTATTCAAACCTGTTAAACTCCGCTTAAGAAATAGACCTTGTGTTGCATCCTGCTTGTGTGGAGGGGTTGCTATATATATAATATATATATATATATATATATGAAGAAGAAAATAAAACTAATCCAAATTGCTCTTATGGCAAACACCCAACACCTTTTATCATATAGGTGCTAGAAGGCAGTGGCTGAGGGTCAACCACCAGTATTTATTAATATACATGAAGTTAATGAAAATTATTTCTACCAATTTATTAATAGACATGAAGTTAAATCATATATATAATAAAAAGAAACTTGGCATTAAATAACCCACAAGTGTTGATATGCTATTATGGTAAACATCAAACCCCTTTTTATCATATAGGTGCTAGAAAGTGGTGGATGAAGCTCTAACATCAGTTTATTAATTCTACCAATTTATGAAGTTAATGAAAATTATTTCTACGAGTTTATAAAACCAAACAAAAATATTTAACCCTTTCACAACGGGCGTTAGTAGATAAGTTTCAATTTTGGAACTCTGGGGGAGAGCCATCACTGCCAGGTCCATTCTGACACAGAGTGGTAGTACCTGTTAGAATTCCATGTATGGGTTAAATTTACAAATTGCAATCAACAACTTCAGAAAAGGACACAAAAATTAAAGTCTACACTCCATTGTGCTGTCTACACTTCTTTATTGTATTGAAACTAGGGTCATGTATGTACATAGAGGATTTATGTCTCTTTAAACATTTCCATTAGTGTTGCCTCTCTATCATTCTTAAAGTGCACTTGAGTTATTTCAACACTAACACTGAAGTCCGAGAGAGATAGCCAGTACGACAAGCATTTAAACTGCAAATGGTTCATCTGTATTATTTCACAGATGGAAAATTATTGTCTTTCAAAGAAATTCCTATTCAGGTAAGCAGTCTTGAATAAACAGGAGAGTGCTACAAAAGAAATAGAGGAAACAAAGCTGCTGAAACAGATATAAATCTTCCAGGCAACCTTCTAATCTGACGGAAAGGACAAAATGAAAGCAGAAGAGAGGCAACACGAAAACAGGAGTTCCATCCAGCTGCCAAACTTTTTCTGTAGCTGCTCTTAAAAAAAAAAAAAAAAAAATGGAAGTTTTACTTTGTATCAGGGGATCTGCAATAGACAAGGGATCTTCTAAATATTTTTTCATGAAACCAACTCATAAGGGTATGTGTGTATATATATAATATATATATATATATATATATATATATGTGTGTGTGTATATATATATATATATATATAATATATATTTATATGAGTCATCCAAAGACACCTGTTTCGAAGTTTACTTCTCATCAGTGCGGCTCGACATTTTAACAGCTACCTCTAGTCGGGATCGAAACCTGACAGAATTTTCGTCTGCCAAGTTCTTTATCCTTGCAGCCATCACCGGCTGTCAGTCTGGGGTGAACAATTAATTGATACATACTTTACGGGGATATGTTTTTACAATCACCAGAGAACTCAAGTCTGTAAACAGTGGACAGGCGAGTAACAGCTTACGCCAAACGGTGAACTTTCAATTAATGCCTCCCCCACTGTGCTCTACCATGGGAGTGGGAAGTGTATATGTATATATATATATATATATATATATATATATATATATATATATATATAATCTCAGTGTGTATGGTTGGCACTATAACACTTGAAGAGGCAGTAGTAAGCCAACGTACAGTATTATTAGGAGAGTGCCCAATATCTGTAATAGTGTTAATAAATCAATAATAAATATATATTTTTAATATATATTTATTTGTATGGAAACAAGTTTGCTACCGTTGGTTTCATGCTATCAAATATGAGATGGGTCTGAAAAGTTATTCGTCTGATCAAGAATGAAATGACCTAGAGTCATGAAATATATATACTAAGAGTATTTTTACGGGGATTCGTTGGAGCTCTTATCCTCCGTAGATGGCTGTTTCGGACAAAGAAGGAAACAAATACGAAAGTAAAATGTAGACACTTGTATTAACAAAAGGTAGATAAATGTTTTTGCAAATTTTATTGGCATTTGCTACGAGACTTATCTGCGAGTTTAAGTTCTGTTCGTTGCAGAAGTGTTGATAACGGGTATTCAGGCCGCTGGTAAGAATGGTGTTAATACGCCTCTTTGGTCGTTTCTCGTTCTTTTGTCAGTGTGCTATTGTACCAGCCTTATAACTTTTGCTGATACAATGCCTTAGAAATGAGCTGGTTATGTGCGAGGTGTCTGGAGACGCTTATTTTCGCGACTTCCCTCCTTGACTGCTCTGCGATATGTGAAGTTTTTGGTTTTGGCGCCAACATACGATGTTGGTGATTCGCCCCCTAGTGGCAGGGGAAGACAATTCTCAATCAAATTTCCAACAATACTATTTTACGCATTTCATGTTCAAAATAACATATTTAACCTTTCCACCCGACTTTTGACTTTATATTATATATATATATATATATATACATATACACACACACACACACATGTACATATATATATATATACATACATATATGCACACACACATATACACACACAACACACATTTATGCATATAGTGGCACACATTTATGCATATACAGACACACACCCATATATGCATATACAGACACACACATACATGTATATACGCAAACACATAAATATATGCAAACATGCACAAACATATATATATTTATAATTTCCAAACCCTTCACATGAGCAGGATGTGACACAAGGTCAATTTCTTAAGCAGAGTTTCACAGGTTTAAATTCAGAGTTTTCCTTCTGCTAGACCGGTTGCCTAACCAAGGTTAAAGAGTCCTAGTCTGCCCTACAATTCCCTATATGGTTGAGCTGAGAACTTTTCAGAACCCCCCCCCCATATGTATCTATATATCTTTATATACTGTAGATAAAACTGTACCAGGAATATATATTTATGTATATGTAATTGACATCGGGAGTAAGCAAGTAAACACTAAACTTTAAACAAAAAGCATTAGAAAAATACAATGACTCAATTGGTTGATTGTGTGTGAAAGAGAGAAAGAGACTATATATTTACATATCATACACCTGGTGGTAGGTAGTAATTAGGTAATTCTTCTTGTTGTATTACCCCCTGATGTCCAAGATTGAAAGTAATTAGCCAGCCCAATGTTCACCCAGGTGGTCATTTGCTGCGGTCATGAGTATTATCTCCAGATTAATCCTTTCATTCTGTAAACTGGCTTTGAACAATTTCTCACAACAGGAACTGACCAATTCACTTGAGAAATGGTAATAAAGGCACCAGATAAGGAAACATGGATATTTATTACCTACATGGAATATTGAATGAATTTGTGATGGAATGTTGAAAATATCCATGGAAAAGTTGGACCTAGACACCCCAGCCCAGATCTGCTTTGAAAGGAACTGAATTTTGCTTTTCACCGGTTGTTAGTAAACAAAATCAACAGCCAAGGCCGATAAAAACCAGTAACATTTTTATATTTCAGAAAGGAATCCATGTAGAGACACATTAAAAATGAATTTTATAGATAGTGTAATACCATTTATGAACAACATACTTTTATTTAAATAAACCTAAAAAATACTTTGTTTATTTAAATAAACATATCTGCATTTCTTTTCTGATTAAATAAAGCTATTTTAATATAAAAACGTCTTTTGTTTAGTATTATATTTCTCTTCTGATTAAATAAAACTATTTTAATATAAAAGCGTCTTTTGTTTAGTATTATCTGCATTATTCAGACTATTGTCCCCATCTTCATTGTTATTTGTACAACGTTTTGGCTGATATGCCCTCCGGCCTTCTTCAGGTATTTCTTGTTGGACTCGAGAAGGTTCCCGAGTCTGACATGAAATGGCCGAAACGTTGTACAAATAACAATGAAGATGGGGACAATAGTCTGAATAACGCAGATAATACTAATCTTCAAGCCTCATCTCAAACATTCAGAGAAATAGTCTTTTGTTTAAAGCTGTATAATTAAAAAACCAAAAACCAACAATAACAATATTAGTTTAAAATTAAAAAGTATTTATTTAAAAAAAGATTTTGCTGGGTTTAGGGTTAGGGTTAGCAGTTATTATTATAACCTTAACCATTACCTGTGTTAAATGTGTCTAACGTTAAAAGTTTTATAATTAAAAAAGAATTGCTATTGAATTAGCAACAACAACATGAAATAAGTAATGAAAAAAGTGTCTTTAATATAAAAATGTGTCTTTTGTTTATAGTTTTATAATTTTTAAAAATTGCTCCTGAAGTAACAACTTCAACATGATATAACAAAAAAAAAGTGCATCTAAAAATTGTCTGTTAACAAACAACCGGATTTTGATGGTGAAAAGCAAAACATGTCCTTTTGAATCTAGGTTCACCTTGGGTGTTTATTGGTGTCTTGGTCTGAAAAGTTGAACAGCATTGGAAAGAAATTAATCTGTTCCATCTTTGTTTTTTTTCAAGGTTATAAAACAAATAGGTACGAAAACATCTCAGTGAATTTTCATACTATTTCCCAGTCATTGAAGTACTCACCATTATCTAAGACACAGTTTTATTTCAACAGGAAAGATGCAAATATTTGGAAATATATTTATAAAACTAGTTATTAGAATAGTGTTAATAATATTTCTAATTTCAGCTAAGTAAACTTGAAATATATTTACAATAAATAAAAGATGATTAAATGAAGATAAATATATTCTTAAGATGAAATGTAAGAATGATAAAAACAGAGAGGGTATTTGGAAGATTGTGATTATTCCTAAAATGGACACATTTTGAAATAAGTTTGGGATATTTTTTCAATTAATATTCTATGCCAGTCGACTATGAGTCAATGGGATTTTATAAAATATTGTATAGGAAATAAAGAACAGCAACTGACAATTCATTATTTTTTTTTGATAAAGCATTATTCATAGTTATTGGTATTATTTAAGCTTCAATGATACTAATTGCTTTCATAGCTTAGTTGATAAAAGAGTTGATATGGATAACCAAGCTTCCCTAAAAAGGGGAGGTTAGGTAGTCTTACCAGAAGCTAATCCTTTATTATTTTTCTCAAAATTAATGATGATAAAATTATATATATATATATATATATATATAAGAAGGTGGAAATTCCTGTCAAAACACGTGTCAGCATATAATAAATTTCATCCATACAAATATATATTTTTCCATTTATCTTTTCAATATATATATATATATATATATATATATATATATATATATCACATACATATATATATATATATAAAAGTAATTGTTAATTTGCTTGAAGCATTGTTAAGTATGTTATAATATATTAATGATTTGAAGGCAATTACAATGTGTATATAAAATATAAAAACAAAAAGATGTTATTTTTGTCTTATCGATTTCAAAGTAGAAACTTCATCTTCAGAAGTGAATATCAGAAATGTTATATTTCTGATATTCACCTCTGAAGATGAAGTTTCTACTTTGAAATCGATAAGACAAAAATAACATCTTTTTGTTTTTATTTTTTATACGAATTGTAATGCTTTCAAATCATTATATTATATATATATATATATATATATATATATATATATATATGTATATGCACACACAAAATACACATAATGCCCTGAAATGAAAACTGATATCATATATAGACATTTCTAAAATATCTCCAAAGAAATCCTCTCTGTGATTTGTGTGTGTTTTTGTATCTATCTCTCGCTCTATATATATAACATGTGTGTGTGTGCACTTTCATAAGAAAATGACAAGTGTTGGCTTGAATGAATTTCTAAGTTAATCATAATTATTGATAAAATGGGATATTGATAATAAATCATGAATTGTACTTTACTTTTTATTTGAATGAATGAAGCCATGACTAAAGTGATTCTATAAAATCCATTTCCTCTCTTTAATCTATTTTGGCTACACTAATGGGGTGAAGAAATGTATGCCACCTCAAGCAATGGTTTCTTCTAAAAGATTTTCTCTTTGGAAAATATTCTATCATGAAAATGTCTACATTTATAATTGTATGTTGTCATTTATCTAAAAATAAAACATTTTTTTAATAGTTCACAGATAAGAATAAATAAAATCTAGAGAGATAAATTTTCATTGACAAAACAAATTCAATTATCATTTTTATCTAAATTCCATAAAAAGATGGTAATATTCAAGTGAATTTTAAAGTGATTGTAAAAAAAAAAAAAAATGGTGTGTATGATTTGTTTTAGATAATTTTCTATAATATAAGAAATATATTTTTGTTTATCTTTTTCAGTATTAGATTAATACTTAAAAAAAAAGGATTTTCTATATACACAAATGCACATATGGGATATATATATATATATATATATATATATATATATATATATATATGAGGGTGAGTCAAAAAGTAATGCCATTTTGTTTAGGACAGGTATGATTACCAACACAGAAATATATATCATACATCAAAATGAAGTTGGTCCTCTGAGGATAACATCCCTACTTCTCCACATAGTCACCATTTCTTTCAATAGCAATGTTCCACCTTCAAATGGGAGCATGTATCTCTGCCCGTAAAATTCTGTTGACTGTTCTTTGAGACACTTCCTCACTACAGATTTCACTTCCTCGTCACTGGAATAATGTTTGCCTCTCAAATCCTCTTTAATGGAACCGAAGAGATGATAGTCTGAAGGCTAAATCTGGTGAGTATGGAGGATGCAGTAAAGTTGTCTACCCAAATGAGGTGATTTTCTCCCTTGTCCTGATGCTTGTGTGTGGTCGAGCATTGTCATGCAGAAGGAGGACATTATTAATTGGGAAGTTGGGTCTTACTCGTCAAATTCTTGCTCTGAGACTCATTAGGGTCTCAATGTAGGTCTTAGTTTTATAAAAAAATCTTCACATGTAATAAAGAAAATGGCATTACGTTTTGATTCACCCTCATGTGTATATATATATATATATGTATATATAGATGAATCAAAACCTTGACGAATGATAAGTAGGAAAAATTGACAGCTACTTTCTTATAATAAATACACATGCCATTCAAAATTATATCAGATGTTAATCCATCCTTGAGGACTTTAAATTGATGTGTTAATGAATGGTTCAAGTTAAAATCACAGTAAGGGTAATCTGAGGCTAAACATTTTTAGACCTTATTTTTTCAATGCAGGTATCATTAGGAATTAGAAAAATGTTGGTAAACAGGCCAGACTTTGGCCTGTTAGCCAATGATCCTGCATCAGATATTCTGGTCTCTGATGATGATAGTGCATTCACCTTGGCAGAATTTTCAGCCTTTTACCAATAAAATAGAATTCATCACATCTAGTGTAACATAGTAATAGCGATATATGTTGTATAGCGGGTCTTGTCAACGTGCCTCCAAATTCACGACACTAAAAAGGTATTTGGTACATGGCGGTCATCTTGTCAATAAAAAAGTACAACACGAGAAATATATCATCACAAGCTGCTTAGCTTTTATTTTTGGGCTCGTCTCGTGGGTTGTGTCGGAGAGGAGGAGAAAGGCAGAGAGAGGAAACTGTTAAATTACTGTAATCCCACACTAGGGACCAGAGGCCCATCCGTATCCTACCCTGTCAAAAAGAGCCCGATCTTGTTCTTGTCATTCCTCGTGACCACATGACTTCCGGTTCCGGTCAACACCCGAAACTTCCGGTTGGTTTTCAATTCTCCATTCAGGGGGTCACACCTGGTCAAATTCCTGACAAACCGTTTTGTGTTCATCACTTTTTTTTAAACCTTTACTATTTCTTCTTTCTCTCTTTTCTAATAGTAGTCCTCGCAAAACTCAGGACCTTCACCATCTCGCTACACTAGTCATATCCAATCCATCCACAATCAAATCACCAAGAGGATCAGTTTGTTGACAACATTTAAGAAAGCACTCAAAATATAAAATAGATAAAAAGAGAGCAACACTAAACACAAACTTGCTGGACAAAATAAGGTCTAAAATGTTTAGCTTTGGGTTACCCTTATCACACTTTTTAACCTGAATTAACAATTATGTACAAAAAGAAAGGCTGATATTACTACCGAAATCCTCAAATCTTGGTTCCATTGAGATCACTTCTCAGTACATGCTTGAGAGCCTACATCTCTGCCTACATCTCTGATATTTTCTTTGTAGATATAAACAGTATGTATATAAGGAGAGTGATTCAACAAAGCACTTAAATATGACATGAACGTGCTGTAATATTTGAATTTATTTTCAGCATATATTTCTTCTTCCAGGGGCTGCACTATTCACATATTAAAACAGAGATTCATGAAAAATTGTTTTTTTTTTTTCCTATTATATCACAAATCTGGACATCTGAAAACATAGCAGGTTTTTTTTTTCTATAGGAAGACTGACAACTTCATATTCACTCAGATTTCATCATTTCTTTTCAAGAATCCTATACATGTGCATACATAAACATGCATAAGTGTGTATATTCATATCTACATATTATATACACACCCTTCCCATGCTTAACATATATCTCCTTAAATGGAGAGTCCAGTGCCTGGTGTTCACAATAGCAGAGATTATATAAAGGTCTGTTGAAGACACTTTGATAACAGAAAATAATTCTCATTCAACAAATGGATATGCTATGTCACCAGTTTATTTTTCACCACTTTAAAAACTTTCTAAATATCTGTTTTCCAGACAATGACCTAAGGTCAAGACTAGTTGAGAATAATCAAAAAACTGAATAACACAAGAACTATTCCTATTTATCTTATAACATGTGAAAAAGTTATATTAATGTTGAAAGGCTTTGAGTAACTTTCCAATGTGAGTACAAGTGTGTACATAAAAACATTCCGACAAAGGTGTAAAACGATAACAATATTTATTCTGTAAGTGACGGAGAAACATATAAAAAAACAGATACATAACACTCTATAAGAGGAATTAGGCATACTATTGAAGTAAAGTCAGTCAGTCAGTATACTATTGGTTTGAACAATGTGACTGGTCAAGACAACTGGTACCTATGGGAATTCAGAAGTCCACTCATGCATTTAGGTGATTCCATTCCTGATTGGCTGCTTGGTTTGTATGATCCTCTGAGGCTACATAAATCCTGCCATTTTGCAGTGGTCTTTGGCAGCAAACCAGAATCGTACTTAAGTTACGACTGCTTGCTGTCTTGTCTTGCCAATTCGATAGTAATTGGACTTAGTATGATTATTCTACACATATGACTTGCGTCATAGGGAATGTCACTTACTGGTAGCTGTTTGGGGATCAAAGCCCCCACCTAAGGGTTAGAGGTAGCAGGCGCCTAGACCATGTTTACTCGTTGCTGGCCTGAGAGGGAAGAATTCCCGCTTTGTGGCCAAATACTGACACCACATATCATTGAACGAACCACAGCAAGGGAAGATAACCCTGTTTGGACTTATGTCCACCCAGACTTAACGTTTTACTGATCCAACAATTTTATCACTTTTGTCCATCTATCTGTGTGTGTAAGGTAACCAAAATGTAGGAAATGAGTTTATTCAATATTTATTTTTATTTAATAAACAATAAATAGGTATCTCAGCTACAAAGTTAAATCAATTTGAAATTTCAAGATGTAATATTTTAATCTTTACAGCGAGTAAAAAAACTGCCATTGTCAAGTAAGTTTTAAACAATGATTGTACTGAACTACATATATATGATTTGATTCTGGAGTTTTTTTGTTTTTTTGAGAAAGAAATACTTTTTACATCATATATAAGAATTTAACATTAAATTGACGCAGAGAGATAACATGAGCATGAAGACAAAGGAACAAGCTTTACGACGATAAGTGTTACAACCAGTTTTATTACATATTACATATAAATGCACATTAACAATTGGGATACAGTAGACAATGTTCTTAGGAATGTTCATAGTTTAGGTCAGACAAGCGACCGAAGGGATGTTTGGTTCAAGAGTTCACAGCACCATAAATAGTTTAGTTAGTTAAGTAGTAGTAGTTTAGTTTAGTTTGTTAGTTTTGCAAGAGTAATCATGTGACAGTCTTTGTGGACTGCAAGTATCAATAGGGGAAGCTTGTCTAAGTATTAATAACGAAGGCTTCTCTAATTTATCCTGGGTGGAATGAAAGGTAGTTATTATCGACCTTCAAGGTTAATGACAATAAATCTCTAATGTCCAAAGTTCCAAAGGAATGGACGAGAATCCTTCAAGGGTTAATATTCTGTCCATTTTCCTAAACTTGTTGAAAAGAGAGTGCACGAGCACTTACCTTGTATCTGCTAGGGGCAAGAGGTGTAGAGCCAGCAGTTGTCCCCATAGGGGATGAAATATGAAGAGGTCGGAGTGAGGCATGGTGAGCCCTTTTATAAAGAACATCACGTAACCATAAAAGGGGCAGGACATTGCTGCTGCTGCTGTTTCTTGATGAAACCCAACATTTGTCCCTTAAGGGCTGCTACTGGTCAAGCCAGAAGCTAGTCCCATATTAAATTTCAATACATATGAAGAAATCTGTTTTATGGGGTTTGCTATATCAATAATAATGGTACTTGTGTGTGTATGTGGTAGAGCAAAATATATATATATATATATATATTATATATACATATATGTGCGTGTGTGTGTATTTGGGCAGCATTATTTCATTTATACATGTATAATTAAACAAAATGCAGTACACACATTTTAAAATGCCTATAACACCTTTCTCATCAATTCTTCTCCTTCCAGCCTCCACATTAATATAATTTAAAAAAAACTGGAACACATCACCCCTGATGATGGCACTTCGAAGTGCCGAAAGTACTCGGCACCTGGACTTATCCACGAATTCCACCCAAATATTAAAAAGTTGGCCAGAAAAATCGAAAAGATCAAAAATAAAATTGTTAGACAGATGTGTCTTTTGTTTAATTCTACATGTGTGTATATATATATATATATATATATATATATAATGTATATGTATATGTGTGTATGTGAGTTTGTATTAGCAAAAATTTGCTCCCTCTGGGCACAAGTATCTCAGTTTTAACATAATGAAATATATTAAATTAGAAAGACTAATGAAAAACTATATATAACATAATATATAGATGAATAAATACAAAATATGGCACTAAATAATTGCTATCAATATCTATTATTAATTTTGATTAGTATATCTTTCATCTTGATTTCATCTCAGACTATGATCCTAAAAAGAAAAAAATCAAAAATAAAGAATAAGACTCTATGGAAAACTTGAATTCATAACCTTTCTTACCCAGGGGAGCCAATCTTGTCATGATAGCTGTTCTAATTAATTGAACTATGAGAAGAAACAGTTTGTAGGTAATTGAATTATTCTTTGCTTGGTGCCGCGTTATTTGATGTTTCACCTTTTATCGTAAGTTGAGATGTTTTTATGACAACTTTTATTCCGGGACTGTTAATAGTCAGCATAAAATGGAAATACAGAATAAAACTCTTGCATGACTCATCATCCCTTATTATCATGGAACTCTCTTCATGTGACAGCTGTCTTACCAATTAGGTTATAAAGACCACAAGCTGTTATTATTCAAATACTGAATCTTAATAAAAGGTTGAAACACATTAATTTGAATGATTGTAATCTGTGGGCTTCTTCACCTAATTGGTAAGGCAGCTGTCATGTTACAGCAGGCTTATAAAAATAGAGGATGCAAGTTAAAGTTTATTAAAGGTTTTTACTTAATTTCTGAAGACTGTATATTGCTGAATATGAAATAACTGATAGTTGCAATAAAAAGCATTTGAAATTAAGATGAAAATAATGAACAATAGAAATATATTGTGTTTTTATTTAGGGAAGCGCAGTGGTGTACTGGTTAGAATCATAGGAAATGGACTTGTCAACACGAGTTCAATTCCTGGATGAAGCCACAGTTCACATAGCGTTAATACTCTTGGGAAAGGTATGAATCCAACTATTCTCCCTCCATCTATGGGTAAATAATTGGGTAGACTGGGCTCTTTAACCTTGGTTAGGCAACCACTCTAGGAGAAGTAAAACTCTGAATTCAAACCTGGTCACTACTAGAATAGGCTCAGGCCTACTTAGGGATCTATTTCACTGGGCTCTTTAGCCTTGGTTAGGCAACCAGTCTAGGAGAAGGAAAACTCTGAATTCAAACCTGGTCACTACTAGAATAGGCTCAGGCCTACTTAGGGATCTATTTCAGATTTTAAAAAAATATTCATGTCTTTAAAAGATATTATATTATGACATTGATTTTGTAACTGTTTATTATTCCTGACTGAAGCCAAGAACTGCACTTAATACTTCAAATTTTTCAGGGATTTCAAATTTATTAATTCATTACCTACTAATATATCAACCCCTCAAACTTTGTGCCTAAAAATTGGGTCTTTAAAATTTATATATATGAGTATATATATAATGTAATTTAGTCAGCTTTTCTTGATGTGGTAAAGGTTGGTTGACCACTTTGACGAAACCACTACTGTAATAATTGTTCTCTTCAACTCTGGTTCAATCCTGGCCAACACACAATGGGTGCAATCACCCTTCTGAAAAGTCAGAGCAACTTGTCTGTCACCGATTCAGTTACTCATCAGATAATATCCCTCATGTCTTAAGAGACAACTTGCATGGAACATTGGTGATGTACTAGCATCGTAACCATTTACATTCATCAATGTGTGTAACCTTGGTGATTGTCAGTACATGTTTCTTTATTAGAAGAAGATTAAAGCTTTCAAAATTGGAGAATCTGCTGGAGTCTTGGAAAGGCACCAGTTGAGAATTCTGTTCTGGTCAGTTCCATCCCATTAATCAGTTTTCTAAATCTCTCTCATCCATCTTTAGAAGAAAAGAACCATCACAGACACAGATGCCTATTAAATGTTTTGCTTTAGACACCAAATACAAAGAATGAAAAAAACAAAAACTTATATCATAAGAGACAGAAAAGCAACCACTTCTGTAGTCATAGTAACAGAGCAAATACCATGTGTAATAAAACTAAAACAAACAAAAAAACTATTATTGTTATAGGAAAAGAATCACTGACCCGAGTTCAAATCCTGAATAAGCTGGTTTGTGTTTCAATTTGCACTAATCCCTTGGGAAAGGCATGAATCCATTCTCCCTAGGGTCATAGATAAATAGTAGGGGGGCAGACTGGGTTCTTTACCTGGGTTAGAAAACAAGTCTGGGGAAGGAAAAATTCTGATTTCAAACCAGCTCTACTCCACTTAAAAATTGACTTGGTGATGAATTCTGCTCATGGTGGAGAGGTTGAGTAAATACAAATAGTAAGATAATTCTGCAGGGATGATGTTACTAAGTCCAATTACCGTCGAATTGGCAAGACAAGACAGCAAGCAGTCGTAACTCAAATACGATTCTAGTTTGCTGCTAAGACTACTGCAAATGCAGGATATTTATGGAGCCTCAGAGGATCATACAAACCAAGCAGCCAATCAGGACTCAGGGAATGGAATCACCCAAATGCATGAGTGGACTATTCTGAATTGAAGTACCAATTGTATCTAATTGAAACTTTAAAAATAAATGGAATTATTAATTATGGCAGACACTTTTAATATTTCTCCTCAAACTGGAAACTTACTGTCAAGACAGATTTCAAAAAGTCTATTAATCAATTATTTTTTGTTAATAGAGTAATATATTTTTGGAACAAGTTGTCTAATCAGATCAAAAATAGCAATAGTGTACAAAATTTGAACATTAATTTGGATGATTTCAGAAAAAAAAATGGTAAGAAGAATAATTTAAGAGGACATTTTTTTTAGGAATAATCGGATGAATTACTTAACAGAATTTGATCTGTAAATGAATATTGTATATGTTCTGTGCAAAGATTCTCTGGCTTTGTTTTTTCAATTTTTTTTTTTCAAGGTTGATGTGAGAAGATAAAAAGAGAGGGGAGATGCCCAAGGAGGCATAAAAAACAAATAAACAATCTAGTCGGGATCAAACTAACAATTGTTCAAACCAATAGTAGACTGACTGACTTCAATAATCCCAACAAAGAACATTGTAAAACAAAGACATCACTGGGAAAATGTTCAGTTGAAATGTAGGACATTTCAACAACACTAATATGAATATAAAACTTCATGAAATAATATTATGCTCTTATTAAAAGAAAAAAATACAAATCCAGGTATTTTACAGTTTAGTAAGTCATTATCATCATATCAGGCTAGTAGTATGGATATCCATGACAATTTCTCGTCAACATCCTTATCATTCATTGTTCTTGGGAGGTCTTCTGTGCAGCATCTGCAGAGAGCTGGTCAATGTAAGTCTTTGCTGGATGGCCTGCACTGGAATGTCCATGTGCTGGTTTCCACATCAGGATGTTGCTTATGAGTTTGTCCTTGCTTACGTTAAATGTTGCTAAGTTGAAAGTTTTTTGGCATCTAAGTAGGTTTGTCTTGTGTTTAGGTTCTGTAGTTTTCTTTTTAGATATGTGTTCATATGTCTATTCTGTGTGAATAGCAGTTGCAAGGTGGTCAAAGTGTCTGAGTTCACACACAACAGCCGCTATAGCCACTTCCTCGCAGAGTCTGTTTAACACTTGTCAACTACCACTGCTGCTGCTATGCCTTCTTTCCTTCCTCTTTCTTTCTTTCCTTCTTCAAACAGAACGCCGTGTCACAAAAGCACGCAAAAATCGCTACGCCCTCTCTGCCCAAAATGGGCCACTTTTATAGTGAAAACAGGAGTTGCAATGCACCATGGCCATTACCCATAGTGCCTTTCAATACCAATAAAAGTGTCTTCTCTGCCCCCCTTCCAACTTTTCGACATTTCTCACTCCGACCGGACACCACGACACACCGCCCCCGACCACATTCCTTTCTTCTTTGCTACATCTCTCTTTGCAAGCCATGCACCGGAACCGTTTCGAGTCAGGTAAGTTTGCCTCGTCATTACAGTTCAGAGCTATAACCTTTGTGTTATGTGTGTGTCTTGTTTTTCTGCTCCAAGAGTTATGTTGTTTGAGTTCTGTAGTTTTTGAACAGCGGGCCAGAGCTCAAACCTGTGGATGCACACCTTTTGTGACAGCTGGAAGGGCAATGCTGCATGATTTTGTCTTTGTGTGCTATCATAGTTTGGGTTGGTGTCATTGATACCTCACGGTGGCTGTTTTTTTTTTTAACTCATGAATAGGCACTAGATCATCAATAGGCACTAGACTTAGAAATGAGGAGCAGTAGTTTCCTAACTGAACTATTTGATCCTTGCCATTGGCCTATGTTGGGTTCATCTGCCGAGCATCTTCTGAAAAACTCTGTTGGCTCATATTAGGTTCATCAGCTATGTCTTACATCCACCACACTGCTACCCATAGTTTCTGGTATTACACAATTTTCTGTCTTGAACTAATGTCCAATGGCAAGAGGAAAAAAATGGGGGGGGGGGCTTCTTTAAGTGGCTCATCAGAAGACAGTTTTTATATACTTCTAATAATTATTGACAAATACAGGTGTTCTTATTTGAAGAAAAATTGTTGGAAATAACAATTCTGTTAGTGCTTAAAATCCCTTGAAGTGTGAATTGAATAATCAGGAAATCTTCATGAAATGCAATCAAAGTGAATTGTTGTGTAAAATAACAGACCAAGTCATTATGTTTATTTGAACATGAAAAGAAAAACATTGTTTTTTGGCTGGAGTAAAATCAATGAATATTTTTATAATTTTTTTATCCTTAGTGATATGATACAGACAGGAGCACAACTGTTATTTTGTTACTTTAAACACAGCAAAATTTGCAAAGTGTTCAGATGTTATTGAGGAATGGTTTATTTTTAGATGTTTCTATGCTTTACATTTAGTGGAAAAATACTGAAATAATAATTTCTAGTCAGGAAAATTATCCATTATTAAATAAAGTATTCATATCTGATCAATAACAAAATTTTACCACAATGTAATACAAGATCTTTTAGTATTTCTCTGAATGTTTGAGATGAGGCTTGATGATTAGTATTATCTGCGTTATTTGGAACTATTGTCCTCATCTTCATTGTTATCTGTACAATGTGTCCAATTGGACGCATGGCCTAGTGGATAAAGGAGTTAGGTTAAGACAGTTCTAAGTGACAGTTATCTCTAGACTGCAGGTTCAATCCTGGTCAGGGGCAGCAGTAACATAGAATAATAATTAACACAGCTTAATGCCTCTAACCCAGCTATGGTTAGCGGAATGAAAACAGGATACCCCCGTGGACTGAATAAAGGGTTAGGCTCAAAGTTCCGTGATGGCTCCTGATTATAAAAAAAGCAATACCTGAAGAAGGCTGGAGGGCACATCAGCCAAAACATTGTACAGATAACAATGAAGATGAGACAATAGTCTGAATAATGCAGATAATACTAAGATCTTTTAGTATTTCATTGGAAAGTTTTAGATGGAGCATCTTTCATTGATTTTACTTTCTAGTTTTTACACTGTTTAGAGATTAGGATAAATGAGTTAATTTTTCACTGGGTGCTTCATACTTCTGGCTTTGGGCCTGTAGAATAATCATACTAAGTCCAATTACCGTTGAATTGGTAAGACAAGACAGCAAGCAGTCATAACTGAAATACGATTCTGGTTTGCTGCAAAGACTACTGCAAAATGACAGGATTTATGGAGCCTCCGAGGATCATACAAACCAAGCAGCCAATCAGGACTCAGGGAATGGAATCACCCAAATGCATGAGTGGACTGTTCTGAATTCCCATAAGTACCAGTTGTCTTGACACTGGTTCAATTGTGCTTGGCCAGTCACATTGTTCAAACCAATAGTAGACTGACTAACTGACTACTTTAATAGGGCCAAACTAATCTACAGCCCAGTCGGCTGAGGCTTTAGAATACACCGACTGCACCGACTACAGAGGAGTAAGGCTCCCCTCTAATGGGGCCAACTGTTGGCCATGATGGTGACCCATGATGCTTAAGGTCGGAATCCTGGTGAATGAGCAGTCCATGACATGCAACACCCACTTTGACACTTACTTAGGTTAAACAGGGGTTCGAAGAGGCCCTTTCCAATCAATTGGCTGGTCACATCAAGCCCTAGCACCTATATGATTGTTCCAACCCTATTGCCCTTATGGCAAGCCCCAACCCTTTTTATCATATGGGTGGTAGAAGAACACAGTTGGATGCTAATCACCCAACAAATTTCTACAGGCATTAAATGACCCACTGAGGTTGATATGCTGTAAAACAACCAATCTAAACTAATTATTTTCTTCTTTTTATCATGACATGCTGGGTTGATAAATTCTTTAACTGTTAAATAAACTGCAAAAAATAAGAAACATATTGCTTCAAACTATGAAGTGTGTTAAAAAAAAGTATCAAGACTGAACGTGTATTTACCAAGGCAGACATGAATAATTTTCTTCAAAAGAATTCTCTTACACATTTACTCCATTGATTAAAGTACCTCTGACCATCGATCAAAGTAGATCATTTCTCCTTTGATATGCTGTGAAATTGTGTCAGTGGATTTCTTTTGATATTATTCATATCTTCAACTCTTACTGTTACAAGGAATTTGTAGTTTAGGATGAGAAAAAATGATTTCTCTGAATGTTTGAGATGAGGCTTGATGATTAGTATTATCTGCATTATTCAGACTTTTGTCCTCATCTTCATTGTTATCTGTACAAAGTTTTCGGCCGATGTGTAGCAGCCATGCCACGATTATCACAAATCATTTGATTTTTGTTCAATTAATTAATCATATCCCTTAATCAGTAAAAATCACTTAGTTATAAGTATATCAAGGTGCATGCAAGATTTTGAATCTTAATAACCTCTCTTTTCTGGTTAAGGAGTTTAACTAAGGAATTACATTGACTTAGTTAAGCATAGGATAGGGTCCTGATGAAATCATTTGGATTGAAACCATGGTAGACTCTTAACTTTTTCCTCTACTAATATTATTTTTTATATATATATATATATATATATACACACACACACACACTATCAGAAAGCCTGGCATTTCCCAAGCTGAGAAGTAGCTATAAATTGCCCAGAATTTTCAGCACCTCAAGATACACAATAGTTTTTTTTTTTTGAATAGGTGTATAAGTAGACTTTTGAGGTATTCAACTCCTGACCATTCAATACAAAGCAGGATTCCTTAAGATGTAGTCCTGTTACTGTAAATATTTGTCCTTGGGATTTATTGATGGACATAGCAAAGCTTCAGAATACTGGAAAGTGAAGTCTCCTTAAATGAAAGGGCACGTCTGAATGGAATTCTCGCTGTAATTGCATCTTCTCCTTTGCCACAGACCAGTGAGAATAGTAGCCTTGATGAGATGTAGCATAATGATCTTAACCATCAGTTTTGTACCACCGCATAGCCCCATGGTTAATCCAAATTATGCAGCAGCATTAATGGGGAGCCATCTTTTAGCTCCAGCCTGCATGGCAATAGACATGAATATTTCAAAGAATTTTAAAAGAAAATGAGTTACTTCTTTCTGATCAACAACAATATTTACTGATTCGTTGGAATGATTATTTTCTCAAAGTACCTGCAACAGTCTATGCTATTGGCTAACAATTTTCTTTGGTTCAAGAATCATTCTCTTGCACAGCCACTGGTGTATTAGGTAATTATTTTGCAAATTAGGGAATGACTTTGATATCAATTTGTCTGAGATTTCGACCACTGCACTGATCAGAATTAGATTCATGGCACCGTTACCATCTGAACAAAATCTTTCCTCTTTAACATGCCACAAATAGTTGGTAAAATAACCAGACAGCTGATCTCTGAAAAGATGTACTCTTCCGGTTCAAGATTTTTGTAGAATAATCGTAGAATAATCAAGCTAAGTTCCAATTACCATCGAATTGGTAAGACGCGGCAACAAGTAGTTGTAACTGAATACAAACCTATCTTGCTGCAATACTACTGTAGAATGACAGGGTATTTATGAAACTCCACAACATCATAAAACCAAGCAGCCAATCAGAACTCAAGGAATGGAATCACCCAAATACATGAATGGTCTATTCTTGATTCCCAAAAATACCAACTGTCTTGGACACTGCTTGAGTTGTGCTTAGCCGCTTGCTGTTGTTCAAACCAACAGTAGACTGACTGACTTCAATAAATATAAGCTATTCATGTATGATGTATCGCTCAAAGTTTCTGTTGATTGATTGTTAACCCCAGTGTAGTTAGGTTGAGGAAGGTCAGTTTAAAAACATTTTATGTCATTGAAATTGTTTTAAATTTAATTTCATCAATGTACTCTATTTTCATGCCTGTTGAAAATTTTGACAAGATCATATTGACAAACTTGAAATAGTCTGGATGGTCTACAACATTTTAACAGCCAAGTTAGAAAGAATCCTATTTGTGATAGATGAGTCTCTAACAATATTGAATTCTACTTAGCATCATTCTCTTGTAATTCAAGCTTAAATAATGCTTAATTGTCAGGGATGAAAACTTGGCCATTGACCATTCAAAGATTTGGAATAAAATAGGATCTATTGAAGTCAGTCAGTCAGTGTACTGTTGGTTTGAACAACAGCAACTGGCTAAACACAACTGAAGCAGTGTCCAAGCCAGTTGGTATTTAGGTTCATATTCAGTTACGACTTGTTGCTGTGTCTTACCAATTCAATGGTAATTGGAACTTAGTTTGATTATTCTACAGGATCTTGCACTGGTACAGAAGCAGTCATGAAAAGAAACATTCATTCTTAAAATTTTGGCCTTGAACAGCAGCAGATTCCTTGTGAAAAGTTGTGCATGTGCAACCATTTGGGAGAACATGGTCATACACACAAACCTTCTAAAATCTCTCTCTCATATATATATATATATATATATATATATATATATATATATATATATATAAGAGCAGATCAATAAGTTCATAGCCTATCATGTTGTTTTTAGATGAATTTTGATCTAAGAATTTGCACTGTATAAAATTCAATTTATGTGTTGAGTATTAACCACTGAATTAAGTGCATTGGGGTGATGTGGAAAAATAGATATTCGTGGTGTAAAAATAAATCTTTTTGTCACCATTAGGCTATGGACTTATTGATTTACATACATATAAATGTTTAAATAAAACTTAAACATCAAATATGTTTGCTTAAATTGAAGGCAAGTTTTGTTGAGCTGTCAATATGCCCTCATATTGACTTTTATTCCTGATATTTTTTTTTGATTTGACTTATTTGAAAGGGTAAAGGTTTGGTAAGGCAATATATTTTATAGATGATTTATAGGTTATTGATCTTTTAGTGATTTGTATTTTTGTATTTTTTTTTTTTTTTTTACTGGATTCTTTCTTTTTTTTAATGCATTTGTTATTCTTTTTTTTTTCTCTTTCTAGTCGCATCCTGCTTTTATTGATGTAATTGTATCGATGTGAACAGCTGCAGATTCTCCAGTGATAGAATGGCGGAAATTAATACACATCTCTTTCTATTACTCAACTGTGTATTGCCAACTGCTTCACACTGTTACAATCAACTGAATTAGAAATACTAAGTTTTACTGTGAACCCATTGAAATTGTAAAAAAAAAAGGGCAGCAGATGATAATATAGGTGTTGAGTTAATTCAGTTCTAAGTGATAGTTATCTCTGGGTTGCAGGTTCAATCCTGGCCAAGGGCGACAGTAACATAGAATGATTAACACAGCTTAACACTTGTACCCGGTCATGGTTAATGGAATGAGAACAGTCAACCCCGTGGATTGAATAAAGGGTTTGGTTTGTATTGAAGTCAGTAAGTCTACTGTTGGTTTGAATAACAGCAGTTAACTAAGTACAACTTAAGCAGTGTCCAAGACAGTTGGTATATATAGAAATCAAGAATGACCTATTCATGAATCAGGGTGATTTGGGTCATTCCATTCCTTGAGTTCTGATTGGCTACTTGACTGCTTGATTTGAATGACATTATGGAGTCCTATATATATATCCTGTGATTCTGCAGTAGACCTTGTGACATTCGGGTTTGTATTTCAGTTACAACCACTTGCTGCCCTGTCTCCCCAGTTCGACGGTAATTGGAACTTTAATTATTCTTCAGTTTGAAGTTCTGTGAAGGTTCCCAAATTCAATGAGAAGGTTCCTGAGTCTGACAAGAAATACCTGAAGAAGACTGGAGGGCAGGGTTAGCTGAAACATTGTGTAGATAACAATAAAGATGAGGACACTAGTCTGAATAATCCAAATGAGAATGAGCTTTACAATTGTGAATGTAGAAGATTTAGACTAAGGAAGTCTACAGTTGAAAACAAAACAAGAGAATTATACAGACAAGAGAATTCATTGGTAAAAGAAGATTTTTCACAGATTTATTTTGATTAATATTTTACATTATTCAATGTCACTTTGTGTGGAAAATTCTATCACCTCTTCAACTTAATACAAACAATAAATAGATTAATGAATTTGTAAAATTTGTCTTTATGACTCATTTTTTTTTAAATTTCTGTTATAACTCATTTATTCTACTGAATCAATATTAAATGTTGACTAAATATTTTAATGAGATTAGAACTAGACTCATTCTTTCTATTATAATGTTTATCTAGGATTGTTTAATATCTCTCAATGACAAACAATTCTTCAGAGGAAGTTTTTCTCTTAGTGACACATATATTTAGTGAATATTCTTATTAAGAAGAAAATAAGTTTTGTTATTTTCTGTTTAAATCAGAAAAAAAAAATCTAGTAATTTTGCAAATCCTGTTTTCAATAAGTTATAAAGGCTTATGTTGTTTCAGTAAATAGTTTATGAATGACTTCTTGTCTATTGTCCATTGTATTACCCTACAACAATACAACAAATCTAATATCGAAATGTCTTATTTTTCAAATTTTCAAAAATGATCTCCTCTTTGTAAATTTCCGAAAAATGAATAATAAAATTCAAATATCTTTTTGTGACATTTGAGATATTTCTGATTTATTTTTATTTTTTACTATTAGACCCACTGAATATAAAGATACCAATATTTCAAGTTTTTGATTTTGATTTCCAAAATATAAGAGACAGATCTGTCCAAATTGACAAATCCACTTGAAAAGAACTAGTACAAAATAAAAAACACCCTCCAGGCGATGTAAAAATGGATTTTTGAAACATATTGCCTGACGGGTGGGATTAAAAATCAATGTCAGCGAGTAAGTAAAATTATCAAATTTATTAAAGGATTAAAAAATTAAAACAAAACGTTGTACAAATAACAATGGAGATGGGGACAATAGTCCGAATAACGCAGATATTACTAAACTTTAAATATGTATTTAAATAAAACAAACTATATATAGATATATAATACCAGTCATGTATTTATTAAAACTTGTTTTAAAAATCAATGAGGACTGTCTAATGTTGCATGTTCAAATTTTGAGTGTATTTATTCTATGATGATTTTGGGTAATGTGACGTAAGCAGTGATGTAATTTTTGTTACAGACAAAAAACGGAAGCGAATCTCCATTATTAATAGATATGGCTAAACATAATGTTATCATTCTATCAGAAAAGTTGCTAAACTTCTGTTTTAAATAAATTCTACTTAGACATAGAGAAAAATAGATCTTGTCAGATAAAACTTGTATCTTTCCTTGTCCCCCAATTTAGGAGACAAAGACACTCATTCATGTATATATATCATGACTCACTATTGCCACCCACCCCTATTGGTCATCACTCTTGGTAAGTTCTCAGAACAACATCCAATATCTGCACAGACCTGATCAATGTAAGTTTCTACTGGTCAACCAACACTGGTGTGTCCACAGGAGAATGTCACTTATGAGTTCACCCTTACTTGGATGGTTTGTGTGATAGGAGGTAAGTGACTGTACAGCTGCTTTTTTGTGGGGTGCTGCTTCCAGAATTTGTTCAAGACAGCATGCAGCAACAGCAGCAGTATCCTTGGGTATTTCTCATCTAGCCTTTTCTCCAACCATTTCATTAAAGTCTTTTATGCATTGCTTTCTGTAAATGATATCTTGCTACCTCAGTATGTGAAATGGTCTACTAATTTCAGAGGCATGCTATCTAGTGTTGAGATATTTCCATCTTGTTTAAAGCACATGAACTCCATTTTATTTGACTTCACATCGATGCCAATGCATCTTGCTACTTTCTCTAGGCTATACAGCAAAAATTTGGCTTAGGCAGGTGTATTTGCAAAAGGTGTTAGATAGACTGCATCTGTAAGAGTTGCTGTAGGATATTGTCTGCTCTTTTTGCAGTTTTTACTGTGAAAACTTTTTCCTTTTTTAGATCTAATGACATTCGTAGTATGTAGTCTAGGCAGATTATAAATAGAAATGGTGCTAATATATATATATATATATATATATATAGATATATAAACTTTCAAAGAAAGAAAAACTTAACAAACTGTCATTTGACTATGATAAATTTATTTCAACCAGAGACTTAATATGAGTCTAGTCTCATCAGATAGAAATTACAAAACCTTTTGTTAACTCTATCTGATGAGACTAGACTCATATTGAATCTCTGGTCGAAATAAATTTATCATAGTCAAATGACAGTTTGTTAAGTTTTTCTTTCTTTGAATGTTGTATATTACTCTGTATATAATTAATTTATTAGTTATTATACATTGTGCTCTCTTAGGGATTTATAAAAATCCTTGTATGAATCTATACATTTGCACCTGCATTAGCATACAGTATGGATGTTCAGTGAGATTTTGTTGATCCCAAATAGAATCATCCCTTACTTACTAGTCAATTGGGTTATTTTACACACACACACCACACACATATATATATATATATATATATATAGAGAGAGAGAGAGATAGATAGATAAAATAATCTAATTGACTGGTATGTAAGGTACGATTCTATTTGGAATCATCAAAATCTCACATGTACATCCATACTGTATGCTTATGTAGGTGCAAACTTATAGATTCATACAAGGATTTTAATAATATATATATATATATATATATATATATATATATCCCATAGAGTAATGGTTAACCTAAAATTAAATTAAAACTGTAGTGAGTTTAATTCACACTTTCGGTCACATTCGAAATCCAATGGGATATTCCCTCACAGGTTCACATCCTGTTCGCAGCACCATATTGAAGTAAGTCAGTCAGTCAGTCTACTATTTGACTGGCCAAGCACAACTGAACCAGTGTCAAGACAACTGGTACTTATGGGAATTCAGAACAGTCCACTGATGCATTTGGGTGATTCCATTCCCTGAGTCCTGATTGGCTGCTTGGTTTGTAGGATCCTCTGAGGCTCTATAAATCCTGCCACTTTGCAGTAGTCCTTGCAACAAACCAGAATTGTATTTGAGTTACGACTGCTTGCTGTCTTGTCAATTCGACGGTAATTGGACTTAGTATGATTATTCTACAATACTAAACTTACACACACAGATGCATATTTTCTTCATGAGGGTCTTAATTTACCAGTTTGTATATTTGGCAGACTGTTTTACCTGAAAGGCAATCACCTAATAAAAAGCAAAACATTTTTAATAGGTTTGAGTAGATTTGCACATGACAAGATGTTGGATAAACATTTTTTTTTTCACTAATTATATTTGAAAACATCAAGACCTCAGGTATTTTACCAAACTGAAATTATATATTAATTAGATTTTTCTTTAAGCATATAGATTTGATCTGATTTGTTCATATATAAAACCGAGTTGCGTTATATTTTACCAAAGTGTGCCTTGTTCATTTTAAAATATTAAAACAAATTCAGATTTCTGATTCAGTTTAATAATTTTCAAATTTTTATGGATATAGGTTAAAATTAAATTGGAATAAACTGCAAAAAATTTCTCTTCTGTTATACTTCTTTATTCTGTCACTTTTGAGTGTATGTGTGTACATATATATCTCAGTATCAGAGCTAAAGTAGTTGTATCTTTCCAGTATTCAAGTTTATTTGAAAGAGAGAGTTTTTAAATCTAATTTTCAAAACAGGCACAAATGATTTCTGTTCTCCATTTGTTCATGTTTGGTTCAGACAAACACCATTTCTAGATATATACCCACCCCACACACTATAACACTCCTTATTCTGTGTTTAACTCTAATGCAGTGCACGTGTAGTATTCTTCACCCTCACTTGTCTTCTAATCTATATCTGACCACCATTTCCATTTAATTTCTCTATAGCACTTTAAAGTAGTATCTCAAGTTCCAATCCTTATACTCTTTGATGAATTGGATACATACTGTCTATCCTTTCCAGAAATCTGGGTTTTCTTGCATAACATATTCTAGAAGACAAAATTATTTCCGGTGATTTTCTTCTTGAAGATCACATAAATTCTATACCAAATTTTGGGCTATAATTATTTTTAAATATCAAATACAGCAGTCATTATTCATCAAATATTAATGAATATACATATTCATTTAAATGAGGGCATTTCTCCATTGTTCATATCTGGTTGGTTGTTGGTTGATTTTAACAGCATATCAACCCATCTGGGGTTATGTCATGCCTAACAGTTAGGAAGTAATGTATTTGTGTATTTATATTTATACTTTTGTAGAAATTGGTTTTAACTATGTGTTAGCACCATTGGGGATCGTGTTGTATGGTATTGGCTTTTCCAAGAAACAACCGTGATCATTATAACATTGTAAAAAAGAACTTTTGAAACATCTGAAAATTCATTGCTTTTAATTTTTATGTGGTTGAATAATTTTTGCCTCAGTTTTTCACACATCAAAACTGTCAAGTCTAATAAAAAACATTAAAATTTATTTCACTTTGATAAATAATAAAAGTTAATTTAGTGTGGTGTTAAGTGACAAAATATAACTTAAAGAGAAATATATTAGATCTAAATTAATACTAGCAAAACATACATTATTTCAAAGGTTATATAATATAGTTTAAAAAAATACCCACCCCAGGCAAATAATTATTTTTAAGTTCATATCATTATGCCTCTCAATTAATTGAGATTCTTGTGTATGTGTGTATATGTATATATATATATATATATATATATATACACACACATACAAGGTGTGTCAAAAAGAGATCAAGATTTTTAAAAAACTTTTTTGTATTCTGAAAAAAAAAAAAAAAAAACATTCCATTCGTTAATTTTTTTCAGAATACGAGGTGTGTCAAAAAAGTCCCAAATTTAAAGCTGTATCTACCAACATAGAAATGAAGAATGAATGGAACGTTATTTTTTTCCCGAATACAAGATGTGTCAAAAAGTACAAAAAATCACGATACTTTCTTGACACACCTTATATATATAATGTTGTTCTGGTTCCAACGGGAGAAAATTCAATATTTTATAAAAAAGAAGGTCTGCAAAATGCATTATGTTTTCAGAAAAAAATGTATTCTTTTTATCTTACATATGCAACATGTGTTTCAGATCTTCTGGTATCTTCTTCTGACTTTGATCGATAATATCTATATATAATGGAGATAGACTGCATTTTTGTCTGTAACCGAAACTATATTACTACTCAAGTCACAATTCCTTTAATTATTTACGTCAAATTCTCCATGATTTCATTCTTTTAAACCTTCAGTTATTAATAAAAATTGTTTTACATTATTAATACTGTTGATCATATCTACGTACTAATAACATGCAATTGTATTTATATATACAACAAAATAGCGATTTACAGTTTGAACGAGAAGGCAAATTTGCATATTGATATTTAAAATTTTATTTTAATAAATATGTGCTTGGTATTATTGATTTCTAATTGTTTGGTTTTATCTTAAGAAATATAAACAAAAATCTCGTAGATAAATCTTAAAAGAAATTTATTTACAAGAAGAAATAACTGTAATATTATCCTTTACTTCCTATTTTAACTAAATAGTTAAATTAGGAAAATTTACCAATGAAACAGGGGAGTAATGGAAAATGATGGAATAGTTAGTTTCAAAGTTGTTCTATTTTTCGATTATACCCCCTCTGTTGCAGATCTTTTTATCTGCATTCTTAGTCAGTTTCATTAGCCTTTCTAATTTAATATGATATTTTATTATATTAAAACTTAGATACTTGCACCCGGAGGGTGCATATATTTGCTAGTATATATAATGCTCATTGTTTGTGTGTTTATATCTATATATATTTGTAGAAGTTTGACTGTCAGAAAATGAAACTGAAGGAGTCAGGATAATAAATATAGTAAAGTTCTCAATATCTACTTGTAGAGCAAGTTTAGGGAATCAAATCAGCGACAGTTAACTACCCAGGTTTCACTGAGAAAGATCTTCATTATATAAGATGTGTAAAGATTCTGTTCAAAGATTCTTGAAGATTACTAGATATAACCCGTGCTGGAGAAATGCTGGAGTGGGTAATGGTTAACTAAAACAACAAAGGTGAGCCCACTGGTTAGCATAATTCATGGAAATATAACACTTCATCTCAAGATCTCACTTCAATAGAAAGAGATTGAAGTTGGATAACAAATCAGTAGAAACAGACATGAAAACACAATCCTTTGGATTTCTCAGATAAAACATTGTCACTTATTGATTTTTTACTTGTATTTCTTGGATTCCAACTTCACTTGCCACTTTTCACAACTTTCAGATTGTTATTCCATAGTTGTTAGTAAGCAACATTGATAAAGAATAAGTATCATATGAAACATGGGCTAGCATCCTCATCTTCAAGAACAAGTATTCCTGTGACAGCTGCTTTTTCGATTAGACTATGAAGATCACAGGTATGAAGATAAGTTAAGTAAGTAAAGTCGTCGGGGTGGCCTAAAGTCGGTATCAGCCAGTCAGCGAGGGAGTCTATTCCCTTTTCACTAGCACTAGACCAAGGAGATTGTTTTTGCGTCTGAGGTGGAGTGACACACCTACCATCAGCTCCTTACTTTACCCTGTGCTACTCATATGCTGAGTTGGCAAGGGCCGGTATCAAACTAGGAACCTTGTGGTTTCTAGCAGAACGCTCTACTGACTGAGCTAACCCAGCCCCTCAGGTTGTAGTCCTGAAAATCTAACAATATAGCTTATTCTTTATTTCCAAACTGTGTTGTAGTTGGGATGAAAGAAATAAAACAAAAATTAATGATAATGAAAATACTAGAATCAAATAATATGAATTTAGTATGTCAGATACTACAAGGAAGACCAGAGATCAAAACAATTTAAACAGTATGATGGTAATAACAAAGATGATGATACTAGCCCAGATAATCCGTGAAACAATGACAATGCATTATCTAAGAATACTAGGGCCCTGTTAACAGGGCTTATAACACACTGACTGTATCCCCTGTACAGAAGTAAGATCCCCCCAATAGGTGTCCTGGGTATGAGACTGAACTGCATCTGATGGTGAGGCTCGTGTGAAGTACGCCTTCATTGCAAGTCCACTCTGACCCAGAGTGGTAGTATTTGTCAGTATTCCCTCTTTGTGTCAAATAAATTGGTATAAAAATTATTCATATTCAATAGGACTGTGTGCAACCCCCCCCCCAAAAAAAAACAACAACCTGTTAAGAGATAACTACACAACAAATGTAAATATGAATATACAAGGAACATGATTCCCTAAACTCTGGGCATAAAATAACCCTAGACAGGTTGACATGTCATTAAAATCAATCAAGAATACTAAGACACATTGGCCAAAACATAATTGAAACAACAAAAGTGCTGATGGTGAGCCAAAATGTTTCAGGTTATAAATGGAAAAAAAACAAGATTTAATTCCTATTTTTCTAAATTTCAGAAATAAAAATGCTGTTAACAAAATCAAATTCTTGTGTAATCTGTTAAGTGTAAGCACTAACTCTCTGATAAACAATATTACATTACTCAAGAGGATGCGATATTATTGAATTGTGGTGGACAACAGCCAGAAAGTTATTGACTCAAAATCTATTTACTTCCACACACAGATTGTTAATTATACTTAAAATAATTAATGATGTCAGTGATTATGAGTTTTTGCAAATTGGCATGGGATGCTCTCTATCTATCCAGGGAGTTTGTAATGAATATCTAAGTACCCCAAATTCTGTTAGCTCTGAAATGAGTGTCTTTTAGTGATTATATTGATACATAGTGGCTTATAAAGAAGGTTACTGCTTTGTTTATATATTGAGGAACTTGTCAGTTTGGATAACAATCTTGTTTCTCTCTCTCTCTCTCTCTCTCTCTCTCTCTCTGTCTCTCTCTCTCTATATATATATATATCGGATGCAGATTACAACTGTAGGAATAGCTGCCTACAGTCTATGAGGAAAAAGATAAGTTCACAGAACGTAAAGACGAAAGGGAAAGCACATATACTTTTAACCTTATTTATTCACATATAAACTCAACAACAGTCAATATAACAAAGTACTTAGGAGCAGTACTTACAGTTCATATGTCTCCCCCGTTGAGGGGGGGTCAGGTTGGGTCTACAGTTGTTACTACCTCACTGAGGGGAAAGTTCCTTCAGTCACAAGAGACTGAGACAAGAGCTCGTTTCTACGAGGCTCACACGTTGGTACCAAAACCGTAAAGAGGCTTCTTCCCCCAACCTGACAAGGGACATTACCTTTTCTACTTTCTGTCCCCAAAGGCACAGGAGAGTTCTAGTCCCTACACAACATTTGAAAAACTATAACGTCATAAGGAAGATTTCTTCACTTGATCTTTGGATTATATATATATATATATATATATATATATATATATATATATATGAATAAGAATTTTTTTTATTTATTTTTTTTTTTATTATTATATTAATTCCAACGTTTGACTAGCAGCGTTCTGTTTTTACTAACGGTCTTTTTCCCGTCTTATATTTTTGGTTGATGACCGACCCACGTGCGGTTGATACATTATAATGCAATAGGGTCCTCATATTAGTTGAGGATGGGCTGAGTGTTGCTTTTTAAACCGTCAAGAAAATTGGGCCCCGAAACGGTTTGCACACTTTCTCTTCTGATGAGCCTATTTCAGTTGTAAACATCGTTTGTTTTTTCATTATATCTTATTCATACTGTCGGATTAATTTCCATTTTATTTTCACATATATATATATATAAAATACCATGTCAGTGCTACTTTATGGCTGTACCACCTTGGAGAAAAACTAGACAGGAATTAAATGCTGTGTGCTGTCTTGAACAAATCCAAGAAGCAGCACTCCATAAAAAAAGCAACAGTATGGCCACTTACCCCGTATCACACAAATTTTCCAAGTAACACAAGCAAGACATGTTGGATACTGCTGGTGAAGTAAGGATGAACTTAAAAGTGATGTTCTCCTGTGGGCACCTACAAATGGATGCAGCAGTGTAGGCCGAGCAGCTCTGTGCAAACACTGGATGCTGTGCAAAGGACTTGCTAGGAGTGATTACTGATAAAGATGGATAGCAAGAGAGTCAAGAGAATCTATGACTTGATGATCATATACAAGGGTGAACTGACAAGTCTGTGATATCTGCAGTTGGTGAATTTTTTGACCATTGGAATCCAAGTACTGCAATGCTGATGGAAGAAATGTGTGGACTGCAAGGGAGACTGTTGAAAAATAAACCTCATTTGGTTAGCCTATAATTTTTTTTGCTGACCCTCATTCATTAGGGGCACTTTCCAAATAATGCCTTTCTGTTAATTTCTGTATTAACTACAATGAATACAGGAAATACAATAACCTCTTTCGATATAAAATGTTTTCCATTATGAAAGGTGATTTTCCACAGTCACTACCAATGTAAATGTCTGATTGTAATAAAAACTAGATTTTTAATTTTCCATTGAATTTTCTTTTTTTTGAATTGCCTTTTTTTTGTGTATATAATTTTTTTGCATCCTGTGTTCATAAACATTTGCACCAATTGAGGTGAACCAATTTCTTACAGCATCAATGATGGCATAATTATCTGAAATATGTTGTCCCTCTTTCATCAGCTTCATTCACAGAGATTTTTGTGGGTTGAATGTGGATTGTCACTCACATTATGGTCATCACTGCTGAAACACATTACCTAACCGTGCTCACAGGTTTCCATAAATGTTCAGCAAGTGTTAACGAATCTCAATGGGTGCTATTCTTTCTACATTGTGGAATTCAATGATGCATTTTTACTTTAACATTAAATAAGCCCCCTCCCCCCATAGGGTCTATTGGCAGGAAAGTTTAACCCTACCCCCCAATATTGGCAGGAAAGTTTAACCTTAAATGCATCATGTAAGTTGTTGTTTATTACTAGCAAAATGCATTATTAATGATTATGTGAAAAAATTGTATTTTGTAGCTGAAAATGTGCTCTAACAGTATTTCTGTGCTCCCTATATCTGTTGTGATCTTTGTGGAAACCTGCCCTGTAAGACACTGTCAATGGGCCTGTTGGCCGTGGGTGATGACCCAGGATAGAAGGTGTTTGAGCAGTCCATGACATGCAATACTCCATTTTGGTCCTTACTTGGGCTAGACGGTTGGTTGGAGATGCCCCTTCTATCAACCAGCTGACCATGTCAAGCCCTAGCACCTATATGATTGCCTCAACCCTAGTGCCCTTATGGCAAGCCACAACCCTTTTTATGGGTGCTAGAAAGCAGTGGCTGAGGGTCTTCATATCCTGGCAATGATGTTAAACTCTATCTGATGGTGAGGTTCCAGTTTTGGAGGTTTGGGGAATGTGAAGCACCTGTTCATCACCATTGCTCCCTAGTCCACTCAGACCCGAGGTGTTAGTACCTGTTAGGGTTTAATCTATAGGTTAAATAGAAAAATGTGTTAATAAAAAAAAATTGAGTATCCATTAAGAATGTATATATTTCAAAACTTTGCTGTAAAACAAAATAAACCAAACCAAACTTTATGGAAACAAATAGGAGGATTTAATTTTGGAGAATATTTTATATATATATATATATATATATATATATATAGAGAGAGAGAGAGAGAGTAAATTGTTTCAACTGCTATAAATACTGATGGAGGCTGGATTCAAAGACAGTACTGTGAGAAAATAAAACCAACCTTTTATAGGAATATACCAAGAGAAGTGCCAGAATACTAAAGTAATTTCATTAACCTTTGGAATCTTTAGCCCCTTGACACTAAGATAATCTGTACCAGCCTCACAAAATTGACAAAAACAATCAAACACAAAGCACATTCAAACTTTACTCCAGGGTACAGACATCCTATAATTCCATTAAAAGAAAGATTGGGAATGGTCACTATGTCAAGCTTTGTATTCTTAGTAACTTACATGATCTTCCTAAGTTTGAAATATTGGGCTTATGGTGTATAGTAAAATAGCACTCAACCCAAAAGATCAAGTTTATGGGTCCAAAGGACTAAATAAAATGTTATATAGTATATTCTTAGTATCTATGCTTTTTTTTCATAGTACTGGGGAACTAGTATATGATCTCCTCTTATAAATGAACTCAAATTTTTTTGTTTTTATTCAGTCTTGCTTATTGAGGTCAGTTGGTCAGTACACTGTTGGTTTGAACAACAGCAACTGGCTAAGCACCACTGAACCAGTGCCTAAGTCAGCTGGTATTTATGGAAATCAAGAATAGTCCAGTCATGTATTTGGGTGATTCCATTCCTGAGTCCTGATTGGCTGCTTGGTTTCTATGAAATTATGAGGCTTCATAATACCCTGTCATTCTACAGTAGTATTGCAACAAGATTAGTTCCGTATTCAGTTACAACTACTTGTTGCCTTGTCTTACCAATTCGACAGTAATTGGAACTAGTATGATTATTCTATTTTGTTGAAAGATTTATAATGTCAATCAATTAAGCACCATCATTGGAATGAACCTTTTGACTTTGGCTTTTATGTTGTCTTATGCCTTTTTTTTTTTTTAAATTGTTGTTTACCAGATTCCATGCTACAATGGTGGTTGTTATTTACTTAGCTTTACATACAAGTTGCTTACATTACCTGCTGTTTCTAATTGATCAACAAGATATACATGTCACAGTTTGCTCACTCTTTTCTTCACAATCAGACACCTTACATTTACTTACAAGCTGGTTTCGAATGACTGTGTGTGTATGTGTGTGTGTATTATCAGTGTTAACTTATAAAAGACAATGATTAGTTTCTTGCTGATGATGAAGGTCATTGAAACAGTAATTTATCTGTTAAGTGTTGTCTATTGATCTAGAAAAAGCTGGTTTAGCTCAGTCGGTAGAGTGTTCGACTAGGAACCTCAAGGTTCCTGGTTTGATACTGGCCCTCACCAACTCAGCGTATGAGTAGCACAGGGATCTGTGCAGTAAAGTAAGGAGCTGATGGTAGGTGTGGCTTTCTGTTTCAGATGTTAAAAAACAATCTCCTTGGTCTAGTGCTAGTGAAAAGGAGATAGACTCCCTCGCTATCTGGCTGATACCGACTTTAGGCCACTTTACTCACCTTACTTATTGATCTAGATGTAACACATCTTTTTGCCAACATAATGCCAAAGTTTTATTCATTTGTAAATGTCTAATCTATTAATAATGGACATTCGCTTCCGGTTTTTGTCTGTAACAAAAATTACGTCACTGCTTACGTCACATTACCCAAAATCGCGTCATAACATAGAATAAATACACTCAAAATTTGAACATGCAACATTAGACAGTCCTCATTGTTTTTTTAAAACAAGTTTTAATAAATACATGACTGGTATTATATATCTATATATAGTTTTATTCTAATACATATTTAAAGTTTACATTTCAAATTGTTTTATTTTTTATTCCTTTAAAGAATTTGATGATTTTACTTATTTAGGGTACAAACTTGCTGACATTGAATTTTTTACTTCCACCCCTCAGGCAATATGTTTCAAAAATCTATTTTTATTTTTGTACTAGTCTATTAATAATGGAGATTCGCTTCCGGTTTTTGTCTGTAACAAAAATTACGTCACTGCTTACGTCACATTACCCAACACCTAATCCAACGTCATAACATAGAATAAATATACTCAAAATGTGAGCATGCAACGTTAGACAATCCTCATTGTTTCAATAAATAGATGCCCGGCGTTATATATTTATATATAGATTGTTTTATTTTAATATAATATTTAAAGTTATCGGAACTGTTTCCATTTCAAATTGTCTTTCTTTCTTTTTTACTCCTTTAATAAATTTGACGATTTTACATACTTATGGTACAGTACTGTCTTTAAACCCACCCTATGACATTGAATTTTCAGCTCTCATCCCCTCAGGCAATATCTTTAAAAAAATTATTTTTACATCGCCTGGAGGGCGTCTTTTTATTTTGCTAGTTGTAATAATAACTAGATGTTAAATTTTCTATTGAATTTAAAAAACAATTGTCCTTTTTTGTCTATAATCATTTGTTTGCATACTGTTATGATATCAAGTATTCCTGTTACAATTTATGGATGTCATAAATTGTTGACAGACCCTGTAGTGAGAATAAGGGTGTGGAAATTTTTCCAGTGATGGTTATAACCCCCTGATCCCTGGAAAACGCGCCATAGAGAAACATGTGACTAGTTTTAGATTTCATATTCGACCTGACTTTGAGGCAGAGCAAACATGTCGCTACTGAGGTCGATCTCTCATCCACGCAGTGATATGGGCTAGATAAAATAAAAGCTTGATCAAGCAACAAAAATGTCTTGTTAAATCAATTAATTGTAATGACCAAATCAGCCAGGAAAAAGAAGCCCTTAGCTCAGAAGAAACCAACTGTTAGTTAAGAAGAGGAGCAGTAAGCAGAAATGAAGTAAACAATTAAGTCTCTAATCTGTCTCTCTATAATGTTTGATGTGGGTATATAACATTCCTATCTAATAAAGATAATTTGCAGACAGTTATATAGTATCAAGTATTCCTGTCTAATAGTTTATACACAATTATATGGTTTAAAGTAACTATTCCTATCTAAAAATAATCATTTATTTACACATAGTTATATGGTTTAAAGTAATTAATAATAATAATCCTTAATAAACAATTATAGCTTCAAGTAATTATTCTTAATACAAATAATTTGGTATCAAATATTCCTATCTAATACAAATAATGTTCAAACAGATTATATACATTTACTACCTCTCCAAGTTAGAATGGACCTGAGAGTAATAGCAATGAAAGGGTACTCTACACTAACCAAAGCTGGAGAGAATGTGGTCAGTTTATTCTAAACCCAGCTGGCGTGGTGAAGGGAAAGTAGTAATGACTTATTCTCAGTATGGAATGGACACTATTTAAACATGTTTGATCCTAATTGATTCTGTAACAACACCTGTCTTTCACTATGCATTATTCACAATGACTTTGACTCCCTCAATTGAGCCCATACAGTGTCGCTCAACTGATGACCATTTATACATCTTCTGGCTCTCATCCAAACTGAAGTAGCAGGAGGTGGCATTCATGTATATATTTAATCAACTCTTCTGCCATGGACAGGATGTGACATAAGGTCAATTTTTAAGTGGAGTAGAGATGGTTTGAATTCAGAATTTTCCTACTCCTGGTAGTTTAACCAAGTCTAAAGGAACCAGTTGGATCTACTGTGAATCCATCTGTTCTTCCCACCTCCAGCTATGGGTAAATACCCATAGCTGGAAGTGGGAAGAACAGATGGATTCACAGCTTTTCAAAGTGCATAGTGAAATGCAAAAAGCCTTGTCCAGGATTTGAACTTCGGTTGCTGATTCCATTTTCTATGATGATAACCATTACGCTAATGTAGCAATGAAGAAATGTGACGAAGGGAATTGTGACTTGAGTAGTGATAGTTTCGGTTACAGACAGACAAACACACAATCACCATTATAATAAGATTTGTCATTTTCATACAATAAATAATGATCGCCATTATTCTCATCGGTATTATCAACAATTACATATAAAATACTATGCTAAGCTTTTGCCTGTCAGTGTGTATCTGACCAAAATGTTTAACATGTGTAAAGTTATAGGACGTATGTATTTACATGAGTATTAAATCGATCTCAGGATCCAACAGAGACAATGTGACGTTAAACATTGAATACACTAAATGGGAACTACACAATAATGTTACGTGCCGTTTTGAAACAAGTGAAACAAATAAATAAAATTCTTCATGTTAAAACCCAATATGGTGCAATTGTTAGTGAGTTTGATTCTCACTGTATATTTTCAGGCATTATCTAAACTAAAATTAAGAAATGACAACTACCCAACATGTAATAATTCTTCCAATCTGTAGCCATGTCAGTGCTACTATATGGCTGCATTACTTGGACTGATGGAACTACACAAGGATGCTGGATGCTGTATGCTGTTTTGGACATATCTTGGAAGCTGCACCCATCAAAAAACCCAGCTGTATTGCACAAACCATTCAAAGTCAAACAAGATATACTGAACACTGCAGAAGAAGTAAAGACAAACTCATAAGTGATGTTCTCCTGTGGATACCTACACAGCAAAAGCCTCAATCATCTCTGTGCAGATTCTAGATGCTGTGTGGAAGACCTGCCAGGAGTGATGAGAATGGTAATCTGTGCTGTCAGTGCGACATGATGATGCTTCAATATGTATATTGGTGTAAATGCACTCTCAAACATTAATTCAAATAAATTCAGAAAACATCTATATTGAATAATAAAGTAAATGATAGTTTGTTGTTAAAAATGATCATGGAATTGTTTTCACAACATCTAAGAACACACAATGGATATAAAATGCATTTGGTTAGGATTCTATTTTGAAACGGCAAATCTCTCTGAGAATGTCAGATTTTATCTTAAGGGCAGGTAATTCTATAAGTATTTACAATTCATATATTCACAGACATGGTGTCTCTTAAGAGAAGAGTTAAAACCTGAATGTATTTTGTGTCAAAGAATAAGTCAGGCCTTTATCAGTTAAAACCATGTTATTAACAGCCGAGGGGACATAAATGTTATTGAAATCTGCTAAGCTTAGTTTAACACAAGGTTCAAAGTAGAAATCACTCAGTGAGAATTGAAGTCACTAATAATGGTCTGCTAGCCTAACTCAATAATAATTATATCACAAGAGGTGCTCTATGTACATTCTGATTTCATTTTCATTTCTTCTCTATGGCATTTCCGTTTGATCAAGCAACATTACCATCTGCACATTTTTTAAACTGGACATTTTGCTTCAGCTTTAAATTATCAAGTGAATAATTAACTAATTTGTACCAATTGGGTAGATAGCTAAATTGATTAAAAAACAAACAAACAATATATTCTAACTATCACCTCATTTCTACCATCACCTTCAAAGTACTCCCATTGGACTACATGAGTATGGTTCATAAATACTGGAAAAAACCTGTATCACTTTAAATTTTCACACAGTTTAAATCATATGGACAAGAAATATTGAGGATATTATTTTTTCAATTATGAAAGAACCTCATAGTTGTTTTTTCTTTGTTGAGCATAGGTTCCCACAATATACTGATATTTGTACTGGATTTACTTATAAAACCTTTCCTAAAGTTTACTTGACATAGTATTTTTTTTTTTAGTATTGATGATAAAGTAAGTATTATTTTTAAAATATTTTATTTAAAAAACATTTTCTATTAATTTAAAAAAAAAAAGGCAATTTATTTCAGCCAATCAGATTTCAGCAAGTAAAGAAATTAAAAATGGCAACTAATTTAAAATACAAAAAGAAAATATTGTCTGCAAAAACCATGTAAATAAATGTACTTGTAAATTGTTTGCCATTGGGTGAACTGAAGTCAAGCTATTTATCAAGGAATTAAATGATAATTACTATTCAGTCCTTGGTTCTAACAACTCTCAAGAGGTCTTTCAAATTTGTGAGTGGTTGTAGTTGGTAGTAAGGATGAAATAATAAGTTTTCTTTGGAGAATTGCCCTTAAGATATTTACTCAAAGAAGGCATCACCTTAGTTTGACATTGCAAACCAGACAGGTAACTGTACAATTTTTACTAATATAAAGTGAATATTTTAGAGACTAGATTCAAGGCAGATAGGATACATTGATTCAATATATACTGGATATTCATAATGCTATTGAAAAAGAAAATATAAAAGTAAAAGAATAAAATTCAATAAGAATTCAAAATATATTCAGAGCTATTTTGCAGTCATCAATTTTTGTCATGTCGTGTTTTTTTCCTCTTTCTGAAGATTGTAGTAAATTATAAGAAAAGAACTAAAAAGGTTTTATAAGGTTAGTGATAAGACCATCCAACCCTGACAGCCATTTTGATATCATGTTTTGTTAAATAAAAAAAATAAAACACTTGCCAATAAAAAGTTTCAAAGTAGAAAAAAAAAAGAAGTTTTTGATTTGTATTCAAAGCAAAGGACTTTTTAAAATGTTAAAAGATTTAAATGGAGTTTTTATCATAAAGCAATAACTAACTTTAAAAATAATTAAAAAAAAAAAAAATCCTTTCATCAAAAAACGGTTACCACTTTTGAGAAGTATTCATACATGATAGCCATTCTGAAGAGGGATACCACCTTTTTCCTGTATAGTTTTAAAAGAATTACATTTGAACAAGGATTTTTAAAACCAGGTAATTTTCACGTTAGTCATAAATCATTATTCAGTTGTATGTGACATTTCCCATGGGCTTTTATTATGAAAACTCTTTCAATTTGTGTCTTTGTCTGGGTTGGTTCCAGCAAAAATTAATAAAAGAAAATCAGTTCAACTCTTGAAATAAAGACAAAAAAATTATATTCATTTTTAAAAGCAGATTTTTCTTGCTAAAATCTTTTTAAAAAAAAATTTTTCTGACCAAATATAAAGAAATATCTTAAATTCAATCAAACTTTCCATGAGAACAAAGTTCCAGTATCAGAGAATTAATATTATCTTGCTCGATATCTAAATTCTGATGAAAATCAAAGAAAATACAAAATAATAAATGATCAAAAAACTAATCCCAACTTTCCTGAATATAAGTTTTCAAAGGAATTAGTATCTATAAAGGTTCAAAAAACTATTTGGAAAATTAAATTTTTCTTTTGTTGCACAAATAATGTTTCAACTATTACATATAACATATAATCTGTAAGGAATGAGACTATTGTTATGGTTTCATTCTTCAAAATGCAAAGCAAAAATGATATTTAAAAAAAAAATACTTTTATACATGAATTTTTTCTTGAACTTTTGCATCCTTTGTTTCTGTTGACGAGCAAAAACCACAGCACATTGAATTTCATGCTTGTCTGTTCTACCCATTTCTCAAAATATGTTGATTGAAGAATAATTAAAGTTCCAATTACTGTCGAACTGGGAAGACAAGGCAACAAACGGTTGTAACTTAAATACAAACTCGAATGGTCACAAAGTCTACTGCAGAATGACAGGATATATATAAGACTCCACAATGTCATTCAAATCAAGCAGTCAAGCAGCCAATCAGAACTCAAGGAATGGAATCACCCAAATCACCCAAATTCATGAATGGGTCATTCTTGATTTCTATATATACCAACTGTCTTGGACACTGCTTAAGTTGTACTTAGTCTACTGTTACTCAAACTAACAGTAGACTTACTGACCTCAATAATGACCTGTATTATTTCTTAATTTTTCTTACTCTCCACTGGTGTTGCTTGTCTATGATTTGGATTTTATTCCAGAGACTATTGACTTTTCTCTCTCCATATGTGGTCTGCTATACCTGACTTTTCTATTTCACCTTTGCTTATGGCTCTAAGTTTCTTGGGTCTGATTTTGAGAGGATAGCTCATTTCAGCAAGGGTCTCTTTCCTGATACAGGTACATATTATAGCTGAAGAAGGCTATGGTTATTTAACAAGCTTTTCAAACAGTTTTAACCGTTCTACCATGCAAGATTTCCTCTTTGTCAAGGGTTATGACTTAAAATGATCAGCTGAAAAGTTCATAGGCTTACCAAGATAATCTCATGGAAAGTGACCAAATGTGGTTTATTTTTCAACATAGTCCCCCTTGCGGTTTGCACATTTCTTCCATCAGTATTGCAGTGTATAGAATTCTTTGTTCTGAGAATACAAGAGTGAATTAGTGGGTACTTTAAATATCAGGCTGGGATATTCCACCTTTGGACAAGCTTATTCACTGAGTTCAGATTGGCTGCTGGGCTTGGTGTGGACACTTTGATCAATATATATCCAACACATGACTGTTATGAGAGTTAGTACAGGATCTGTATTTGGTTACAGCCTGTCAAAAAGGTGAGTATGTTGATTCTACACAGTGCGTGGATCCCATTGATATTAAAGGTCATCAACAGCAAATGAAAGTTTCAGCCCACTCTCATACTAGTAACAGGACATTTTGTCAAGATATCTGACAAAGGAATAGGGAGAGGTAGATTCATGCCTTTCCAAAAATCATTCAACTCTGTTTTCTACACTGTTAACAATACTAATTGATATTTGCTAAAAATACTTTGACATATCAGCATAAACTGAACTTGTTATTGTTAAATAAAATATAGAATTTAAAAATTTATTGCAAACAAATAAGCATTCAATCATTCTAATCAAATTTTACCTAGATTGATATGCCAGGGTCTTAAAGGATCTGATCATGTGTGAAACTATTTGATCTCTTTTGTAGAAATCAACATTTTGTCAAGTTAGAAAGAGAGAGAAATAAAACATTTCATCTTTCTTTTCATATCAATAGAACATCTCTGCAAATTAATAATTTTATCAGTTCTTGTTAATTAAAGTTCTGACAAAAGAATCAAAGTATTTGCCCTTAATGGTTTAACAAAAGACATTAGCAGAATGGGGGAAGAATTCAATTAATTGAATTTAGAATATTCAATGTCTAGCAACATGAAAACCCTTTGGCTCAAGACTCAAATATGATATGAGAAATGCCAAAGAAACAATAAGGAGAAGAAAACTGACACAGATCTAATGATATGAAAGAAATGTCAAGGTCATTGAAGGAAATCAATGGATATCTTGGACCAATTGTGTTTGTCAAGGACATGATATATCAAAAGTGAAGAAAAACTTATATTTAGCTTCAAAGAGAAATATGTTGCCAATTATTTAGTTAAGATCAGAAAAAAACTATTGCAAAAGGAAATCTTTAAACAGAGTATTGCCATAACCTATTAATAGTCCTGTTAGATAAGACATCACTGTCAACAGATAAATGAGCCATATGCTACTGTTCTGTGGATAATTATTAAGATATATCTCTCTCCTCCCATTCCAACCTTGGCAATCCAGTGATTGAATAATACCAAGATTAATCCAGGGAATAAAACTGTAGCCATGTTTTTTCACCAGGGCATATCTTTCACCTATGGCAAAACACAAAATTGAATCCAGTTGATCAAATCAAATTTTCAAGTTTCATACTTTCAAAAGATTAAAAGTAGGAATAATTAAAATAGGAAAAAAAGTTAAAAAAATATCTTTAAACACATCTTTTCAATATGCCCCAAAAAACACAAACAAACAAAAAAAATCATTACCATGTAGTCTTAAATTCTAAAATGAAACATTTTCTTTATACTACTAATTAGTCAAATGGCCTAGTGGATAAAGGAGTTAGGTTAAGACAGTTCTAAGTGACAGTTATCTCTAGACTGCAGGTTCAATCCTGGTCAGGGGCAGCAGTAACATAGAATAATAATTAACACAGGTTAATACCTCTACCCCAGCTATGGAATTAGAACAGGATACCCCCATGGACTGAATAAAGGGTTAGGTTCAAAGTTCTGTGATGGCTCCTGATTATGACAAGAAGGTTCCCGAGTTCGACAAGAAATACCTGAAGAAGGCTGGAGGGAACATCGGCCAAAACATTGTGCAGATAACAATGAAGATGAGGACAATAGTCCGAATAATGCAGATAATACTACTAATCATTCATTTTTTTTTAGCACAATGTTTTAGTTGATATTATGTTTAGCCATACTCAAGTATATGTTTCAGCCATTGATTGTGGACTGCCATTAAAAAGAAAGTAGAGGCAAATCAAGAATCAATTTGATACAACATACATTTGAGAAACAACAAAGAAAAACCAAACTGCATTGCAATAAAAATAAAGATAAGGAAAATAGTACAAATAATTTATGGAAGAAAATTCCTACTTAAATGATGATTATAATTTAAATTTTCGTATCAAATAAATATGAAGAAATGTTCTGAGTTGGCTTCATATTATAAGTTAGGATTTTGATTTTTTGTTTTGTTTTGTTTATCATAAAAATATAAAATTGCTTTTAATTTATATAGCACAAGTCTGATTTTAAGAGAATAAGATTTATAAAAATATAAAATTGCTTTTAATTTATATAGCACAAGTCTGATTTTAAGAGAAAAAGATTTCAGCAAAATTGGTGAAATAATCTTTTTTTTTCAGATTCTAAGATGAAATTATTTTGTTTTAATAATCATTAATCTTTTTGTTGCTTTTAGGGTATTTTTTCAGTGGACCTATTCTATGAGTGTTAAAATAAAGAAAATGAAAACCCAGAAGAAAGAAGCATCTTCTTATAAGACTTAAAACTTGTATCCCATGCCTCTCTGTCTGATAAACATATGAAGCCTGGGATGCAAGTTCAAGTCTTGTTGGAAACTAATTACTTATTGCAATCCAGCATAATAAAGAAAAAAAAGGAAAAATTTATAATCAATTAAAATCATTTAAAATTGTAAATCGGATGAAACAATATTAGACGAAGAAGATTAAAATGATACGATGCTTAGTTGTTAATAGAAAGCAAAAAATATATCACAGTTAATAAATCTATTATGTGATTCTGTTGAATGAACATCATACTCACCTTCACAGGAAGGCTGTGACTAGCGTCCATTCACCACACAAAAAAAAAGGACAGAGTAACCGAATACACTCTGTAGCAAGTGAGAAGACATGATGAAGTGGATAAAAATATATACACTAAAACCACCAGCCTATCAAAATCCTGGAAATAGACTTGACCATGCTATTGAAGTCAGTCAGTTTACTATTGGTTTGAACAATGTGACTGGTCAAGCACAACTGCACTGGTATTTATGGGAATTCAGAACAGTCCACCCATGCATTTGGGTGAGTCCATTCCCTGAGTCCTGATTGGCTGCTTGGTTTGTATGATCCTCTGAGGCTCCATAAATCCTGCCACTTTTCAGTGGTCTTTACGGCATCTCAGAATCGTATTGAGTTACGACTGTTTGCTGTCTTGTCTTGCCAATTCGACGGTAATTGGACTTAGTATTCTATAGAACAGAGTAACTGAATACACTCTGTAGCAACTGAGAGGACATGGTGAAGTGTTTAGCAATAATGGATAAAAATATATACACTAAAACCACCAGCCAATCAAAATCCTGGAAATAGACTTGACCATACCGTATAGTAGAATAGCCCAAGCTGCTATTCAAACCGCTTACCAAGACTGGATTCGCAGAAGCAGATTCAACTTGCAACACAATATGATCAGTCTACACAAATCTCTACAGATTCTTGAGAAGATAATAGTTATGAATAAATATTGTAGATAAAATGTCTGAAAACCAAAACCTAGTGGAGTATTTATTTAATATAAGATTTTCCTCATTTACAAGCTTTACCAGATTATGATTCGGAAAATATTAAAATTTTGAAAAGAATTATGAAAAAAAAAAACTGACTACTAGGTTGTCATGGCAACATACCGAGATATGCTAATTATAATAATAATGATAATAAATAGTTATAACTAAATCTGATGTAACAATATTAAACTAAGAAGAATGAAATTATACAATGTTATGAGTAGAAAAGCAAAAAACCTATCTCAGTTAATAAATCAGTTATATGATTCTCGAGAAAATAAGTTATACTAATCTAATTAAACCAACATTTAAAAAAAATGAATCAAGAAAGACCAAATAATAATAATAAAAGTTTTAAATTATATTTCTCTCTTTTCAATGATTCTTACATCAAAATAAGCTTCAATCATATGACAGATTATGTCAAGGATGTTATCCCTAAGTCCACAATTCCAACTCTGCCCAAAACATGTTCAAACAACATCAAAGATATCATGGAAATATTATTTTTCTTCTTCTTCTTCTTATCCTGGCAATAATCTCTATTCAAAACAGAATCAAGCATTACAGATAATATCAAGAAAATAAAATTCAACCTATTTTTTTTTCTCCAATTCTAAATCATGATTTATTATATCTCCTTCTAATCTCTGCTCCTCAAAACAAGATTCAAATCAGGTCATGATTTATGCCAAACATGTAATTTCCTTAAGTAATTAAACAATATGTATCTGTTGTATTAACTATGAATTATATTTTCCTCTTTGTTACAAAACTCTGAGATGTTAAACCTAAATTAAGCCTGGCTTGATAATTTGGTCTAAAATCTTTTTATAGATTTCAAGAAAATAATTTCTACCAAATGTACAGAAAAAAAAAATTCTTGAACAGATTAATATGTAATTCCAACAGAAATGAGATCAACTTGGATTAAAATGTTTATCAATTAACTTGACTGAAGATCCTGGATCTCATTTGTATACAAGGAATGAAATAATACAATTATTTGTCCATAGTTGAAAACAACAAATATTTTATATGAGAGAAAAAAAAAATACTCTGAACCCTTTAAAAATTTTTTTTTTATAGCCATTTGCCTTTAATTTATCTTGTTATGCTTCTGTTTTATGAACTATCAGATTTTAATTAAATTCTTTATCTCACACATTTTTTTTTGTTTCTAATATCATCAAAACAGTTTAAATCTCACCACATCACTGACGACTTTGAATGTGAAACAGAGAAAATTATTTGATGATTAATTTCTGGATCAGTGTACAAGACAAACATGTGAACATGCTTTGCCATTTCTGAGAAGCAGTAACTCTGCAGCATTTCACTTTTTTAAATTTTTTTTTCAATCAACTAATTTTGTGATTTTGTATAAAATTTATGTTGATTAGTTAATGAATTTGTCACCTGTTCAATTATTTGTTTCAATTTTTGTAGCTGCTGTCTCATTAAAAAAAAAAAAAAAAAAAAAAAAAAACAGCCAAAAAAAAAAAGTCAGCTTTTACATGTTATTCTATTTTATCATGGATATTAGCAATTTTTTTGGAGGGGGGTTGATTACATTTACCAAAAACAAACAAGATGATAAAAGACAAAATTTCAACCGTGTTCACTGTTAATTCTATTTATCAATGCCATCATCACAACACATGTGTCAGTGTATTGTACACATGCATTGATTTGCAACACTGAAAACTTACAGAGGATCTAAACATCTTAATGAGAAATGTGATTTGTCATTATTTAAATGAACATGTGACAATGTGCATGGAATAACAGACACAGAAAATGGAATTGGTATGATGAAATCAAATTCTATCCAAGGATGTGTTCACTTTATATTAAAGGATTTGAAAAAGGCATGAATCCATCTTTTCTCTTCTCAGTAATGAGTAAAATGGTGTAGAATAATCATACTAAATTCCAATTCAACGGTAATTGGAACTTAGTAAGATTATTCTTGTTGCAATCCTACTGCAGAATGCCAGAGTATTTATGAAGCCTCATGACATCATAGAAACCAAGCAGCCAATCAGGACTCCAGTAATAGAATCACCAAAATACCTTATTGGACTATTAAGTTCCATAAGTACCAGCTATTTTGGACACTAGTTCAGTTGTGCTTAGCCAGTTGCTGTTGAACAAACCAACAGTATACTGACTGACTGACTGACTGACTTCAACAAATGGAAATGGAAACAGAACTCTCTAACCTTGGTGGTGTAACTAGTCTAGGAGAAGGATGAACTATGTATTAAAACTTCCTGCCAATAATATAATTGATTAGAATGCATATTAGAGCCCATGTCTTGGGGAAAACTGACTGACTTCAACAAATGGAAATGAAAACAGAACTCTCTAACCCTGGTGGTGCAAATAGTTTAGGAGAAGGATGAACTATGTATTAAAACTTCCTGCCAAACACATAATTGATTAGAATGCGTGTTAGGGCCCATGTCTTGGGGAAAACTTATGTTCTTCAATTGACTGACAGAAACAATGTGTGTGTGTGTGTGTGTGTACATTTAAAGAACCAGGCATACTAGCCATCACCAACCAAATAATAAATAAGAGAAATGATAGGAGGAAACAATATACTAAATATAATAAAGTAATCCCTAAGAAACCCACAGAAAAAAAAATTCACTATATTTTGCCAACTCTGTAACAATTTATACTACAAACACCTCAAATCAACTAATTCATTTTCTAACTTCACAACTAAAAAACAAAAAATTGTTTAAAATTTACTAGAAATCTAATTGCAGAAGCAAAAATATAATTTATTTACTGGTTCGCACGCACTGTGAGAAGAAACAATACATTGGAAAATCACGATGGCCATTTTATTTTCAACTAAATAACTACAAATACGGAATCAAAACTAATACTTGTAGAACAACATTTCCGCTCAAATGGTCGTGATTTTAACAGAGACGCAAAGTTCACTATCATAGAAAGAATCAAAAAAAAAAAATCCATTAGACAATATCACGACAATATGAAAGTGCCTTGTAAGTTGAGGAGGTTCATATTTCCCCATCAATGCTGGCAATTTGAGTAAAAACAAAATTTTGAATGCTATTTTCAAGACAAAGGAAAGCTCTGTTCATTCAAGGGATTGATGCAAAAAATATCTTCCTTTCTTCCTTCTGTCATTCTTAAGATAAACTTTGGAAATATGAACTCATTCTGAGGCCAAAAAAGTTGTATATATCCTTCTTGTGTAAGAAGAGGTTACTGGTCAAATACAGATAAAAATCAATATTTCAAATTCTGATTTTCAAGGTAGGCAAACCCTTGCCACTTTCTAGATTGGCACAATCATCTTATCCACCCTTTATATTCTTTGGTTTTGTGTTAGAAGAAACTGATGTTAATCAAGGTGATATATATATATATATATATATATATATATCTTTCAACGTGCATATATATATTATATATATATATATATATATATTCATCTTTCAACATGCATATATATATATATATTTCATCTTTCAACATGCATATATATATATATATATTCATCTTTCAACATGCATATATATATATTCATCTTTCAACATGCATATATATATATATATATATATGTAGTATATTAAGAAAGATTGAAAAAACACAGGTTTAAATGAGTTAAGTGGTGAGTTTATTGGCTGACGCTGCAGTGTTTTGATCTATTAATTAGATCATCTTCAGGGCATTTGTTGGTATATGGAAGGTAATAAGAAATTTTTTTATCACAGAATAACAAGAAAAGCGAGTGATAGTCCTTGTTTATCAGTCCGTTTAAAATTTGAAGTTTGAAAAAAGAAGACAGTTTGAAATATGACGTCAAATATTCTCTTTTACAGTGTGAGTATGGGACTGTGTAAGTGTGTGTATCGAAAAGAAAGCATTGTGCATTTTTTAGGTGTGTGGTTGCGTGTGTGTGTATAAATCTTTTGCGATAAACGACAGTGAAATTAATCGAATAAACGACAGTGAAAAAATCTCAACACACACCTAAAAATGCACAATGCTTTCTTTTCGATACACACACTTTTATCAAATATCCCTTTGAATTTCTCTTTCTTTCTTACAAGTGAACATATAGGTGGATCAAAAAACATGTACAAATTCTCTATAGCTTATTTTTGGGTTCAAGCACTTTCAATCATTCTGTGGCCATTATCAAGAATGATTAAGAATGTAATATAGGTATTGCTGTCTTGAAATAACAACCAAGATGTTGAATTATTGGCATCTTTTGAGACAATATGATTTAAATTACATTGTTAGATATTAGAAAATTAAGTAAAACTCTTAATCTAATAAAACTTCAGTGTCTCATGTAGGCAATGAAGTTCTGTGAATAATTACACCAGTAAGTTTCTTTGATTTTCTATCCGATAACAATTTAATTAAAATTCTAGGGTTTTAAAAGAGAAACCCAGATAACAATACAGCATTTTAGTTTTATCTGAAGACAACACCTATGTCAAATTCTTGATCTTGTTTTTGTTAATTGCCAGAGAATGGTCAAAAACACATTGAACCCAAAAGGAAACAAACTATGGAAAATTTCTATGCTTCCTTAATCTCTATTCATATATTCCTTGGAAAAAATTAAGAGAAATTTAATAAAGAATATAAATAAGGCATTCCTTTTCTGTCTCTTTCAAAAAGAATAATTTGCATGCATATACATAAGGACCTAAATGAGTCAGACACTATCTACCTAGGTTTTACCCAAATGCTTCTTCAGGATAATTCTGACTTCTGAAGAACCATTTGGGTGAAACCTAGGTATATAGTGTCTGACTCATGTAGGTCCTTATAATTATGCTCTACTTAGCGTATTGAGCACTTTTTACATATATAACTTAGAAAACTTCTCAAGTGTTTTTTTTTGGCCACTACATACGATAGATTATTTTCAGAAAGTAAGGATATGTTGATCTTTTCTTATTTTTTAAAGATTTTTTTCCCCAGATGTCAGTTTGAAAAATGTTTATTTTCACACCAATAGAATTTAGAAATTAAAAAAATAGAATATATATATATATATGACTGCATATATGAGGTTTATTCAATAAATAATGTGAATTTTGTCTAGATAATTGGTAGTAAGAAACACTGTTTACAGTTGCACATTTTTCAAGGAAATCAATAGTGATGGATTCTTTCATATCCCAGAAAACTGTCAGCATGACCTCCTTTACTGACTACTGCATTTAGACCTTTCCACTCCATGGGTTGTTTTTTTTTTTGTTTTTTTTTGGACTCAGGCTCATAATGTTTAACCCATTTGTAAACATTTTTTTTTACGAAAACATGTTTCTTCAGACACATCATGCACTGTCCTGTAATTTCAAATCATTTGCACTTCTCACCCACTGATGTTCAAGCCTGGAGCACTCTGTTTGATTTGTCACTGTTTTAAATAACATCAAAACAAATATTTCTGTGAGATCAAAATAAAAATAATTTTTTGCTATAAACCAATTCCAAACAATCCAGAGTTTACATTTATGGAAAAAAATTATTTTGCTTTAAAAAAAAATCCCCTTATTTATTGAATGACCCTCATATATTTTCATGATTCTATATGCATTTCAATGACTGCATATATATTAATATAACTAACACTTAAATTATGTATATACTATGATACTTTGATATGAAACTTTGTATGCTATTAAAGATACGGAAAAATCTTTCATTCTTGAAAGGAAATAATAGTCACTTGTAAATATGTATATTTTTTTATTGTTCTATTAAGATAGATTTCTCCTCTTAGTTTCTATGTTCTTTATTTCTTTCCATGTTAAATCAAGGAACCTAGAAAGTTTAATGATGTATTTAGAAGTCATTTCCAACAGGGTAGTATCAGATAACCTTGCTAATGTAAAAAAAAAAAAAAAAAGAAAGGAGAAAGATAAATACATCTGTGTAATATATGCTTGCACCATATCTCTTAAAGGATTATTTGTCATGTTCTGCTAACAAATATCCATTTACTTGCGCTGTATAAAAAGGAACATGATAGATTAATGTTTTTCTTCTTGTAAGAAACTTCCAATAGTAAAAAAAAAAAAAAAAATGGATAAAATGTCATTAACAAAAGTGAGAGTTTTCTGATTTACAAATAAGTAACCGAAATAAAAAAAAATTTTTTTAAAGTGAATTCCAACAAAGATTGGGTTTGTTTACATTTACACGATTTCAAACAAGCATCATTGGTTTGTGAAAATTGGAAGTCAAATTGAGCTGTGAATAACAATGCCAAGATCTGTCATGAGACCCTGTCAAGGTTGACTACAATGGTAATATATTTATTTTTGCTCCAATTGCCTTAGTTTGTATGGTTGAATTTTAAAGACCTTATAAAAATATATCTACGGTTGGTGGGTTGTCTCCCTTGGTCAATATGCCTCTTCTCAAACTAACTAATCACAGGCATGCAAATTTTGGCAGCATCAACCTTCTTGTCGTAATCGGGAGCCATTACGGAACTTTGAACCTAACCCTTTATTTAGTCCACGGGGGTATCCTGTTCTCATTCCGTTAACCATAGCTGGGGTAGGAGTTGTGTTAATTATTTTTCTAACTGCCTCCACTCAGGATTGAACTCAGGATCCAGAGATAACTTTCACTTAGAACTGTCTTAACATAACTACCTTATCCATTAGGCCATGTGTCCAATTGGAGTCCGAGAAGATTCCCAAGTCCGACAAGAAATACCTGAAGAAGGCTGGAGGGCATATCGGCCAAAATGTTGTACAAATAACAATGAAGATGGGGACAATAGTGCAAATAAGACAGATAATACTAATCTTCAAGCCTCATCTCAAACATTCAGAGAAATATTCTGTTTACATTGTTAGGTGTTTTTTCTTTTTTCTTTTTGTTGTCCAAAATAATCTCAGTGATTTCTCTCATTATTTTTTCATCAGAAAAATCATCCAATATCCAGTGATTAAGAAACACTTTTTCTTTCATTGTCAAGTGAACCAATTATCTGCTGATAATTATTCTTTAGAATATATTCATTGAAAGATTTTTTAAAAAAATCACAAACTAAAATTTAAAAAAATGTCTAAAAGCTAATAGACAATCTCCAGATAATAAAATTATTTTCTAATCATAGAAAAAGATTTAAAAGTCAATGATAATGATTATGAGATGAGGACAGCATTTCCCTTGATTATATCCTATAAAATATGACATTTTTACAAATTGTAAAAGTCAAATAAGAAATAATTGTTAGTTTAATTTATTAAGAAAATATATATGATCCAAAGAATGAAAAATGATTATATATATAATATATAATATATATATATATTTGTAACTGGGAGTGTGTATACACACACAGAGGAATTTAATATGTTGTATTTAAGCAAAATTGCAAATACATTGGTGTAATCCTCTTAATAGTCTGAATTCTTTTAGAATTACAAAAAGACACAAGATTAAATACTGTCCATATATTGTGGATGATATCATGTAAATATTGCACAATAGATAAAAAATAGATATACATATTTCACATAAATATCATCACATCTATACATCAATGTCAATATAAATTTTACACAACAATATCTACTGTTCAACATTGTGTCCTTCCTTGTCAATACACTTAATTCAGAGGTAAATATCAAATTTCAGATAGAAATGTCAGGCTGTAGACCCCATAGTTATCCAACTTGTATATATATATATATATATATATATATATATATAACATCAGTATTCATTATATATTCATTCATATTGAAGTCAGTCAGTCTACTATTGGTTGAACAATGTGACTGGCCAAGCACAAACTGAACCAGTGTCAAGACAACTAGTACTTATGAGAATTCAGAACAGTCCACTCATGCATTGGGTGATTCCATTCCCTGAGTCCTGATTGGCTGCTTGGTTTGTATGATCCTCTGAGGCTCCATGAATATCCTGCCATTTTGCAGTAGTCTTAGCAGCAACCAGAATCGTATTTCAGTTACGACTGCTTGCTGTCTTGTCTTGCCAATTCAACGGTAATTGGACTTAGTATTATTCTACACAATTTATATATCACATATACATATTGAGTTTGTAGGATTGTTTATCAAAGATATTTGGCAACTTATGTATATTACACTTTTTCATAAGCTTCTGTTTTAATATTTGATGTTTCAATAGATTTATTGAAATTTAAGTATGTTCAAATTTCATAAGTATGTACACAAGTATATTATATATATACACACATGTGAGTATTATACATAAATTACACCGCTAATATTTTTTTATAATCATTTCTAATAGCATATTAAAATAATTAAGATATAATTAGGTATGTTTTTTTAAAAAAACTTCTACAGCATGAAACTCTGTACTGAAAATATGAATTTTATAAAGTAAAAAAGTAGTAGGCAGAGTGGCCTATTGTCATATCAGCAAGGAAGTCTATCCCCTTTTGATAGTGCTAGACCAGGGTGATTGTTATTGCATCTGAGGAGGAGCATCACACCTACCATCAGCCCCCCACTTGATCACACAGAAGCTGTGCTACTCATACACTGAGTTGCGAGGGCTGGTATCGAACTCAGAACCTTGTGGTTCTAATATTGATGCTATACTGACTGAGCTAAAAATAAGTACACTCCTTATATATTTATGCAATTTTATTTTTGGTTACAGAGTTTCAATGCTGTAGAGTTTGAAATAAATGATATCTAATGTTTGATTGTATAATATTCTATTAGAAAATATAACATTCTGGTATCTTTTGTTAGAGGAAAATTAATTTTAAAAATTGAATGTTTACTTATTTATGGGCGATATTGTGTATATTTCCATACAGAATAAAAGAATGATTGTTTATGTAACATATGCCTAATGTTTCACGTATCTATATATCTGATCTAATATTTACATATGTAGATATTTACATATCTATAATTTGGTTATGGACTTTTATGTTCCTCATCACTGCATGCATCCTGAAAATATCCACAAGGGCTGGTCCTTTGGCATAATCTTATCTTGAACTGACAATAGCAGAAAGCTTTAATAAGTAAATGCATTTACAATCCTATCACACTGCATTACAATGATTCTTTAAACATGATCAATGAAGCAATAGTATTCCATTTATCACACACACCAAAGAGAGAAGACTCTCACTCTGTCATTCATAAAAACTCCCCTTAAATTGTGCTTTGCCAATGGGGTTTCATTTATCTATTCTTTCCTTTGACCATGTTCTCAGATAGCACACATTATATTTTAATTTTATTATTGATAAACAGAACATCAAGTTGGTTACATTTTGTGTCCACCTTTTGATACCAGTAAATAAGAAGTTATGGTAAAGTAAGGAAATATAAACATATAATAATGTAAGCATGTACAAAACTTCCAGTGCATTATTTTTTGAAAACTAGAACTGATTAGATAGCAGAGAGCTGATAGGTAGGTGTCCTGCATCTCTGACACACAAATCATATCCATGTATCCCAGTGTTTTTCTTTTTTTCTTCCTGACCATTTCAAACTAGTTGTAAATGCATTCAGTAGTTTCTTAGAAATAATTACACAGCAAAGGTTACAAGGTAGAAGTTAAATGATTTAGTTGGGACCCATAAATTTTCCGAGACTCATTCAAAAGCAAATTTCATCCCAGGACACACTAAAAAAAAAGCTATCAGCATCACTGGATGGTATAAAATAATTATGAAAAAATACTGGGATACATGATATGATTTTTTGGTCAGAAAGCAGGACCCTACCTATCAGCATCTCTGCTATCAATCAGTTTCTATTTCAAAATAAATGCACGGATTTGTAATGCTATACATATTAGTATATGTTATATTTCCTTACTTACCATAACTTCTTATTTTACTGGTATCAAAGGAGGACACAAAAATGTAACCAAACTGATTCTGTTTATCAATAATAAATTAAAATATAATGTGTGCTATCTGAGAACATGGTCAAAGGAAGAATAATAAATGCAACCCCATTGGCAAAAGCACAATTTAAGGGGAGAGTTTTTATGAATGACAGAGTGAGTTCTTCTCTCTTTGGTGGGTGTGGATAAATGGAAATACATTGCTTTCATTGATATGTTAAAAGACATCATTGTAAATGCCGTTGATAGGATTGTAAATGCATTTTACTTATTAAACTTTCTGCTAATTGTCAGTTCAGATAAGATTATGCAAAGGACCACCTTGTGGAATATTTCAGGATCATGCAGATGAGGAACATAAAAGTCCATTAACCAATTATAGATTGTAAATATCACATATGTAAATATTAGATCAGATATATAGATACTGAAACATTAGCATATTGTTACATAAACAATCATTCTTTTAATCGTTATGGAATATACACAATATCGCCCATAAATAAGTTAAACATTCAATTTTTTAAAATTAATTTTCCTCTAAACAAAGATACCAGAAGTTTATTATTTCAATAGAATATATACAATCAAAACATTAGATATCATTTATTATCAAACTCTACAGCATTGAAAACTCTGTAACCAAAAAATAAAATTGCATAAATATATAAGGAGTGTACTATTTTTAGCTCAGTCAGTATAGCTCAATATTAGAACCACAAGGTTCTGAGTTTCGATACCAGCCCTCGCCAACTCAGTGTATGAGTAGCCAGCTTCTGTGTGATCAAGTGGGGGCTGATGGTAGGTTGATGCTCCTCCTCAGATGCAAATAACAAATCACCCTGGTCTAGCACTATCAAAAAAGGGGATAGACTTCCTTGCTGATATTGACAATAGGCCACTCTGCCTACTTACTTTTTCTTTTAAAATTCATATTTTCAGTACAGAGTTTCATGCTGTTAGAAGTTTTTTAAATAAACAATACCTAATTATATCTTAATTATTTAATATGCATTAGAAATGGATATAAAAAAATTAGCGTGTAATTTATGTATAAACTCACATGTGTGTATAATATATATATACTTGTGTACATACTTATGAAATTTGAACAATACTTAAATTTCATAAATCTATTGAAACATCAAATATTAAAACAGAAGCTTATGAAAAGTGTAATATACATAAGTTGCCAAATATCTTTGATAAAACAAATCCTACAAACCATATGTATATGTGAATATATAATTGTAGAATAATACTAAGTCCAATTACCGTTGAATTGGCAAGACAAGACAGCAAGCGTCGTAACTGAAATACGATTCTGGTTGCTGCAAGACTACTGCAAAATGGCAGGATATTCATGGAGCCTCAGAGGATCATACAAACCAAGCAGCCAATCAGGACTCAGGGAATGGAAATCACCCAAATGCATGAGTGGACTGTTCTGAATTCTCAAAGTACTAGTTGTCTTGACACTGTTCAGTTGTGCTTGGCCAGTCACATGTTCAAAACCAATAGTAGACTGACTGACTTCAATATGAATGAATATATAATGATACTGATGTAATATATATATATATATATATAAATATATACAAGGTTGGATAACTATGGGGTCTACAGCCTGACATTTCTATCTGAAATTGATATTTACCTCTGAATTAAGTGTATTGACAAGGAAGGAACACAATGTTGAACAGTAGATATTGTTGTGTAAAATTATATTGACATTGATGTATAGATGTGATGATATTTATGTGAAATAATGTATATCTATTTTTGTCTATCTATTGTGCAATATTACATGATCATCCACAATATATGGACATATTTAACATCTTGTGTCTTTTTGTAATTCTAAAGAATTCAGACACTATAAGAGATTACACCAATGTATTTGCAATTTGCTTAAATACAACATATTAAATTCCTCTGTGTGTGTATACACACTCCCAGTTACAATATATATATATAATATTAATATACAATATTATATAATCATTTTTCATTCTTTTTGGATCAATATATATTTTCTTAATAAAATTAAACTAACAATTATTTCTTATTGACTTTTACAATTTGTAAAATGTCATATTTTGATAGGATATAATCAAGGGAAATTGCTGTCCTCTCTCATAATCATATCATGACTTTCTAAAATCTTTTTCTATGATTAGAAAATAATTTTATTATCTGGAGATTGTCTATTAGCTTTTAGGACATTTTTTAAAATTTTAGTTTGTGATTTTTTAAAAAATCTTTTCAATGATATATATTCTAAAGAGTATAATTATCAGCAGATAATTGGTTCACTTGACAATGAAAGAAAAAGGTTCTTAATCACTGGGATATTGGATGATTTTCTGATGAAAAAATAATGAGAGAATCACTGAGATTATTTTGGACAACAAAAGAAAAAAAACACCCTAACTAATGTAACAGAATATTTCTCTGAATGTTTGAGATGAGGCTTGAAGATTAGTCATTATCTGTATTATTTGCACTATTGTCCCCTCTTCATTGTTATTTGTACAACATTTTGGCCGATATGCCTCCAGCCTTCTTCAGGTATTTCTGTCGGACTTGGGAATCTTCTCGGACTCCAATTGGACACATGGCCTAATGGATAAGGTAGTTATGTTAAGACAGTTCTAAGTGAAAGTTATCTCTGGATCCTGAGTTCAATCCTGAGTGGAGGCAGTTAGAAAAATAATTAACACAACTCCTAACCCCAGCTATGGTTACGGAATGAGAACAGGATACCCCCGTGGACTAAATAAAGGGTTAGGTTCAAAGTTCCGTAATGGCTCCCGATTACGACAAGAAGGTTGATGCTGCCAAAATTTGCATGCCTGTGATTAGTTAGTTTGAGAAGAGGCATATTGACCAAGGAGACAACCCCCAACCGTAGATATATTTTTATAAGGTCTTTAAAATTCAACCATACAAACTAAGGCAATTGGAGCAAAATAAATATTATTACAATTGTAGTCAACCTTGACAGGTCTCATGACAGATCTTGGCATTGTTATTCACAGCTCAATTTGACTTCCAATTTTCACAAAACCAATGATGCTTGTTGAAATCGTTAAATGTAAACAAACCCAATTCTTTGTGGAATTCACTTTAAAAAAATTTGTTTTTTTTCGGTTTACTTATTTGTAAAATCAGAAAATCTCACTTTTGTTAATGAATTTATCCATTTTTTTTTTTTTTTTTTTACTATTGGAAGTTTCTTACAAGAGAAAAACATTAATCTATCATGTTCTTTTTATACAGCGCAAGTAAATGGATATTTGTTAGCAGAACATGACAAATAATCCTTTAAGAGATATGGGTGCAAGCATATATACACCAGATGTATTTATCTTTCCTCTTCTTTTTTTTTTTTTTTTTACATTAGCAAGGTTATCTGATACTACCCTGTTGGAAAATGACTTCTAAATACATCATTAAACTTCTAGGTTCCTTGATTTAACATGGAAAGAAAATAAAGAACATAGAAACTAAGAAGGAGAAATTCTATCTTAATAGAACAATAAAAAAATATACATATTTACAATGACTATTATTTCCTTTCAAGAATGAAAGATTTTTCCGTATCTTTAATAGCATACAAGCATATCAAAGTATCATAGTATAATACATAATTAGTGTTAGTTATATAAATATTATGCAGTCATTGAAATGCATATAGAATCATGAAAATATATGAGGGTCATTCAATAAATAAGGGGATTTTTTTTTAAAGCAAATAATTTTTTTCCAATAAATGTAAACTCTGGATTGTTTGGAATTGGTTTATAGCAAAAAATTATTTTTATTTTGATCTCACAGAAATATTTGTTTTGATGTTATTTAAAACCCAGTGACAATCAAACAGAGTGCTCCAGCTTGAACATCAGTGGGTGAGAAGTGCAAAATGATTTGAAATTACAGGACAGTGCATGATGTGTCTGAAGAAACATGTTTTCGTAAAAAAAAATGTTTACAAATGGGTTAAACATTATGAGCCTGAGTCCAAAAAAACAAAAAAAAAAACACCCATGGAGTGGAAAGGTCTAAATGCAGTAGTCAGTAAAGGAGGTCATGCTGACAGTTTTCTGGGATATGAAAGAATCCATCACTATTGATTCTTGAAAAATGTGCAACTGTAAACAGTTTCTTACTACCAATTATCTAGACAAAATTCACATTATTTTATTGAATAAACCTCATATATGCAGTCATAATATATATATATATTCTATTTTTTAATTTCTAAATTCTATTGGTGTGAAAATAAACATTTTTCAAAACTGACATCTGGGGAAAAAAATCTTTAAAAAAATAAGAAAAGATCAACATATCCTTACTTCTGAAAAATAATCTATCGTATGTAGTGGCCAAAAAAAACACTTGAGAAGTTTCTAAGTTTATATGTAAAAGTGCTCAATACGCTAAGTAGAGCTAATTATAAGGACTACATGAGTCAGACACTATATACCTAGGTTCACCCAAATGGTTTCAGAATCAGAATTATCCTGAAGAAGCATTTGGGTAAAACCTAGGTAGATAGTGTCTGACTCAATTTAAGTCCTTATGTATATGCATGCAAATTATCTTTTGAAAGAGACAGAAAGGAATGCCTTATTTATATTCTTTATTAAATTTCTCTTAATTTTTCCAAGGAATATATGAATAGAGATTAAGGAAGCATAGAAATTTTCCAATAGTTTTTTCCTTTTGGGTTTCAATGTGTTTTTGACCATCTCTCCTGGCAATTAACAAAAAAAACAAGATCAAGAATTTGACATTAGGGTGTTGTCTTCAGATAAAACTAAAATGCTGTATTGTATCTGGGTTTCTCTTTAAAACCCTAGAATTTTAATTAAATTGTTATCGGATAGAAAATCAAAGAAACTTACTGGTGTAAATTATTCACAGAACTTCATTGCCTACATGAGAAACTGAAGTTTTATTAGATTAAGAGTTTACTTAATTTTCTAATATCTAACAATGTAATTTAAATCATATTGTCTCAAAAAGATGCCAATAATTCAACATCTTGGTGTTATTTAAGACAGCAATACCTATTTAACATTCTTAATCATTCTTGATAATGGCCACAGAATGATTGAAAGTGCTTGAACCCAAAAAATAAGCTATAGAGAATTTGTACATGTTTTTTGATCCACCTATATGTTCACTTGTAAGAAAGAAAGAGAAATTCAAAGGGATATTTGATAAAAGTGTGTGTATCGAAAAGAAAGCATTGTGCATTTTTTAGGTGTGTGGTTGAGATTTATTTCACTGTCGTTTATTAGGTGTGTGATTTGAGATTTGTTTCACAGTCGTTTATTAGGTGTGTGATTTGAGATTTGCATTTTTTAGGTGTGTGATTTGAGATTTGTTTCACTGTCGTTTATTAGGTGTGTGATTTGAGATTTGCATTTTTTAGGTGTGTGATTTGAGATTTGTTTCACTGTCGTTTATCGCAAAAGATTTATACACACACACGCAACCACACACCTAAAAAATGCACAATGCTTTCTTTCGATACACACACTTACACAGTCCCATACTCACACTGTAAAAGAGAATATTTGACGTCATAATTTCAAACTGTCTTCTTTTTTCAAACTTCAATTTTAAACAGACTGATAAACAAGGACTATCACTCCTTTTTCTTGTTATTTCGTGATAAAAAAAATTTCTTATTACCTTCCATATACCAACAAAATGCCCTGAAGATGATCTAATTAATAGATCAAAACACTGCAGCGTCAGCCAATAAACTCACCACTTAACTCATTTAAACCTGTGTTTTTCAATCTTTCTTAAATATACTTATATTATATATATATAAATATATGCCATGTGAAAGATGAATATATATTATATTGCATGTTGAAAGATGAATAATATATATATATATATGCATGTTAAAAGATGATATATATATATATGTCATGTTGAAAGATGATTATAATATATATATAAATATAATATATATATATATGCAAAGTTGAAGATATATATATATAATAATATATATATATCAACCTTGATTAACATCAGTTTCTTCTAACACAAAACCAAAGAATATAAAGGGTGGATAAGATGATTGTGCCAATCTAGAAAGTGGCAAGGGTTTGCCTACCTTGAAAATCAGAATTTGAAATATTGATTTTTATCTGTATTTGACCAGTAACCTCTTCTTACACAAGAAGGATATATACAACTTTTGGCCTCAGAATGAGTTTCATATTTCCAAAAGTTTATCTTAAGAATGACAGAAGGAAGAAAGGAGATATTTTTTGCATCAATCCCTTGAATGAACAGAGCTTTCCTTCTGTCTTGCAAAATAGCATTCAAATTTTTGTTTTTACTCAAATTGCCAGCATTGATGGGAAATATGAAACCTCCTCAACTTACAAGGCACTTTCATATTGTCGTGATATTGTCTAATGGATTTTTTTTGATTCTTTCTATGATAGTGAACTTTGCGTCTCTGTTTAAATATGACCATTTGAGCGGAAATGTTGTTCTACAAGTATTAGTTTTTGATTCCGTATTTGTAGTTATTTAGTTGAAAATAATGGCCATCGTGATTTTCCAATGTATTGTTTCTTTCTCACGTGCGTGCGAACCAGTAAATAAATTATATTTTTGCTTCTGCAATTAATGATTTCTAGTAACATTTAAACAATTTTTTTTGTTTTTTAGTTGTGAAGCTAGAAAATGAATTAGTTGATTTGAGTGTTTGTAGTATAAATTGTTACAGAGTTGGCAAAATAGTGAAAGTTTTTTTTTTTCTGTGGGTTTCTTAGGGATTACTTTATTATATTTAGTATATTGTTTCCTCCTATCATTTCTCTTATTTATTATTTGGTTGGTGATTGGCTAGTATGCCTGGTTCTTTAAATGTACACACACACACAACACACACACATTGTTTCTGTGAGTCAATGAAGAACATAAGTTTTCCCAAGACATGGGCCCTAACACGCATTCTAATCAAATTATGTGTTTTGCAGGAAGTTTTAAAATACATAGTTCATCCTTCTCCTAAACATTTGCACCACCAGGGTTAAGAGAGTTCTGTTTTCATTTCCATTTGTTGAAGTCAGTCAGTTTTCCCCAAGACATGGGCTCTAATATGCATTCTAATCAATTATATTATTGGCAGGAAGTTTTAATACATAGTTCATCCTTCTCCTAGACTAGTTAACCACCAAGGTTAGAGAGTTCTGTTTCCATTTCCATTTGTTGAAGTCAGTCAGTCAGTCAGTCAGTATACTGTTGGTTTGTTCAACAGCAACTGCTAAGCACAACTGAACTAGTGTCCAAAATAGCTGGTACTTATGGAACTTAATAGTCCAATAAGGTATTTTGGTGATTCTATTACTGGAGTCTGATTGGCTGCTTGGTTTCTATGATGTCATAGGCTTCATAAATACCTGGCATTCTGCATTGTAGGATTGCAACAAGAATAATCTTACTAATTTCCAATTACCGTCGAATTGGAATTTAGTATGATTATTTCTAACACTTTTACTCATTACTGAGAAGAGAAAAGATGATTCATGCCTTTTTCAAATCCTTAAATTAAAGTGAACACATCTTGGATAGAATTTGATTTCATCATACCAAATTCCATTTTCTGTGTCTGTTATTCCATGCACATTGTCACATGTTCATTTAAATTGACAAATCACATTTCTCATTAAGATGTTTAGATCCTCTGTAAAGTTTTCAGTGTTGCAAATCAATGCATGTGTACAATACACTGACACATGTGTTGTGATGAATGGCATGATAAATAGAATTAACAGTGAACACGGTTGAAATTTTGCCTTTTATCATCTTGTTTTTTTTTGGTAAATGTAATCAACCCCCCTCCAAAAAAATTGCTAATATCCATGATAAAATAGAATAACATGTAAAAGCTGACTTTTTTTTTTGGCTGTTTTTTTTTTTTTTTTTTTTTTTTTTTTTAATGAGACAGCAGCTACAAAAATGAAACAAATAATGAACAGGTGACAAATTCATTAACTAATCAACATAAATTTTATACAAAATCACAAAAAATTAGTTGATTGAAAAAAAAATTTAAAAAAAGTGAAATGCTGCAGAGTTACTGCTTCTCAGAAATGCAAAGCATGTTCCACGATGTTTGTCTTGTACACTGAATCCAGAAATTAATCATCAAATAATTTTCTCTGTTTCACATTCAAAGTCGTCAGTTGATGTGGTGAGATTTAAACTGTTTTGATGATATTAGAAACAAACAAAAAATGTGTGAGATAAAGAATTTAATTAAAATCTGATAGTTCATAAAACAGAAGCATAACAAGATAAATTAAAGGCAAATGGCTATAAAAAAAAAATTTTTTAAAGGGTTCAGAGTATTTTTTTTTTCTCTCATATAAAATATTTGTTGTTTTCAACTATGGACAAAAATTGTATTATTTCATTCCTTGTATACAAATGAGATCCAGGATCTCAGTCAAGTTAATTGATAAACATTTTAATTCCAAGTTGATCTCATTTCTGTTGGAATTACATATTAATCTGTTCAAGAATTTTTTTTTTCTGTACATTGGTAGAAATTATTTTCTTGAAATCTATAAAAAGATTTTAGACCAAATTATCAAGCCAGGCTTAATTTAGGTTTTAACATCTCAGAGTTTTTGTAACAAAGAGGAAAATATAATTCATAGTTAAACAACAGATACATATTGTTTAATTACTTAAGGAAATTACATGTTTGGCATAAATCATGACCTGATTTGAATCTTGTTTTGAGGAGCAAGATTAGAAGGAGATATAATAAATCATGATTTAGAATTGGAGAAAAAAAATAGGTTGAATTTTATTTTCTTGATATTATCTGTAATGCTTGATTCTGTTGAATAGAGATTATTGCCAGGATAAGAAGAAGAAGAAGAAAAAAATAATATTTCCATGATATCTTTGATGTGTTTGAACATGTTTTGGGCAGAGTTGGAATTGTGGACTTAGGGATAACATCCTTGACATAATCTGTCATATGATGAAGCTTATTTTGATGTAAGAATCAATTGAAAAGAGAGAAAATATAATTTAAAACTTTTATTATTATTATTTGGTCTTTCTTGATTCATTTTTTTAAATGTTGGTTTAATTAGATTAGTATAACTTATTTTCTCGAGAATCATATAACTGATTTATTAAACTGAGATAGGTTTTTTGCTTTTCTACTCATAACATTGTATAATTTCATTCTCTTCTTAGTTAATATTGTTACATCAGATTTAGTTATAACAATATTTATTATCATTATTATTATAATAGCATATCTCGGTATGTTGCCATGACAACCTAGTAGTCAGTTTTTTTTTTTCATAATTCTTTCAAAATTTTAATATTTTCCGAATCTAATCTGGTAAAGCTTGTAAATGAGGAAAATCTTATATTTAAATAATACTCCACTAGGTTTTGGTTTTCAGACATTTTATCTACATATTTATTCATAACTATTATCTTCTCAGAATCTGGAGATTTGTGTAGACTGATCATATTGTGTTTGCAAGTTGAATCTGCTTCTGCGAATCCAGTCTTGGTAAGCGGTTTGAATAGCAGCTTGGGCTATTCTACTATACGGTATGGTCAAGTCTATTTCCAGGATTTTGATTGGCTGGTGGTTTTAGTGTATATATTTTTATCCATTTATTGCTAACACTTTCACCATGTCCTCTCAGTTGCTACAGAGTGTATTCAGTTACTCTGTTCTATAGAATACTAAGTCCAATTACCGTCGAATTGGCAAGACAAGACAGCAAACAGTCGTAACTCAATACGATTCTGAGATGCCGTCATGAAAAGGGCAAGGGATTTATGGAGCCTCAGAGGATCATACAAAACCAAGCAGCCAATCAGGACTCAGGGAATGGACTCACCCAAATGCATGGGTGGACTGTTCTGAATTCCCATAAATACCAGTGCAGTTGTGCTTGACCAGTCACATTGTTCAAAACCAATAGTAAAACTGACTGACTTCAATAGCATGGTCAAGTCTATTTCCAGGATTTTGATAGGCTGGTGGTTTTAGTGTATAATTTTTATCCACTTCATCATGTCTTCTCACTTGCTACAGAGTGTATTCGGTTACTCTGTCCTTTTTTTTTTGTGTGGTGAATGGACGCTAGTCACAGCCTCCTGTGAAGGTGAGTATGATGTTCATTCAACAGAATCAACATAATAGATTTATTAAACTGTGATATATTTTTTGCTTTCTATTAACAACTAAGCATCGTATCATTTTAATCTTCTTCGTCTAATATTGTTTCATCCGATTTACAATTTTAATGATTTTAATTGATTATAAATTTTTCTTTTTTTTCTTTATTATGCTGGATGCAATAAGTAATATAGTTTCCAACAAGACTTGAACTTGCATCCCCAGGCTTCATATGTTTATCAGACAGAGAGGCATGGGATACAAGTTTTAAGTCTTATAGAAGATGCTTCTTTCTTTCTTCTTGGGTTTTCATTTTCTTTTATTTTAACACTCATAGAATAGGTCCACTGAATTACCCTAAAAGCAACAAAAGATTAATGATTATTAAAACAAAAATAATTCATCTTAGAATCTGAAAAAAAGATTATTTCACCAATTTGCTGAAATCTTTTTCTCTTAAAATCGACTTGTGCTATAAAATTAAAAAGCAATTTTATATTTTTATAAATCTTATTCTCTTAAAATCAGACTTGTGCTATATAAATTAAAAGCAATTTATATTTTATGATAAACAAAACAAAACAAAAAATCAAAATCCTAACTTAATAATATGAAGCCAACTCAGAACATTTCTTCAATATTTATTTGATACGAAAATTTAAAATATAATCATCATTTAAGTAGGAATTTTCTTCCATAAATTATTTGTACTATTTTCCTTATCTTTATTTTTATTGCAATGCAGTTTGGTTTTTTCTTTGTTGTTTCTCAAATGTATGTTGTATCAAATTGATTCTTGATTTGCCTCTACTTCTTTTTAATGGCAGTCCACAATCAATGGCTGAAACATTAACTTGAGTATGGCTAAACATAATATCAACTAAAACATTGTGCTAAAAAAAAATGAATGATTAGTAGTATTATCTGCATTATTCGGACTATTGTCCTCATCTTCATTGTTATCTGCACAATGTTTTGGCCGATGTTCCCTCCAGCCTTCTTCAGGTATTTCTTGTCGAACTCGGGAACCTTCTGTCATAATCAGGAGCCATCACAGAACTTTGAACCTAACCCTTTATTCAGTCCATGGGGTATCCTGTTCTAATTCCATAGCTGGGGTAGAGTATTAACCTGTGTTTAATTATTATTCTATGTTACTGCTGCCCTGACCAGGATTGAACCTGCAGTCTAGAGATAACTGTCACTTAGAACTGTCTTAACCTAACTCCTTTATCCACTAGGCCATTTGACTAATTAGTAGTATAAGAAAATGTTTCATTTTAGAATTTAAGACTACATGGTAATGATTTTTTTGTTTGTTTGTGTTTTTGGGGCATATGAAAAGATGTGTTTAAAGATATTTTTTTAACTTTTTTTCCTATTTTAATTATTCCTACTTTTAATCTTTTGAAAGTATGAAACTTGAAAATTTGATTTGATCAACTGGATTCAATTTTGTGTTTTGCCATAGGTGAAAGATATGCCCTGGTGAAAAAACATGGCTACAGTTTTATTCCCTGGATTAATCTTGGTATATTCAATCACTGGATTGCCAAGGTTGGAATGGAGGAGAGAGATATATCTTAATAATTATCCACAGAACAGTAGCATATGGCTCATTTATCTGTTGACAGTGATGACCTATCTATCAGGGCTATTAATAGGTTATGGCAATACTCTGTTTAAAGATTTCCTTTTGCAATAGTTTTTTTCTGATCTTAACTAAATAATTGGCAACATATTTCTCTTTGAAGCTAAATATAAGTTTTTCTTCACTTTTGATATATCATGTCCTTGACAAACACAATTGGTTCAAGATATCCATTGATTTCCTTCAATGACCTTGACATTTCCTTTCATATCATTAGATCTGTGTCAGTTTTCTTCTCCTTATTGTTTCTTTGGCATTTCTCATATCATGTTTGAGTCTTGAGCCAAAGGGTTTTCATGTTGCTAGACATTGAATATTCTAAATTCAATTAATTGAATTCTTCCCCCATTCTGCTAATGTCTTTTGTTAAACCATTAAGGGCAAATACTTTGATTCTTTTGTCAGAACTTTAATTAACATGAACTGATAAAATTATTAATTTGCAGAGATGTTCTAATTGATATGAAAAAAGAAAGATGAAATGTTTTATTTCTCTCTCTTTCTAACTTGACAAAATGTTGATTTCTTACAAAAGAGATCAAATAGTTTCACACATGATCAGTCCTTTAAGACCCTGGCATATCAATCTAGGTAACATTTGATTAGAATGATTGAATGCTTATTTGTTTGCAATAAATTTTTAAATTCTATATTTTATTTAACAATAACAAGTTCAGTTATGCTGATATGTCAAAGTATTTTTAGCAAATATCAATTAGTATTGTTAACAGTGTAGAAAACAGAGTTGAATGATTTTTGGAAAGGCATGAATCTACCTCTCCCTATTCCTTTGTCAGATATCTTGACAAAATGTCCTATTACTAGTATGAGAGTGGGCTGAAACTTTCATTTGCTGTTGATGACCTTTAATATCAATGGGATCCAAGCACTGTGTAGAATCAACATACTCACTTTTCCAAGAAAGTTTCAACTGGCTTGACAGGCTGTAACCAAATACAGACCCTGTACTAACTCTTATAACAGTCATGTGTTGGATATATATTGATCAAAGTGTCCACACCAAGCCCAGCAACCAATCTGAACTCAGTGAATAAGCTTGTCCAAAGGTGTATAATGAAATATCCCAGCCTGATATTTAAAGCACCCACTAATTCACTCTTGTATTCTCAGAACAAAGAATTCTATACACTGCAATACAGATGGAAGAAATATGCAAAACGCAAGGGGGACTATGTTGAAAAATAAACCACGTTTGGTCACTTTCCATGAGAATATCTTGGTAAGCCTATGAACTTTTCAGCTGATCATTTTAAGTCATAACCCTTGACAAAGAGGAAATCTTGCATGGTAGAACGGTTAAAACTGCTTGAAAAGCTTGTTAAATAACCATAGCCTTCTTCAGGTATAATATGTACCTGTATCAGGGAAGAGACCCTTGCTGAAATGAGCTATCCTCTCAAAATCAGACCCAAGAAACTTAGAGCCATAAGCAAAGGTGGAATAGTAAAGTCAGGTATAGCAGACCACATATGGAGAGAGAAAAGTCAATAGTCTCTGGAATAAAATCCAAATCATAGACAAGCAACACCAGTGGAGAGTAAGAAAAATTAAGAAATAATACAGGTTATTATTGAGGTCAGTAAGTCTACTGTTAGTTTGAGTAACAGTAGACTAAGTACAACTTAAGCAGTGTCCAAGACAGTTGGTATATATAGAAATCAAGAATGACCCATTCATGAATTTGGGTGATTTGGATCATTCCATTCCTTGAGTTCTGCTTGACTGCTTGATTTGAATGACATTGTGGAGTCTTATATATATCCTGTTATTCTGTAGTAGACTTTGTGACCATTCGAGTTTGTATTTAAGTACAACCGTTTGTTGCCTTGTCTTCCCAGTTCGACGGTAATTGGAACTTTAATTATTCTTCAATCAACATATTTTGAGAAATGGGTAGAACAGACAAGCATGAAATTCAATGTGCTGTGGTTTTTGCTCATCAACAGAAACAAAGGATGCAAAAGTTCAAGAAAAAATTTCATGTATAAATGTATTTTTTTTTAAAATATCATTTTTGCTTTGCATTTTGAAGAATGAAACCATAACAATAATCTTCTCATTCCTTACAGATTATATGTTATATGTAATAGTTGAAACATTATTTGTGCAACAAAAGAAAAAGAAAAATTTTCCAAATAGTTTTTTGAACCTTTATAGATACTAATTCCTTTGAAAACTTATATTCAGGAAAGTTAGGATTAGATTTTTGATCATTTATTATTTTGTATTTTCTTTGATTTTCATCAGAATTTAGATATCGAGCAAGATAATATTAATTCTCTGATACTTGAACTTTGTTCTCATGGAAAGTTTGATTGAATTTAAGATATTTCTTTATATTTGGTCAGAAAAAAAAAATTTTTTTAAAGATTTTAGCAAGAAAAATCTGCTTTTAAAAATGAATATAATTTTTTTTGTCTTATTTCTAAGAGTTGAACTGATTTTCTTTTATTAATTTTTGCTGGAACCAACCCAGACAAAGACACAAATTGAAAGATTTTCATAATAAAAGCCCATGGGAAATGTCACAATACACTGAATAATGATTTATGAACTAACGTGAAAATTACCTGGTTTAAAAATCCTGTTCAATGTAATTCTTTTAAAACTATATACAGGAAGAAACGGTGGTATCCCTCTTCAGAATGGCTATCTGTATGAATACTTCTCAAAAAAGTGGTAACCGTTTTTTTGATGAAAGGGATTTTTTTTTTTGTTTTATTATTTTTAAAGTTAGTTATTGCTTTATGATAAAAACTCCATTTAAATCTTTTTTAACATTTTAAAAAAGTCCTTTGCTTTGAATACAAATAAAAAAAACTTTTTTTTTTCTACTTGAAACTTTTTATTGCAAGTGTTTTTATTTTTTTTTATTTACAAAACATGATATCAAAATGGCTGTCAGGGTTGGATGGTCTTATACTAACCTTAGTTAAACCTTTTAGTTCTGTAATTCTTAATAATTTTGGAGATCTATTATGATGCTCTAGACAGACGAAAATAGAACACGACATGAGAGAGTTCGGATTGTGAGGAGAAAGTATTGAGCATTCTGGTCTGATATATTTGAATTCTTATTGATTTTATTCTTCACTTTTATATTTTCTTTTTTATAGCATTAATGAATATCCAGTTATATTGAATCAATTGTTTTATATGCTGGCCTTGAAATCTAGTCTCTAAATATTCACTTTATATTAGTAAAAATTGTACAGTTACCGCTGTCTGGTTTGCAATGTCAAACTAGTGATGCCTTCTTTGAGTAATATCTTCAGGCAATTCTCCAAGAAAAACTTATTATTTCATCCTACTACCACTACAACACTCACAAATTTGAAAAGAACCTCTTGAGAGTTGGTTAGAAACCAAAGGACTGAATAGTAATTATCATTTAATTCTTGATAAATAGCTTTGATTCAGTTCACCCAATGGCAAACAATTACAAGTCATTTATTTACATGGTTTTTTGCAGTACATATTTTCTTTTTGTATTTAAATTAGTTGCCATTTTTAATTTCTTTAACTTGCTGAAATCTGATTGGCTGATAAATTGCCTTTTTTTTTTTAATTAATAGAAAATGTTTTTTAAAATAAAAATAATTAAAAAATAGATACTTTACTTTTTATCAATCAATATAAAAAAAAAAATACGCATGTCAAGTAAACTTTAGGAAAGGTTTATAAGTAAATCCAGTACAAATATCAGTAATTGTGGGAACCTATGCTCACAAAGAAAAAACAACTATGAGGTTCTTTCATAATGAAAAAATATATCCTATATTCTTGTCCATATGTTTAAACTGTGTGAAAATTTAAAGTTTATACAGGTTTTTTCCCAGTATTTATGAACATACTCATGTAGTCAATGGAGTACTTTGAAGGTGATGGTAGAAATGAGGTGATAGTTAGAATATATTGTTTGTTTGTTTTTTATCAATTTAGCTATCTACCCAATTGGTACAAATTAGTTAATTATTCACTTGATAATTTAAAAGCTGAAAGCAAAATGTCCAGTTAAAAATGTGCAGATGATAATGTTGCTTGATCAAACGGAAATGCATAGAGAAGAAATGAAAATGAAATCAGAATGTACATAGAGCACCTCTTGTGATATAATTATTATTGAGTTAGGCTAGCAGACCATTATTAGTGACTTCAATTCTCACTGAGTGATTTCTACTTTGAACCTTGTGTTAAACTAAGCTTAGCAGATTTCAATAACATTTATGCCTCGGCTGTTATAACATGGTTTTAACTGATAAAGGCCTGACTTATTCTTTGACACAAAATACATTCAGGTTTTAACTCTTCTTCTAAGAGACACCATGTCTGTGAATATATGAATTGTAAATACTTATAGAATTTGCCCTTAAGATAAAATCTGACATTCTCAGAGAGATTTGCCGTTTCAAAATAGAATCCTAACCAAAATGCATTTTAATCCATTGTGGTGTTCTTAGATGTTGTTGAAAACAATTCCATGATCATTTTTAACAACAAACTATCATTTTACTTTATATTCAATATAGATGTTTTCTGAATTTATTTGAATTAATGTTTGAGAGTGCATACAACCATATACATATTGGAGCATCATCATCAGGTCGCACTGACAGCACAGATTACCATTCTCATCACTCCTGGCAGGTCTTCCACACAGCATCTAGAATCTGCACAGAGCTGTTTGAGGCTTTTGCTGTGTAGGATCCACAGGAGAACATCACTTATGAGTTTGTCTTTACTTCTTCTGGCAGTGTTCAGTATTCTTGTTTGACTTAGGATGGTTTGTGCAATACAGCTGGGTTTTTTGATGGGTGCAGCTTCCAGATATGTCCAAAACAGCATACAGCATCCAGTATCCTTGTGTAGTTCCATCAGTCCAAGTAATGCAGCCATATAGTAGCACTGACATGGCTACAGATTGGAAGAATTATTACATGTTGGGTAGTTGTCATTTCTTAATTTTAGTTTAGAATAATGCCTGAAAATATACAGTGAGAATCAAACTCACTAACAATTGCACCATGCGAGGCACCCACATATTGAGTTTTAACATGAAGAATTTTATTTATTTGTTTCACTTGTTTAAAAATGGCACGTAACATTATTGTGTAGTTCCCATTTAGTGTATTCAATGTTTAACGTCACATTGTCTCTGTTGGATCCTGAGATCGATTTAATACTCATGTAAATACATACGTCCTATAACTTTACACATGTTAAACATTTTGGTCAGATACACACTGACAGGCAAAAGCTTAGCATAGTTTTATGTAATTTGTTGAATACCGATGAGAATAATGGGATCATTATTTATTGTAGAAAATGAACAAATCTTATTATAATGGTGATTGTGTGTTTGTCTGTCTGTAACCGAAACTATCACTACTCAAGTCACAATTCCCTTTAGTTATTTACGTCACATTTCTTCATTGCTACATTAGCGTAATGTTATCATCATAGAAAATGGAATCAGCAACCGAAGTTCAAATCCTGGACAAGGCTTTTTTGCATTTCACTATGCACTTTTGAAAAGCTGTGAATCCATCTGTTTCTTCCCACTTCCAGCTATGGGTATTTACCCATAGCTGGAGGTGGGAAGAACAGATGGATTCACAGTAGATCCAACTGGTTCCTTTAGACTTGGTTAACTACCAGAGTAGGAAAATTCTGAATTCAAAACCATCTCTACTCCACTTAAAAATTGACCTTATGTCACATCCTGTCATGGCAGAAGGGTTGATTAAATATATACATGAATGCCACCTCCTGCTACTTCAGTTTGGATGAGAGCCAGAAGATGTATAAATGGTCATCAGTTGAGCGACACTGTATGGGCTCAATTGAGGGAGTCAAAGTCATTGTGAATAAATGCATAGTGAAAGACAGGTGTTGTTACAGAATCAATTAGGATCAAACATGTTTAAAATAGTGTCCATTCCATACTGAGAATAAGTCATTACTACTTTCCCTTCATCACGCCAGCTGGGTTTAGAATAAACTGACCACATTCTCTCCAGCTTTGGTTAGTGTAGAGTACCCTTTCATTGCTATTACTCTCAGGTCCATTCTAACTTGGAGAGGTAGTAAATGTATATAATCTGTTTCGAACATTATTTGTATTAGATAGGAAATATTTGATAAAAATTATTTGTATTAAGAATAATTACTTGAAGCTATAATTGTTTATTAAGGATTATTATTATTAATTACTTTAAAACCATATAACTATGTGTAAATAATAATTATTTTTAGATAGGAATAGTTACTTTAAACCATATAATTGTGTATAAACTATTAGACAGGAATACTTGATACTATATAACTGTCTGCAAATTATCTTTATTAGATAGGAATGTTTATATACCCACATCAAACATTATAGAGAGATAGATTAGAGACTTAATTGTTTACTTCATTTCTGCTTACTGCCTCCTCTTCTTAACTAACAGTTGGTTTCTTTTAGCTAAGGGCTTCTTTTTCCTAGGCTGATTTTGGTCATTACAATAATTGTTTTTAACAAGACATTTTTTGTTGCTTGATCAAGCTTTTATTTTATCTAGCCCATATCACACTGGCGTGGATGAGAGATCGATCTCAGTAGCGACATGTTTGCTCTGCCTCAAAGTCAGGTCGAATATGAAATCTAAAACTAGTCACATGTTTCTCTATGGCGCGTTTTCTCCAGGGATCAGGGGTTATAACCATCACACTGGAAAAATTTCCACACCCTTATTCTCACTACAGGTCTGTCAACAATTTATGACATCCATAAATTGTAACAGAAATACTTGATATCATAACAGTATGCAAACAAATGATTATAGACAAAAAAGGGACAATTGTTTTTTTTCAATAGAAAATTTAACATCTAGTTATTATTACAACTAGCAAAATAAAAAGACGCCCTCCAGGCGATGTAAAAATAATTTTTTTAAAGATATTGCCTGAGGGGATGAGAGCTGAAAATTCAATGTCATAGGGTGGGTTTAAAGACAGTACTGTACCATAAGTATGTAAAATCGTCAAATTTATTAAAGGAGTAAAAAAGAAGAAAGACAATTTGAAATGGAAACAGTTCCGATACTTTAAATATTATATTAAAATAAAACAATCTATATATAAATATATAACGCCGGGCATCTATTTTATTGAAACAATGAGGATTGTCTAACGTTGCATGCTCACATTTTGAGTATATTTATTCTATGTTATGACGTTGGATTAGGTGTTGGGTAATGTGACGTAAGCAGTGACGTAATTTTTGTTACAGACAAAAAACCGGAAGCGAATCTCCATTATTAATAGACTAGTACAAAAAAAAATAGATTTTGAAACATATTGCCTGAGGGGTGGAAGTAAAAAATTCAATGTCAGCAAGTTTGTACCCTAAATAGTAAAATCATCAAATTCTTTAAAGGAATAAAAATAAAACAATTTGAAATGTAAACTTTAAATATGTTTAGAATAAAACTATATATATAGATATATAATACCATCATGTATTTATTTAAACTTGTTTTAAAAAAACAATGAGGACTGTGTCTAATGTTGCATGTTCAAATTTTGAGTGTATTTATTCTATGTTATGACGCGATTTTGGGTAATGTGACGTAAGCAGTGACGTAATTTTTTTGTTACAGACAAAAAACGGAAGCGAATCTCCATTATTAATATTAGACATTTACAAATGAATAAAACTTTGGCATTATGTTGGCAAAAAGATGTGTTACATCTAGATCAATAAGTAAGGTGAGTAAAGTGGCCTAAAGTCGGTATCAAGCCAGATAGCGAGGGAGTCTATCTCCTTTTCACTAGCACTAGACCAAGGAGATTGTTTTTTAACATCTGAAACAGAAAGCCACACCTATCCCATCAGCTCCTTACTTTACTGCACAGATCCCTGTGCTACTCTACGCTGATTGGTGAGGAGGCCAGTATCAAAACCAGGAACCTTGAAGGTTCCTATCGAACACTCTACGACTGAGGATAACCAGCTTTTTACGTAGATCAATAGACAACACTTAACAGATAAATTACTGTTTCAATGACCTTCATCATCAGCAAGAAACTAATCATTGTCTTTTATAAGTTAACACTGATAATACACACAGAACACACATCACGACACACAGTCGTAGTATTAGTCGCAACCAGCTTGTGAGTAATAAGGTGTCATGGATTTGTGAAGAAAAGAGTGAACAAACTGTGACAATGTATATCTTGTTGTATCATTAGGCTTAAAACAGCTAGGTAATGTAGGTGCAACTTGTATGTAAAGCTATAGTAAATAACAACCTACCATTTGTGTAGGAAGTGGAAACTGGTAAACAACCTATAAGGGACTATTGAGATAAGCTTAAAATTCACAAAAGTCATAGAAGAGTAATTGATCCAATGATGGATGCTTATATTGATTGACAATCTTTCACAAATAGGAATGGTATTACGTAATATTTCGAACAACTGAATTCTGGTGAACCAAATGCTTTGTACAAAGCGATGTCAGTGTTGTAACATAAGACTGGTTAGACAATGGGATGAGTGGAATTGACTCATAGAATATTCATATAGATCGGTCTGACTTCAACACGAAGTACTGGAAACAAGCTTCCTGTTCCAATGAACTGTCAAGACTGAAGTAAAAACAAAAAAATTGAGTTCAGGCGAGGAGATCAGAGAATGAGCTCCAGTCATGTGTGAATTTGCTGATTTGATTACCATATAGATAATCAGTTTAGTCCAGTAGTATTGCACTAGTTTCGCGTCAGTTACAACTACTTGTGCCTTTCAGTCTTACATTCGACAGTAATTGGAACTAGTAAGATGATTATTCTATTTTTGTTGAAAGATTTTATAATGTCAATCAATTAAGCACCATCATTGGAATGAACCTTTTGACTTTGGCTTTTATGTTGTCTTATGCCTTTTTTTTTTTTTTAATTGTTGTTTACCAGATTCCATGCTACAATGGTGGTTGTTATTTTAGCTTAGCTTTACTACAAAGTGCTTACATTTCCTGCTTTTTCTAATTGGTCAACAAGATATACATGTCACAGTTTGCTCACTCTTTTTTCTTCGCACAATCAGAACCTTACAATTACTTACAAGCTGGTTTCGAATGACTGTGTGTGTATGTGTGTGTGTATTATCAGTGTTAACTTAAAAAGACAATGATTAGTTTCTTGCTGATGATGAAGGTCATTGAAACAGTAATTTATCTGTTAAGTGTTGTCTTATGAGTCTAGAAAAAGCTGGTTTAGCTCAGTCGGTAGAGTGTTCGACTAGGAACCTCAGGTTCCTGGTTTGATACTGGCCTCACCAACTCAGCGTATGAGTAGCACAGGGATCTGTGCAGTAAAGTAAGAGGAGCTGATGGTAGGTGTGGCTTTCTGTTTTCAGATGTTAAAAACAATCTCCTTGGTCTTAGTGCTAGTGAAAAGGAGATAGACTCCCTCGCTATCTGGCTGATACCGACTTTAGGCCCTTTACTCACCTTACTTATTGATCTAGATGTAACACATCTTTTGCCAACATAATGCCAAGTTTATTCATTTGGTAAATGTCTAATATATTAATAATGGAGATTCGCTTCCGGTTTTTGTCTGTACAAAATTACGTCACTGCTTACGTCACATTTACCCAAAATCGCGTCATAACATAGAATAATACACTCAAAATTTGAACATGCAACATTAAGACAGTCCTCATTGTTTTTTTAAACAAGTTTTAATAAATACATGACTGGTATTATATATCTATATATGGTTTTATTCTAATACATATTTAAAGTTTACATTTCAATTGTTTATTTTTTATTCCTTTAAGAATTTTGATGATTTTACTTATTTAGGGTACAACTTGCTGACATTGAAATTTTTTACTTCCACCCCTCAGGCATATGGTTTCAAAGAACTCCTTTTTTTATTTTTGTACTAGTCTATTAATAATGGAGATTCGCTTCCTGGTTTTTGTCTGTAACAAAATTACGTCACTGCTTACGTCACATTACCCAACACCTAATCCGACGTCATAAACATAGAAATAAATATACTCAAAATGTGAGCATGCAACGTTAGACAATCCTCATTGTTTTCAATAAATAGATGCCCGGCGTTTTATATTTATATATAGATTGTTTTATTTTAATATAATATTTAAAGTTATCGGAACTGTTTCCATTTCAATTGTCTTTCTTTCTTTTTACCCTTTAATAAATTTGACGATTTTACATACTTATGGTACAGTACTGTCTTTAAACCCACCCTATGACATTGAATTTTTCAGCTCTCATCCCCTCAGGCAATATCTTTAAAAAAATTATTTTACATCGCCTGGGAGGGCGTCTTTTATTTTGCTAGTTGTAATAATAACTAGATGTTAAATTTTCTATTGAATTTAAAAAACAATTGTCCTTTTTTGTCTATAATCATTTGTTTGCATACTGTTTATGATATCAAGTATTCCTGTTACAATTTATGGATGTCATTAAATTGTTGACAGACCTGTAGTGAGAATAAGGGTGTGGAAATTTTTCCAGTGATGGTTTATAACCCCCTGATCTGGAAAACGCGCCATAGAGAAACATGTGACTAGTTTTAGATTTTCATATTCGAAGACTTTGAGGCAGAGCAAACATGTCGCTACTGAGATCGATCTCTCATCCACGCAGTGATATGGGCTAGATAAAATAAAGCTTGATCAAGCAACGCAAAAATGTCTTGTTAAAACAATTAATTGTAATGACCAAATCAGCCTAGGAAAGAAGGCCCTTAGCTAAGAAGAAACCAACTGTTAGTTAAGAAAGAGGAGGCAGTAAGCAGAAATGAAGTAACTCAATTAAGTCTCTAATTATCTCTCTATAATGTTTGATGTGGGTATATAACATTCCTATCTAATTAAAGATAATTTGCAGACAGTTATTAGTAATTCAAGGTATTCCCGGTCTAATAGTTTATACACAATTATATGGTTTAAAGTAACTATTCCTATCTAATAAATAATCATTTATTATTTACACATAGTTATATGGTTTAAAGTATTAATAATAATAATCCTTAATAAACAATTATAGCTTCAAGTAATTATTCTTAATATCAAATAAATTTGGTATCAATATTTCCTATCTAATACAAATAATTGTTCAAACAGATTATATACATTTACTACTCTCCAAGTTAGAATGGACCTGAGAGTAATCAATGAAAGGGTAACTCTACACTAACCAAGCTGGAGAGAATGTGGTCAGTTTATTCTAAACCAGCTGGCGTGATATGAAGGGAAGAGTATAATGACTTATTCTCAGTATGGAATGGACACTATTTAACATGTTTGATCCTAATTGATTCTGTAACAACACCTGTCTTTCACTATGCATTATTCACAATGACTTTGACTCCCTCAATTGAGCCCATACAGTGTCGCTCAACTGATGACCAATTTATAATCTTTCTGGCTCTCATCCAAACTGAAGTAGCAGGAGGGGCATTCATGTAATAATTTAATCAACCCTTCTGCCATGGACAGGATGTGACAATAAGGTCAATTTTAAGTGGAGTAGAGATGGTTTGAATTCAGAATTTTCCTACTGCTGTAGTTTAGCCAAGTCTAAAGGGAACCAGTTGGATCTACTGTGAAAGATGTGTTCTTCCCACCTCCAGCTATGGGTAAGATACCATAGGCTGGAAGTGGGAAAGAACAAATGGTATTCACAGCTTTTCAAAAGTGCATAGTGAAATGCAAAAAGCCTTCCAGGATTTGAACTTCGGTTGCTGATTCCATTTTCCTATGATGATAACCATTTACGCTAATGTAGCAATGAGAAATGTGACGTAAATAACTAAAGGGAATTGTTGACTTGAGTAGGTGATAGTTTCGGTACAGACAGACAAACACACAATCACCATTTATAATAAGATTTGTCATTTTCATACAATAAATAATGGATCGCATTATTCTCATCGGTATTTATCAACAATTACATATAAAATACTATGCTTAAGCTTTTGCCTGTCCAGGGGTGTATAATCTGACCAAAATGTTTAACATGTGTAAGTTATAGGTACGTATGTATTTACATGAGTATAAATCGATCTCAGGATCCAACAGAGACAATGTGACGTTAAACATTGAATACACTAAATGGGAACTAACACAATAATGTTTACGTGCCATTTTTAACAAGTGAAACAAATCTAAATTCTCATGTTAAAACTCAATATGTGGGTGCCTGCATGGTGCAATTGTTAGTGAGTTTGATTCTCACTGTATATTTTTCAGGCATTATTCTAAACTAAAATTAAGAAAATGACAACTACCCAACATGTAATAATTCTTCCAATCTGTACCATGTCAGTGCTACTATATGGCTGCATTACTTGGACTGATGGAACTACACAAGGATACTGGATGCTGTATGCTGTTTTGGACAATATCTGGAAGCTGCACCCATCAAAAAACCCAGCTGTATTGCACAAACCATCCTAAGTCAAACAAGATATACTGAACACTGCAGAGAAGGTAAAGACAAATCATAAGTGATGTTCTCCTGTGGATACCTACACAGCAAAAAAGCCTCAAACAGCTCTGTGCAGATTCTAGATGCTGTGTGGAAGACCTGCCAGGAGTGAATGAGAATGGTAATCTTGTGCTTGTCAGTGCGAACCTGATGATGATTGCTCCATATGTATATTGGTGTAAATGCACTCTCAAACATTAATTCAAATAAATCAGAAAACATCTATATTGAATAATAAAGTAAATGATAGTTTGTTTGTTAAAAATGATCATGGAATTGTTTTTCACAACATCTAAGAAACACACAATGGATATAAAATGCATTTTGTTAGGATTCTATTTTGAAACGGTCAAATCTCTCTGAGAATGTCAGATTTTAATCTTAAGGGCAGGTAATTCTATAAGTATTTACACATTCATATATTCACAGACATGGTGTTCTTAAGAGAAGAGTTAAAACCTGAATGTATTTTGTGTCAAGAATAAAGTCAGGCCTTTATCAGTTAAAACCATGTTATTAACAGCCGAGGGACATAAATGTTATTGAAATCTGGCTAAGCTTAGTTTAACACAAGGTTCAAAGTAGAAAATCACTCAGTGAGAGATTGAAGTCACTAATAATGGTCTGCTAGCCTAACTCAATAGTATTAATATCAAACAAGAGGTGCTCTATGTACATTCTGATTTCAATTTTCATTTCTTCTCTATGGCATTTTCCGTTTGATCAAGCAAACATATTTTCATCTGCACATTTTTTAAAACTGGACATTTTTGCTTCAGCTTTAAATTATCAAGTAATAATTAACTAATTTGTACCATTTGGGTAGATAGCTAATTGATTAAAAAACAAACAAACAATATATGCTAACTATCACCTCATTTCTACCATCACCTTCAAGTACTCATTGGACTACATGAAGTATAGGGTTCATAAATACTGGAAAAAACCTGT
>CM042152.1:86329097-86386329 GCA_023376005.1 Doryteuthis pealeii
GTTGTCAGGCAGACATAACGAGATTGCTAATTATATAATAATATAATAAATAGCTTTGATGATGAAACGAATGTGTTAGTGATGTAACAATATTAAACTAAGAAGAACTGGAAATTATCAATGTTTATGAAGTAGAAAAGCAAAAAACCTATCTCAGTTAATATCAGTTATATGATTCTCGAGAAAATAAGTTATACTAATCTAATTAAACCAACATTAAAAAAATGAATCAAGAAAGACCCAAATAATAATAATAAAAGTTTAAATTATATTTCTCTCTTTTCAATGATTCTTACATCAAAATAAGCTTCAATCATATGAACAGATTATGTTCAAGGATGTTTATCCCTAAGTCGCCACAATTCCAACTCTGCCCAAAACATGTTCAACAACATCAAAGATATCATGGAAATATTATTTTTCTTCTTTCTTCTTCTTAATCCTGGCAATAATCTCTATCAAAACAGAATCAAGCATTACAGATAATATCAAGAAAATAAAATTCAACCTATTTTTTTTTCTCCAATTCTAAATCATGATTTATTTATATCTCCTTCTAATCTCTGCTCCTCAAAAACAAGATTCAATCAGGTCATGATTTATGCAAACATGTAATTTCCTTAAGTAATTAAACAATATGTAATCTGTTGTATTAACTATGAATTATATTTTCCTCTTGTTACAAAAACTCTGAGATGTTAAACCTAAATTAAAGCCTGGCTTGATAATTTGGTCTAAAATCTTTTTATAAGATTTCAAGAAAATAATTTCTACCAAATGTACAGAAAAAAAAATTCTTGAACAGATTAATATGTAATTCCAACAGAATGAGATCAACTGGATTAAATGTTTATCAATTAACTTGACGAAGATCCTGGATCTCATTTGGTATAACAAGGAATGAAATAATACAATTATTTTGTCCATAGTTGAAAACAACAAATATTTTTATATGAGAGAAAAAAAAATACTCTGAACCCTTTAAAAAAAATTTTTTATAGCCATTTGCCCTTTAATTTATCTTGTTATGCTTCTGTTTTATGAACTATCAGAATTTTAATTAAATTCTTTATCTCACACATTTTTTTTTTGTTTCTAATTCATCAAAAAAGCAGTTTAAATCTCACCACATCACTGACGACTTTGAATGTGAAACGAGAAAATTATTTGATGATTAATTTCTGGATCAGTGTACAAGACAAACATTGTTGAACATGCTTTGCCATTTCTGAGAAGCAGTAACTCTGCAGCATTTCACTTTTTAAATTTTTTTTTCAATCAACTAATTTTGTGATTTTGTATAAAAATTTATGTTGATTAGTTAAATGAATTTGTCACCTGTTCAATTATTTGTTTCAATTTTTGTAGCTGCTGTCTCATTAAAAAAAAACAGCCAAAAAAAAAAAAAAAACAGCCAAAAAAAAAAAAGTCAGCTTTTACATGTTTATCTATTTTATCATGGATATTAGGCAATTTTTTGGAGGGGGGTTGATTACATTTACCAAAACAAACAAGATGATAAAAGACAAATTTTCAACCGTGTTCACTGTTAATTCTATTTATCAAATGCCATCATCCAAACATGTGTCAGTGTATTGTACACATGCATTGATTTGCAACACTGAAAACTTACAGAGGATCTAAACATCTTAATGAGAAATGTGATTTGTCATTATTTAAATGAACATGAGACAATGTGCATGGAATAACAGACACAGAAAATGGAATTGGTATGATGAAATCAAATTCTATCCAAGGATGTGTTCACTTTATATTAAAGGATTTGAAAAAGGCATGAATCCATCTTTTCTCTTCTCAGTAATGAGTAAAATGGTGTAGAATAATCATACTAAATTCCAATTCAACGGTAATTGGAACTTAGTAAGATTATTCTTGTTGCAATCCTACTGCAGAATGCCAGAGTATTTATGAAGCCTCATGACATCATAGAAACCAAGCAGCCAATCAGGACTCCAGTAATAGAATCACCAAAATACCTTATTGGACTATTGAGTTCCATAAGTACCAGCTATTTTGGACACTAGTTCAGTTGTGCTTAGCCAGTTGCTGTTGAACAAACCAACAGTATACTGACTGACTGACTGACTGACTGACTTCAACAAATGGAAATGGAAACAGAACTCTCTAACCTTGGTGGTGTAACTAGTCTAGGAGAAGGATGAACTATGTATTAAATCTTCCTGCCAATAATATAATTGATTAGAATGCATATTAGAGCCCATGTCTTGGGGAAAACTGACTGACTGACTGACTTCAACAAATGGAAATGAAAACAGAACTCTCTAACTTTGGTGGTGTAACTAGTCTAGGAGAAGGATGAACTATGTATTAAAACTTCCTGCCAAACACATAATTGATTAGAATGCGTGTTAGAGCCCATGTCTTGGGGAAAACTTATGTTCTTCAATTGACTGACAGAAACAATGTGTGTGTGTGTGTGTGTACATTTAAAGAACCAGGCATACTAGCCTATCACCAACCAAATAATAAATAAGAGAAATGATAGGAGGAAACAATATACTAAATATAATAAAGTAATCCCTAAGAAGCCCACAGAAAAAAAAATTCACTATATTTTGCCAACTCTGTAACAATTTATACTACAAACACCTCAAATCAACTAATTCATTTTCTAACTTCACAACTAAAAAACAAAAAAATTGTTTAAAATTTACTAGAAATCTAATTGCAGAAGCAAAAATATAATTTATTTACTGGTTCGCACGCACTGTGAGAAAGAAACAATACATTGGAAAATCACGATGGCCATTTTATTTTCAACTAAATAACTACAAATACGGAATCAAAACTAATACTTGTAGAACAACATTTCCGCTCAAATGGTCGTGATTTTAACAGAGACGCAAAGTTCACTATCATAGAAAGAATCAAAAAAAAAATCCATTAGACAATATCACGACAATATGAAAGTGCCTTGTAAGTTGAGGAGGTTCATATTTCCCATCAATGCTGGCAATTTGAGTAAAAACAAAAATTTTGAATGCTATTTTTCAAGACAGAAGGAAGCTCTGTTCATTCAAGGGATTGATGCAAAAAATATCTTCCTTTCTTCCTTCTGTCATTCTTAAGATAAACTTTGGAAATATGAACTCATTCTGAGGCCAAAAAAGTTGTATATATCCTTCTTGTGTAAGAAGAGGTTACTGGTCAAATACAGATAAAAATCAATATTTCAAATTCTGATTTTCAAGGTAGGCAAACCCTTGCCACTTTCTAGATTGGCACTTCACAATCATCTTATCCACCCTTTATATTCTTTGGTTTTGTGTTAGAAGAAACTGATGTTAATCAAGGTTGATATATTATATATATATATATATATATATATATTCATCTTTCAACATGCATATATATATATATATATATATATATATTAATCTTTCAACATATATATATATATATATATATCTATCTTTCAACATGCTATATATATATATATATATATATCAACATATATATATATAATATATATATATATATCTTTCAACATGCATATATATATATATATATATATATATATATATATATATATATATAATCTTTCAACATGCATATATATATATATATATATATATATCTTTCAACATGCATATATATATATATATATCATCTTTCAACATGCATATATATATATATATATATTATATATATATATATATATGTAGTATATATTAAGAAAGATTGAAAAACACAGGTTTAAATGAGTTAAGTGGTGAGTTTATTGGCTGAGGCTGCAGTGTTTTGATCTATTAATTAGATCATCTTCAGGCATTTGTTGGTATATGGAAGGTAATAAGAAATTTTTTTATCACAGAAATAACAAGAAAAGCGATTGATAGTCCTTGTTTATCAGTCCGTTTAAAATTTGAAGTTTGAAAAAAGAAGACGGTTTGAAATATGACGTCAAATATTCTCTTTTACGGTGTGAGTATGGGACTGTGTAAGTGTGTGTATCGAAAAGAAAGCATTGTGCATTTTTTAGGTGTGTGGTTGCGTGTGTGTGTATAAATCTTTTGCGATAAACGACAGTGAAACAAATCTCAAATCACACACCTAAAAAATGCACAATGCTTTCTTTTCGATACACACACTTTTATCAAATATCCCTTTGAATTTCTCTTTCTTTCTTACAAGTGAACATATAGGTGGATCAAAAAGCATGTACAAATTCTCTATAGCTTATTTTTGGGTTCAAGCACTTTCAATCAATCTGTGGCCATGATTAAGAATGTAATATAGGTATTGCTGTCTTGAAATAACAACCGAGATGTTGAATTATTGGCATCTTTTGAGACAATATGATTTAAATTACATTGTTAGATATTAGAAAATTAAGTAAAACTCTTAATTTAATAAAACTTCAATGTCTCATGTAGGCAATGAAGTTCTGTGAATAATTACACCAGTAAGTTTCTTTGATTTTCTATCCGATAAGAATTTAATTAAAATTCTAGGGTTTTAAAAGAGAAACCCTGATAACAATACAGCATTTTAGTTTTATCTGAAGACAACACCTATGTCAAATTCTTGATCTTGTTTTTGTTAATTGCCAGAGAATGGTCAAAAACACATTGAACCCAAAAGGAAACAAACTATGGAAAATGTCTATGCTTCCTTAATCTCTATTCATATGTTCCTTGGAAAAAAATAAGAGAAATTTAATAAAGAATATAAATAAGGCATTCCTTTTCTGTCTCTTTCAAAAAGAATAATTGGCATGCATATACATATGGACCTAAATGAGTCAGATACTATCTACCTAGGTTTTACCCAAATGCTTCTTCAAGATAATTCTGACTTCTGAAGAACCATTTGGGTGAAACCTAGGTAGATAGTGTCTGACTCATGTAGGTCCTTAGAATTATGCTCTACTTAGCGTATTGAGCACTATTTACATATATAACTTAGTAAACTCCTTCGGTGTTTTTTTCTTTTGGCCTCTACATATGATACTGATGATTATTTTCAGAAAGTAAGGATATGTTGATCTTTTCTTATTTTTTAAAGATTTTTTCCCCAAATGTCAGTTTGAAAAATGTTTATTTTCACACCAATAGAGTTTAGAAATTTAAAAAAATAGAATATATATATATGACTGCTGAAGATGATTTTTACAAAATCGAAATATTGTTCAATATCAGCAATGAATATGTTATAAAATGTTTTCACTTTAACAGCATTTTGTGGTGTTTTCATATCCTTTTATCTATACTCATATATGACTGCATGTATGAGGTTTATTCAATAAATAAGGTGAATTTTGTCTAGATAATTGGTAGTAAGAAACACTGTTTACAGTTGCACATTTTTCAAGGAAATCAATAGTGATGGATTCTTTCATATCCCAGAAAACTGTCAGCATGACCTCCTTTACTGACTACGGCATTTAAACCTTTCCACTCCATGGGTTGATTTTTTTTTTTTTTGGACTCAGGCTCATAATGGCAAACCCATGTTTAAACCATTTGTAAACATTTTTTTTAACGAAAACATGTTTCTTCAGACACATCATGCACTTTCCTGTAAATTTCAAATCATTTGCACATCTCACCCACCCATGTTCAAGCCTGGAGCACTCTGTTTGATTTGTCACTGTTTTAAATAACATCAAAACAAATATTTCTGTGAGATCAAAATAATTTTTTGCTATAAACCAATTCCAAACAACCCAGAGTTTACATTTATGGAAAAAAATTATTTTGCTTTAAAAAAAAAAAAATCCCCTTATTTATTGAATGACCCTCATATATTTTCATGATTCTATATGCATTTCAATGACTGCATATATATTGATATAACACTTAAATTATGTATATACTATGAAACTTTGTATGCTATTAAAGATATGGAAAAATCTTTCATTCTTGAAAGGAAATAATAGTCACTTGTAAATATATATATTTTTTTTATTCGTCTATTAAGATAGATTTCTCCTCTTAGTTTCTATGTTCTTTATTTCTTTCCATGTTAAATCAAGGAACCTAGAAAGTTTAATGATGTATTTAGAAGTCATTTCCAACAGGGTAGTATCAGATAACCTTGCTAATGTAAAAAAAAAAAAAAGAAGAAGAGGAGAAAGATAAATACATCTGTGTAATATATGCTTGCACCATATCTCTTAAAGGATTATTTGTCATGTTCTGCTAACAAATATCCATTTACTTGCGCTGTATAAAAGGAACATGATAGATTAATGTTTTTCTTCTTGTAAGAAACTTCCAATAGTAAAAAAAAAAAATGGATAAAATGTCATTAACAAAAGTGAGAGTTTTCTGATTTACAAATAAGTAACCGAAATAAAGAATAAAAAAATTTTTAAAGTGAATTCCAACAAAGATTGGGTTTGTTTACATTTACACGATTTCAAACAAGCCTCGTCAAATTGAGCTGTGAATAACAATGCCAAGATCTGTCATTGTCAAGGTTGACTACTGGGTGAAAATGCATCTCCTTTGACTCAGTTAAGTAGACTTGTATTCATGATATACTATCTTTTGTAATAAATGGTTGTGTTCAATGGTGTTGATAAATCCAGTGTCTTGTTGTTAAAACTCAATTTACTCTATCTAGGGTGTGTTATGGTTGAACACTCTATCGACTGAGCTAAACCAAAAATAACTATCTGTGTTATTCCTATTGTCCCATCTTCATTGTTATTTGTACAACATTTCGGCCGATATCCGGCCTTCTTCAGGTATTTCTTGTCAACTCAACCTTCTTGTCATAATCGGGAGCCATTACGGAACTTTGAACCTAACCCTTTATTTAGTCCACGGGGGTATCCTGTTCTCATTCCGTTAACCATAGCTGGGGTAGGAGTTGTGTTAATTATTTTTCTAACTGCCTCCACTCAGGATTGAACTCGGGATCCAGAGATAACTGTCACTTAGTCTTAATCTAACTACCTTATCCACTAGGCCATGTGTCCAATTGGAGTCCGAGAAGGTTCCCAAGTCCGACAAGAAATACATGAAGAAGGCTGGAGGGCATATCGGCCAAAACGTTGTACAAATAACAATGAAGATGGGGACAATAGTGCAAATAAGACAGATAATACTAATCTTCAAGCCTCATCTCAAACATTCAGAGAAATATTCTGTTTACACTAGTTAGGTTTTTTTTCTTTTTCTTTTTGTTGTCCAAAATAATCTCAGTGATTCTCTCATTATTTTTTCATCAGAAAAATCATCCAATATCCGAGTGATTAAGAAACACTTTTTCTTTCATTGTCAAGTGAACCAATTATCTGCTGATAATTATACTCTTTAGAATATATATTCATTGAAAAGATTTTTTAAAAAATCACTAACTAAAATTTAAAAAATGTCCTAAAAGCTAATAGACAATCTCCAGATAATAAAATTATTTTCTAATCATAGAAAAAGATTTTAAAAGTCAATGATAATGATTATGAGATGAGGACAGCATTTCCCTTGATTATATCCTATCAAAATATGACATTTTACAAATTGTAAAAGTCAAATAAGAAATAATTGTTAGTTTAATTTTATTAAGAAAATATATATTGATCCAAAAGAATGAAAAAATGATGATATATATATATATATATATATATATATATATATATATATTTGTAACTGGGAGTGTGTATACACACACAGAGGAATTTAATATGTTGTGTTTAAGCAAAATTGCAAATACATTGGTGTAATCCTCTTAATAGTGTCTGAATTCTTTTAGAATTACAAAAAGACACAAGATGTTAAATACTGTCCATATATTGTGGATGATATCATGTAAATATTGCACAATAGATAGACAAAAAATAGATATACATATTTCACATAAATATCATCACATCTATACATCAATGTCAATATAAATTTTACACAACAATATCTACTGTTCAACATTGTTTCCTTCCTTGTCAATACACTTAATTCAGAGGTAAATATCAAATTTCAGATAGAAATGTCAGGCTGTAGACCCCATAGTTATCCAACCTTGTATATATATATATATATATATAATATATATATATATAACATCAGTATTCATTATATATTCATTCATATTGAAGTCAGTCAGTCTACTATTGGTTTGAACAATGTGACTGGCCAAGCACAACTGAACCAGTGTCAAGACAACTAGTACTTATGAGAATTCAGAACAGTCCACTCATGCATTTGGGTGATTCCATTCCCTGAGTCCTGATTGGCTGCTTGGTTTGTATGATCCTCTGAGGCTCCATGAATATCCTGCCATTTTGCAGTAGTCTTAGCAGCAAACCAGAATCGTATTTCAGTTACGACTGCTTGCTGTCTTGTCTTGCCAATTCAACGGTAATTGGACTTAGTATTATTCTACAATTTATATATTCACATATACATATTGAGTTTGTAGGATTGTTTTATCAAAGATATTTGGCAACTTATGTATATTACACTTTTTCATAAGCTTCTGTTTTAATATTTGATGTTTCAATAGATTTATTGAAATTTAAGTATTGTTCAAATTTCATAAGTATGTACACAAGTATATATATATATATATACACACATGTGAGTATTATACATAAATTACACCGCTAATATTTTTTATAATCATTTCTAATAGCATATTAAAATAATTAAGATATAATTAGGTATTGTTTATTTAAAAAAAACTTCTACAGCATGAAACTCTGTACTGAAAATATGAATTTATAAAGTAAAAAAGTAAAGTAGGCAGAGTGGCCTATTGTCAATATCAGCAAGGAAGTCTATCCCCTTTTTGATAGTGCTAGACCAGGGTGATTGTTATTGCATCTGAGGAGGAGCATCACACCTACCATCAGCCCCCACTTGATCACACAGAAGCTGTGCTACTCATACACTGAGTTGGCGAGGCTGGTATCGAACTCAGAACCTTGTGGTTCTAATATTGATGCTATACTGACTGAGCTAAAAATAAGTACACTCCTTATATATTTATGCAATTTTATTTTTGGTTACAGAGTTTCAATGCTGTAGAGTTTGATAATAAATGATATCTAATGTTTTGATTGTATAATATTCTATTAGAAATAATAAACATTCTGGTATCTTTTGTTTAGAGGAAAATTAATTTTTTAAAAAATTGAATGTTTACTTATTTATGGGCGATATTGTGTATATTTCCATAACAGAATAAAAGAATGATTGTTTATGTAACAATATGCCTAATGTTTCACGTATCTATATATCTGATCTAATATTTACATATGTAGATATTTACATATCTATAATTTGGTTAATGGACTTTTATGTTCCTCATCACTGCATGCATCCTGAAAATATTCCACAAGGGCTGGTCCTTTGGCATAATCTTATCTTGAACTGACAATAGCAGAAAGCTTTAATAAGTAAATGCATTTACAATCCTATCACACTGCATTTACAATGATGTCTTTAAACATGATCAATGAAAGCAATAGTATTTCCATTTATCACACACACCAAAGAGAGAAGACATCTCACTCTGTCATTCATAAAAACTCTCCCCTTAAAATTGTGCTTTTGCCAATGGGGTTTCATTTATCTATTCTTTCCTTTGACCATGTTCTCAGATAGCACACATTATATTTTAATTTTATTATTGATAAACAGAACATCAAGTTTGGTTACATTTTTGTGTCCATCCTTTTGATACCAGTAAAATAAGAAGTTATGGTAAAGTAAGGAAATATAAACATATAATATATGTATAGCATGTACAAAACTTCCAGTGCATTTATTTTTGAAAACTAGAAACTGATTAGATAGCAGAGATGCTGATAGGTAGGTGTCCTGCATCTCTGACACACAAAAATCATATCCATGTATCCCAGTGTTTTTCTTTTTTCTTCCCTGACCATTTCAAACTAGTTGTAAATGCATTTCAGTAGTTTCTTAGAAATGAATTACACAGCAAAGGTTACAAGGTAGAAGTTAAATGATTTAGTTGGGACCCATAAATTTTCCCGGAGACTCATTCAAAGCAAATATGTGCATCCCAGGACACACTAAAACAAAAAGCTATCAGCATCACTGGATGGTATAAAAATAATTAATGAAAAAATACTGAAAATTTTTGCAATATTTAAATAAAGATGAAGAATAATTAAAGTTCTAATTACCGTTGAACTGGGAAGACAAGGCAACAAACGGTTGTAACTTAATACAAGCCCGAATAGTCACAAAGTCTACTGCAGAATGACAGGGTATTTATAGAACTCCACAATGTCATTCAAATCAAGCAGTCTAGCAGCCAATCATAACTCAAGGAATGGAATCACCCAAATTCATGAATGGATCATTCTTGATTTCTATATATACCAACTGTCTTGGACACTGCTTCATTATGTACTCAGCTAGCTGCTGTTATTCAAACCAACAGTAGACTTACTGACTTCAATAAAAAGAGAGAAAGAAAAATATAAATAATCAATATATAAACATATGTACATATGTATCTATATGTATTTCTAAAATAAACACATATGCACATACATACATGTATATATAAGTTTTAGTAGCATAGTCATTGTGCTTAGTGACAGTTACTTGCCTATGTGATCTTCGGACCAAGTCTTGGTTGACTCTGAGTATATGTAGACTGTTGGATTTAGTATTCGGCTCTGTTACAAGTTGAATGCAAAACTAAACCAGAGTGTTGGTAGGTGGTTTATATACAGCTTTGGGTTATTCCATTAGGAACTCTGGCAAGTTCACTTCCTGGGTTTGATTGGCTGATGGTTTTCAGGGTGAGTAAAGATATGGATAAGTACCCACTCTTCAGCCATCAGTCTGCACTATGCCAGCAGCATGCAAGGACTGTATTTAAGTTACAGCTTGCATGTTGTTCTTGTCTGCTAACTCGACGGTAGTTAGAATCCCACTGCGAAGGTGAGTATTGTATTGTTTCTATGATATCTGGGGGATAACTTCTACATAGACTTTATCTAATAATCTTCATACAATGACTGCTATTTACACAGTAGCATTGCAACCAACAAAGCCTTCATCAGATGATGACTCTGGGTTTAGGCATGGTTTGGGGCCGAAGCATCATTACCACTAACCCAGAGTGCCCCAGCAGTATCTCACAATACCACCAGACTTTGTCGGTTTGATGTCACAATATAGGACTGCCATATCCACGCTGATGCGGTTAGAGCTTTATCCTGGATCTTTTTTAAGTATTTCCTCTTGTCTGGTAGAGAAAGTCCAAGTTTAGACAAAAATGCCAAGATTGAGTTGGTAATAAATCCCCGGCATCCAACTTCGATGGATAACAGATGTATTATCTTTTATCCATCCGTTTCTGACGCATTGTTCATGTAGGTCTTCATATTTTTCCAACTTCCGCAAGATTTTCTTCAACTGTCAATTCAATGCTAAAAACTTTCTTTTGATTAACAGACCAAATGACAATATCAGGACGCTGGACCGTTAAGGTTATTTCAATTGGAAAAACGAGCTGATGTTCCAAGTCTACATATACTCTATCCCCAATATTGAGATCCCTTTCTTTATGAATATACCAAACAGCATAACATATATATATATATATATATATATAGTAATACTAGGCTTCATTTAATTATTTATTTAGTTATCATTCCCACTTTGTTCCCATTGTTCTCTTAAAAATAATCAGTCCATTAATACTTTTTCTCGTCTTTTGCATTTCTTCGAGTTGCGTCACACGTCATGACATCTTCGCATGTGTGGATCGCGACTTGCCTTTCAAAAATAAAATGCTGATCAAATACAGTTACATAACTAAAAGATTTTCATCTCCTGTCACATATAAAAACATCCATCATTTTCTTCACCCCAAGAGACATCCTGATGAAGGTTCAATGTAACCGAAATGTTTAAACATCGATAATTAAGTTCATCCCATTTTCGGAACACTTGTTTTTTCAAAATTTTCTTTATATATATATATTATATATAAATATATATATGATCTCAAAAGATCACATTTGCACCAATTGAACTCATATGAACCTATATAACCATTTCCAAACAAATAGAGATAATAGAATTATTTGTTTACATTGTAAACAATAAAGATATTGAATGTAGAAATAACAATTTGCCTAAGTCTGTATACAAAATTAATAAGTGCAGTTGATAATTGTGTAAAAGGATTAAACCATTCTGCTAGTATATTTGAAAGACATTAAACTCTAAGATCAAAATAAATTTCAAACAAACAAGGAAAACTGAAACCTAAGGCAGGGGTGGGGGAAGATGAAAAGAATTCTTTAAATATTTTCTTTCCGCTTCCGCAGTGGTTTTAAAATAACACATTTCATAACAGAATGTTTTTACCAATTTTGAATTTCCTTTCAACTAATCTGAATCTATTGGTTGCTAATGTCAAAACATCTTGATTATTTTGTCTATTTCTTCCATGCAATTCTCAATGGATGAATATTGCTTTCTTTTTACTTTTAATTTAAATTATCTATTCTGATTGTCAATCTACTAATTTCTGTGCTTCTATGCAAGATGCAACTTTAAAACAAACCTAGAACATTTTAATAGCTTGATTATTTGTTTGTCTAGTTATCTAATATTATTCATCTAACATAATAACTCCATCTCATTTTCAATCAGTTTTTGTTTGTCCAATTGGACACCCACCCTGTCGGTGGGGCATTAGAATGCACAGACTGCACCTCTGCAGAGGGGTAAGACTCCCACAAAGGGGCCACCTGTTGGCTGTGTTTGGTGACCCGTAATGCTTAAGGATAGAACCCAGGTGGATGAGCAGTTCATGACATGCAATACTCCACTTTGGCCCTATCTTGGGCTAGACGGGCGGTCGGAGAGGCCTCCTCTGATCAATCGGCTGGTCAAGTCAAGCCCTAGCTCCTATATGATTTTCCCAACCCTATTGCCCTTATGGCAAGCTCCAACCCCTTTTTATCATATGGGTGCTAAAGGCGGTGGCTGCGGGTCTACATGTCCTGGGAATGACGTTAAACTCTATCTGATGGTGAGGTTCCAGTTTTGGAGGTTTGGGGAATGTGGAGCACCCCTTCATCACCATTGCTCCCTGGTCCACTTTGACCCGGAGTGGTAGTACCTGTTAGGGTCCCATCTATGGGTTAAATAGAAAAATGTATTTATAAAAAAATTGTATTATCCATTAAGAATTGATTTATTTCAAAACTTTATCGGCATTAAATGACCCACTGAGGTTGATATGCCATAAAACAAATCAAACCAAACCAAACCAAACCAATTGGACACATGGCCTGGTGGATAAAGGAGTTAGGTTAAGACAGTTATCTCTGGACTGCAGGTTCAATCCTGGCCAGGGGTAGCAGTAATATAGAATAATAAGTAATACAGCAGCTCTACCCCAGCTATGGTTAGCAGAATGAGAACAGGATACCCCCATGGACTGAATAAAGGGTTAGGTTCAAAGTTCTGTGATGGCTCCCGATTTCGACAAGAAATACTTGATGAAGGCCAGAGGTCACATCGGCCAAAACGTTGTACAGATAACAATGAAGATGAGGACAATAGTCCGAATAATGCAGATAATAATAGTTTTCGTTTTTGTTTTGTTTTTTTTTTAAACTTTTTTTTGAGGAAGCCATTTAAGATTTCTCAAATCTTTGGGTAACATCTTATATACTGTGCAGTTTCATTTTATGACTGGTTCAGTTCTAATAAAATCAATAATCATTGATTCCTTGCTGACCATTTGATAATGAGAACCTTTATTAACAATTAGTCAATTTATATAACCTTTGAGTAGTGCAATTATGTACCAAACTTTAAAAAAAATGTTGCTAAAGGATGGGATTTCAGTATTCCAGTACCAATTAGGCTATTTCAAATAGATTTCAATTGATTGCTTAATGCTAATTTCAATTAGTGATGCTTACTCTTGTATTAATTACCATCATTAAGTGAGGAGCCTAACTGGATTGACAATGGACATATTTGCAATTTGCATCTAAAATAATCTAATTTCTTGCATGTCACTATGAAAGTTACAGAAATACAACACATGGACACACAATAGAATGATACATTGGCCATTTGTAGATAAATATATTTATATCGGTTTTTGTGAGTGACCAAAAATTACTTTATCAAAATTGCACAATAGTGAAGAATGCATTATATTTCAAAGAATTTTCTCTAAATAAAATACATGTTGGCGTAAAGACATGTAACTGATACATTTATACATGAGACTGTAGTATCTTTAGTCTGATTAATAGTACTTTTTGAAGAGTGGTTGTGATAAAACCAGGAATGTCATGATATGTAGAGAAATTGGAATAAGAAATATAGGTTCCTCTCAGGAATTAATTCAGTCATAATTAGTTTGTAACTTAAACTTTTATTGATAGGACAGCTAGACAGGAAAGAGAGGCACAAAGAAGAAATGTGTATATGTAGGAAAACTGTTTTATAGTTAGTACATACATGTGTGTGAAATTAGAAATGTTTATGGAAACTAAAATGTAATTACTTAGTTGGTGGTGTCTTTGGTTGTGTTTGTGATTGATATGTGTGCAGTATGTGAAGGTTTTCAGTATTGCACTTTATGTATTTGGGTATGTGCAGTTTGCCAAAAAGGTCTCCTGAAAACAGATGTCCTAGAGGGATGGAAACACCTAGACTAAGTACCGGGCCATGCTATGAGAAAGAAAAAAATTCTTTCTTCTCCTCTTTGATACCCAGATGTGTAGCTATGGCTACAAAGAGTGTTGCTTTGTATGAATTATGTGAAAAGTCAGTTACAGGTAAGGAAGTACACACCCTCCCCTATTGGGATTTTGAACAAGATTTGGATTTTTTTGTACAATATAAAACACATATAAAGTAAAGTCGTCGGGGCGGCTTAATGTCGGTATCAACCAGACAGCTAGGGAGTCTATCCCCTTTTCACTTGCGCTAGACCAAGATGATTATTTTAGCATGTGAGTGGAGCGCCACACCTACCATCAGCTCCTCACTTTACTGCCCAGATCCATGTGCTACTCATATGCTGAGTTGGCGAGGGCCGGTATCGAACTAGGAACCTTGTGGTTTCTAGCTAACGCTCTACCGAGTGAGCTAATCCGGCCCTTATAGATAATGAATATAATGAGTTGGCGAGGGCCAGTATCGAACTAGGAACCTTGTGGTTTCTAGCTAACACTCTACCGAGTGAGCTGATCCAGCCCTTATAGATAATGAATATAATGCAGGTATAAAACACATGTTAGTTTTATCTCAGAATCATTGTCCTTTCACCAAGATTGCTTTGTTTTAATGTACATCAAAAAGGTTAAGCTTGTTTTGATCAAATGTAATGATAAATGATATATATATTTATGAACACATGTATGCATGAATTTTCCCAACCCCTCCACCACAGGCAGGATGTGACACAAAGTTAATTTTTAATCAGAGTACAGCTGGTTTGAATTTAGAGTTTTCTTTCTTCGATTATATAACCAAGGCTAAAGAATCCTATTATTTACACATTGCTGTGGGAGAACAGATGAATATATGCCTTTTACAAAGGCATTAGCATGAAGTTAAATGCAAATAGCCTTGTTTAGGATTTTAACAAGTCATCGATTCCACTTCCTAGAATAGTATCTGTTAAGCTAAGTGCACCTCCGTGTATGTATGTATGTACGTATGATAGCAGTTGATGATATATGTTAGAAAGGAAAAGAATGGATTGATTTCATACTTTGTTCTTAAATTATTAATGATTCTTAAAAAAAAAATCCAAAAGAATTGTTCGTATTCAAAAAAGAAAATCTGTTTATTTCCTAGTTGAATAACATGATATTACAAGTTGACCCAGAAAAACATAACCCAAATTATTTATTTATTTTCCCATTAAACTAACCCTAACCCTAAACCCTGCCTCTAGTTGAGTAATATAATATTACAGGGTGACCCAGAAAAACAGAACCCACACATTTTGTAATAAAACTGTTCATTTTATTTTTTATCTTTTTTTAAGTTTAAGTCCAACAAGGGTTAGGATTTAGGGTTAGTTTGATGTGGCAAAAATCTTTTTAGCAAAAATATAAACTTTTTTTTTTTAAAGTGAACAAGGAAATATTAAAGTATCAGAATCATTATAATTTCATTTTGTTAAAGATCAGATCATTTTCCTAAACTTTATAAAAAAATTAAATTGCATTTTTTGTTTGTTTTTAAAAAATTTCCTTTGGCATTATTTTCTGCAGTTTTCATTTCTTTTTGTACTTTTGCTTACAATAAAATCTTTTTGTCACTATCTTAGGTTTGCAGAGTCACATATAAACCAGTTGAATCACTGGCCTGGTTTTCACTGAGTAAGAGTTCATGAACTTTATCAACAAGGAACAAGATGAATTATTCTACCAGTGATTTATTGTCCTATCATTCAACATCAGAGAAATTACTAAATGAATCATGATGAGAAGTTCAAACTTATGATGTCACTCCATCTCCTGCCACCATGTTGCTTTATTGCAAATTGAAAATGAGGACATTATCATGGCCTTTGATGAGGACCTTGGATGAGGTTCAATAACCAAAGGTCAAAATAGTGTTCAAGGCTTTCATTGCCCCAAGATTGTTAAGAATTATCAATCAATGGAAAAGAACATTGCCAGAAGCTTTCTTTGAGACAAGAATATAAATGATGACCACAAAGAAGAAATAACACTGTTTATATGAGAGCTGCTGATTTCATTAATAATGAATATATAAACATAAATATTAAATAATCAGTAACTTTAATCAGCAGGGAACCCTGAAAGCCAGAGAAAATCATCTCACAAATTTCTGTTTATAATAGTAAGCAATAACATTGTATTTAAACCCCCAGGGTCATTAGTTATAACATCATTAAATTGTGCTTTAAAACAGAAGGAAATTTTTTAACAGAAATAAAGAAAAAGCACATTATCATCATGTATAAAATTATGCTGGATACTTCTGGAGGAACAATGATCAGCTCATAAGTGATATTCTCCTATGTGTACCTAAACATGGAAACACCAGTGTGGGTCAACCAGCAAAAACCTACATCAATCAGTTCTCTGCATGGATACTGGATGCTGTGCAGAGGACCTTTCAGGAGTGATGTCAAAGAGAAATTGTGGAGATCCATGCTGTTGACAGGACTTGATGATAAGAAATGAGCATTATTATAATAATTATGAGTTTTTCACATCAGCATTAGCTGATGGTATTTCACTAGAGGCTGTGTGATAACAAGTCTCCTTAGGTCTCCAGGACTCCTTTGAGTATTATAGCCGATTGCAGCAGTGCAGTAGTCTGGATGGTCTCAATTCTTCCTCTCATTTCCAGATCCTCCAGTCTTTTTTCCAAGTTTATTGGGACCATTCCAAGTGCACCCACTACAAATGGTATCACTTTCACTTTCATATTCCACAGCCTTTTCAATTCTCTGGCAAGGACCAGGTATTCATCCATCTTTTCATTTACTGTCAGCTTCACCCTGTGATCTGCTGGGTCTGCCAGTCACCAGTTGACACGTTCTCTTTTTTTTTCTTTTTTTTTTGTTAATCAACACTAGGTCTGGTCTCTTGGCTGGGATAGGATGATCCATTTTTATTATTTACTCCTTTTGAGTTTTCACATCAGTGTTAGCTGATGGTCTTTCACTGGAGTCTGAGTGACAGCAAGTCTCCTCAGGTCTCTAGGACTCTTCTGAGTATTATGGCAGATTGCAGTATTATTATTATTATTATTATTATTATCAATTCTTTTATTTATTTTATATTTTTTTATTTTTTTTATTTAGAACTAATGTACTTGCCATCTCTTCTAAGTATGAAATGTTGTTTATTTTTTAAATGAATGTAGTTCTATCAAAGGGCACTTAAAAAATGATAGTTTTTTTTTTGTAACCACACGAATCAGTTGTGTGTTTCATATGAAGTGTGTCTCCTAGAATAATTTATCTTTCTATTATTGTCAGAGATAATATGACTGAGAACAAATGATTTGTATTCTTCATTGTCAATTATTCTGCTTTAACAACGTATCCTAGTATTGGTATGCTTGGTGGTGAGAAAGATATTTAGTTGAGTCCCCACTAACCAATATTAGCATTCGTATATCTGTGTTATACTAATACTGAACACAACAGAAGGGAAGACAAGATAAACACATTTACACAGACAAGAACATCTAGCCTTTTATAAACATAACATATATACCAATTGTATTAAGAAGAAAGAACATACAAACATGTCCCAACAGCTAGAATTATACACATATCATTCTATGAACAAACAGTATGTGGAAGTGGCATAAAAATGGAAAAGGGCTTACTTGATAGAGAAAAGTAAAATAGCCACATGAGTTTACTGTTTCATGGTATTGAAGTCAGTTAGCCTACTGTTGGTTTTAATAACAGCAGCTAAGTAGAACTCTAGCAGTGTCCAAGACAGCTGGTATAAATAGGAATCAAGAATGATCCATTCATGAATTAGGGTGATTTGGGTCATTCCATTCCTTGAGTTCTGATTGGTTGCTTGACTGGTTGATTTGAATGACACTGTGGAGTCTTATATATACTTGTCATTCTGCAGTGGACTTTGTGGCATTTCGAGTTTGTATTGAGTTACATGGCAGAATCTAACACAAAATTTCTTCTCTTCAAAAGAGGTTGAGAATGGGTTTCTGACATCCAACAAACACACCCATTCTCCAAGGGAGATAATTATTGTCTCCTTATACTAGCTTTGAATAAACACTGGATAGGAATAAGAATACTTTTTCATAAAAATCTAACCAAATCACTGAAAAAAAGAATTTACTGTCTGCTAATTTTGTCTGATTGGATGAATAAATAAAATGACAAACATATATTTGTAAATTTATGGAATATTCAGACAATATTTTAAATAATAAATTGATATAAATAATTTCTTGAAACGCAAAGAAAATAAATGCTGAAAAATATTAGCCTATTTGAGAAATGGGAGATCTCATGACAACTGTAGATGTTATAAAAATTGAAGACTTTCACAGAACTTTCTGTAAAGGACTCACAAATAGACAGATGACATTCAGAAAATGAGGTATAAGTGTCTCAAGAGGCCATTTTCAAAATGTCACATTAAAAACATTCTATACATTTTATATAAATCTCTTACACAATACAATGATGTGTGCATGTATATGTGTATATTTAGTGAGTGCTTCATGAATAAAGTAAAGTCGTCGGGGCGGTCTGATATCAGTATGAGCCATACAGCGAGGGAGTCTATCCCCTTTTCACTTGCGCTAGACCAAGGAGATTGTTTCTGCATCTGAGGTGGAGCACCACACCTACCATCAGCTCCTTACTTTACCGCACAGATCCCTGTGCTACTCATATGCTGAGTTGGCGAGGACCAGTATCGAACTAGGAACCTTGTAGTTTCTAGCCGAATGCTCTTCTGACTGAGCTAACCCGGCTCTTCATTGAATGTTGTGCCAAAGATAGACTGAAGTCAATAACAATTTATCTAAAGAAATAAAAGTGTTTATATTTTGTAAACAATCATTTGATTCAGTGTCAGTTTTATAATTCTCTTTAGAAATTTTGTTCAAATATAATTTGATTTACTATGTTAGTGATTTATATACTGCGGAAAGTCAAATAAAACAAAAATGTTAAAAATGTAGAACTTATTCAATTTTTTTCACCGATCCTTCAACTGTAGATGACAACATTAAATTATTGAAATAAATGATTCAGTCAGACCATTGAAATTTGTGATCATCCCAAACATTTCTGAAATGTACATACATACATATATATGTATGTATATATAACGATACACACACAGATATATATATATATATATATATATATATATATATATATATATATAAGATGTGCACACCATTATAGGTATCAAAAACCTAATCAGAAACTTATCAAAGTTTTTCTTGATCCAGTCATAAATTTTCAATTGTTATTTCTATATAATTTGACATAGGTCAGAATATGATGAACAGTCACAAATTCTCATGCAGTATCTATTTGTAATTTATTATCAAAACTATTTTACTGCCCATGTAACAGTGATATTTTCAAATCCTTTAATTCATCATTGGAAAAAGAGTCTAAACCACAGTTTTTAACATTTTTTGTTCCCAAATATTACAGTTCCATACAGATCCACAACTGGTTTGAATTCTGACTTTTCCTTCCCCAATACCAGTTGCCATACCAGGGTTAAAAAAGCCAGTGTATTTGGTTACACTATCTTTTTTTTTTGTCTGGTGACTGGATGCTAGTCACAGCCTTCCTGTAAAGGTGAGTATATAATGTTCATTCTACAAACTGTTATGCCATGAACACCTCCAAAATATTATAATAGATAAAAAAAATACTCCACCTAATTTGGTTTTCACATCATATTTTTCTTGTCTGTTTTTAATTACAAGATTATAGCTTTTTTAATATCTTATCAATTTTCTTGTCTGTTCTTAATTACAAAGATTATAGCTTTTTTAATACCTTATCAAGTATCCAATCAGAAAAATTTTGTCGTTCTGAAAAGTAATGTCAAAACAATTAACAATGAACAAGCAAGAAAATCTGTTAACCTCACAGCTGTTTAAAACAATGACTTTAATATAAAAGTAATTTCCACCTTTAGACTAGGAGACAAAATATCAAATAAAAAAATCAAATTAAAATTTGAATAAAAATAAAATTGACATAAAAATATATACCCATATTGCATGATAATTATACAGAAATTTTATTCCAAGCCCTGTTGGGAGAACTTAGAATAAGCTGACTGTATCCCCTGAAGAGGGGTAAATGGGTATCCTAAGTATGACACTAAACTGCATCTGATGGTGAGGCTACATTTCTGGAGAATGGGGAGTATAGAATACACCTTTATTGCTATTACACCCAGGTCCACAGTACCTGTTAAGGTTTTAAGTAAGGATCAAATAGATCTGTTTAAAAATTATTTATATTTGATAGGACCATGTGGAAAAAAAAAAAAACTCTTAAGAAATAACCGCACAAAAAATGAAAATATGAAATGTAATTTCCTAACCTCAGGGCATAAAATAACCCTAGATGGGTTGACATGTCAATTAGAATTAATTAATCAACAAATTTAATTCGGTATTAACAAACTGGATTCTTTTGTACAAGAAATTTTTTTTTTTTAATAATAGAAAGCATTTTTATATTCAATTAATCATAAAAGTTAATATTTCCTTCATTTGTAAACCTTTTGCTTGACAAATGTAAAAAAACAATTTTACTTAGCAAGTAAAATTTGTTTAACTCTTAACATCCTGCTGAGAATTCTCTAAGTCCAGAGTCCCATTCCTATAAGGATTTATCAAAAAATGGCTAAAAATGGCCTTTTCATTTAAAGTTACCTGTTATTTCCCTTAAATCAAAGACTTCTAAATATGTTTAATATTACATTTAAAAAAGGCTATCATTTGAGGTAGATTAGGAAAATGAATGTAACTTCTGGCTGGGCGGGATGAGGCGGTATAGGACGTTAAGAGTTAAAGTATTTTCCTTTGAATTTTCTAAATTAGAATTTGAACATTTTCAAATGAGCTAAGAATAATCATATACAACTTTTGTATTAGCCTAAAATATCTTAACAGAGATGCTAAATTCACTATAATTGAGAAAACTAAAAAAAAATAATCTAATAACACATCAATACTAGAAACCCATTGTTCGGCTAGGAATCACAAGGTTCTTGGTTCAATACCAGCCCCCACCAATTCAGCGTATGGATAGCACAGGGATTTGTGCGGTAAAGTGAGGAGCTGATGGTAGGTGTGGCACTCCACCTCACATGCTAAAATAATCTCCTTGGTCTAGCGCTAGTGAAAAGGGGATAGACTCCCTCGCTGTCTGGCTGATACCAACATTAGGCTGCCCCGACGACTTTCCTTTACTTACGTATAGAAATCCTAACCTCAAACAGACTAAACCAACCAAAAACACATTTTACAAATTTCTGTTTCTTAGTTATAGATTATCAATTAAAAAGTTAAACTTATCTTTAATTCTGCTCTCAAATCCTCCTAATCCTAAAATGCTGCTAATATTTAAAGATCTAATTGTTATATTCATTAAAAGAAGGCTAGAGAAGAGATCAGCTGAAATGTTATGATAAAAACAACAAAGATAAGGATACTGTTTCAAAAATTCCTAGAGCAATGACAGTGCTTCTTCTCAAAATTTCTGACAGCTCTTTTTACCATGAGTTTTTTTTTTCTCTCTGCTCTGGTGAATTTGAACACCTTGACACCAGAGAGATGGCCAAAAACCTACTGACCTTAGCCATATGTTCTACCCATTATTTGTGCAAACACCAGATGTTGATGTAAGTGGATGTGTTGTTTCAGCAGAATATCTGAGCTCTCCTGGGGGTTGGGGAGATGAAAGGTTTGAAAATGAACAGACAGTATAGTCCAAACAACAGTTTATTTGCTGTCAACACAGAGAAATGCAAAGGTCAAGTGTGCTGGTCAAGAAAATGAATGCCTATTCAGGGATTAAACAAAGAAAAAGTAAAGAAGATGTAATTCGAGTTTGGTAAGAAGAAGAAAAAATGCACTTATTCAGTTACGTTGAATACATAGGGTGAAGAAAAAAAAGGAAAAAAGAAAAAGTCAGTGTTTGGATGTAAACTGAAGAGTAAGATGAGACAATATCTTTAGGGCAGGTGTGCAAGATAGGGAGAGATTGAAAGAGAGAGAGAGAAGGAGAGAGGAGAGAGAGAGAGAGAAGAGAGAAGAGATTGAGAGATTGAAGAGAGAGGGAGAGGTTGAAAGAGAGATTGAGAAGAGATTGAAGAGAGAGAGAGAGAGAAGGGAGAGATTGAAAGAGAGAGAGAGAGAGAGAGAAGGAGATAGAAAATGTTGTGCAAATAGAAAAAGGCAAAAAAAAAAAAGGTAAGAGAACAGGAGTGAGAGAACGAAGTGGATATAGATGTGTGTGTGTGAGAAAGGAAGAGGATGCAGTAGAATATATAGAGAGCTGGTGACTGTGAGAGACGAAAAGAAAAGAGGGAAAAAGAAAGATTTATTAATGGGGAAGTATTGAGACTGATAAGTTAGTGGTGTGTGGAATTGTAGCAAAGTCCAAATAAAATTGACCAGGATGGAAGCCAAGTAAATAAAGGCAGAAAGTTCCCAATATTCATTTTAGTGAGAACATCTCAAACAGGCAAGGATTTGAAGTAATACAAGAAAATCAATGTCTAATGTAGATATTGGCTTTCTGGGTGCAGCACGTAGATAGAGAATGACATAGAAATTGAGACAATGAATTGGCCACTGTTAAAGAAATATTGCTTATTAGTATGCTCATCTAGTATACGCTAAATTAATAAAATACACTATTTTTAACATAAGGACTCTCACCTCTTATGAATGCAGTCAAGTGGGGAAAAAAATTATTGGGGAAAGAAAAGAAAAGAGGATTGCCTATTGACTTTTCTTCTCAGGTGTTACAATGTCATTCATGAATTGTTTGAAGGAGACATTACCTATTTATTGTAGGGGCTAGATGAAAGTGGTTCTATAGACATGAGTGCAGTTGCTGATATATATATATATATATATATAAGGCCAGACATCGGTTGGTAGACCACGCCTACGATTTAAACATGTCTGCAGGAGAGTTATGAAGATGTGCCATATGGACACAAACACGTGGGAGTAGATGCAATAGATAGAGCATCCTGGCGCCTTAACGTTGAGAGAGGCGGAGAGGAGAGTAGCCTCGACAGCAAAGAGAGCCAGAAAGAGGGGGAAAATCAGCAGACCCAGAAAGCATCACAGTTTGTGTGCATTCAGTGCACCAAAGACTGTCACTCAAGAATTGGCCTGCAGAGTCACTTGCGCAGATGCAGATAATTTTTTTTATTTTTTGGGGACACTACTCCATCGTCCTTAGTGTATGGAAAGGTGCCAACAACATATATATATATATATATAATATATATATATATATGAGGAAAAATGAATAAAGAAAAGAAATGTAAATGGATAAAATGAATTTTAATCGATATCACATACACATGTGTTTCGGTCAGTTTATGTGTGTGAAAATATTTCGCACACATAGAAGAATCGACCTTCATCAGAGTGATTAATGTGATATCGATTAAATTCATTTTATCCATTTACATTTCTTTTCTTTACTCATTTTTCCTCATATTGTCGGATTCAATTCCTTTTCCATTTTTACATATATATATATATATATGTATACTTATCAAATATATATATATATATGTATACTTATCAAATTAAAAAAACCTACCTTAAACAAAATAAACTTTCAAACCAGTAAACACGTCCTCCAATGCTTATAAAAAATCCCACTCTAACCATTCCCCCTCCCTTCCTCACAATTCTGTATCCCCCTCAAAAACCCATTAATCCATTGTTTCGTACTAACTACCACCACCACTCTTAAGCTACTACTCGTTCTTCTATAAAAACGAGGCACTTGAAAACTTAACATCGTTTCCCCACCTGATGATGGCTGATAAACCAGCCGAAAGCGCTCGAAAAAAACAGGGATTTGGTGGACTATTACTTCTCCACCCAAACACAAAAAAGATCGCTAGAAAAATTGAAAGGACCATAAAAAACTCCTCAGACTTGAATTGTCTGTGGCGTTTAACAGAACATATATATATATATATATTATATATACACACACACACACATATATATATGCCGGACAAGCAATAGCGAAATGGAAATGCATTATGGCTAGGGATATGGAAAACATCAGAGGACAGTAAAAGAAATATGGCAGCGTAGTTTCATGCCTCATCAAAAGAAAAGTTTCAAAGATATTTAAAAAATGGGGAAACTTACTGGAATAATTATTGGATGTCAAAAAAGCTATCTTGAACATAATTAATGTTCCATTCATTGTTATTTTGGTCTTGGTAAATACAGCTTTAGTCTGATACATTTTAAACATACTACAGATGTGATTTTTGTGTTTAATGTGATCCCTACTTCCATCTTTTTTCTTAGTCACCACCAAAATATATGTCGATAATTATTTCCAGAAAAATTATTTTCACTTTTATTTCTCCATGAAAAAGAATCAAAATGTTTGGGTTTTTTTTTGTTTGTTTTTTTTTCCTCCCAGTTCTCACACTGAAAACTAAAACACTGACTCATAACTCTGATTGGCATTAAATGTCCCACAGAGGTCGATATGCCGTTAAACAAAACTCAAACTCATAACTCTAATGGAGACAATTTTCTGATAGTAGATAAAATTATGGAAATTAAGTTTTGGTGATGGTTAAATAAAAAAAAGAAACTTTCCCCCCATTTTAATATACATAGAATTTATGTAACAATAAATTCACAGTTGGTACAATGAATTGCATTTTCTTGTTTCACACTTTTAGAAGTCAATGTTAATGTTGGACTTGGATATGTTAATGACAAAGAGATAAAATTATTTCCGTGTTGTAAAACTGGAGTTGACATTCATGAAAAGTAAGCTAATAGTATCAGTTCTTGTAGGAAAACAGAATTAAAATTGGCAATTTATGAGAAGAAATTCTTTTTAGAATGAGGACAACTGTACATAGATGTTATCACACAAATACAAGTATACAAAAATTGAGAAAATAATACACTCAAGTATAATGTAACCCCCACCTCCATTTTGACTTGCCCTATCAGTGGGGCTTAGAAAATGCTGACTCTATCCCCTGTAGAGGAGTAAGACCCTTCCTAAAAAAGGATTGTTCTGGATATGACACTAAACTGCATCTGATGGTGAGGATTCAATTCTGAAGAGTATATATATTTACCAACCCCTCTGCACGAGCAGGATGTGACACAAGGTCAATTTCTTAAGCGGAGATCAACAGGTTTGAATTAGCCATGTTTAAAGAACCCAGTCTGCCCTGCTATTTACCCATAGCTGGAGGGAGAGTAGGATTCATACCTTTCCCAAGGGTATTAGCGCTAAGTGAAATGCAATTACCATGTCCAGGATTTGAACTTGGGGCGACGAGTCCATTTCCCATGACTTTAACCATTACACCACGCGCTTCCTGGAGATCTGGAGACTATAGGTATCCATTAATTGCCATCACTCACAGGTGTAACATAGTGATATATTCATGGTACCAAAATGGATATATGTAACGTTCTAATGTCGATATATGGTCACAGTACCAAAAGCGATATATGTTGTATAGTGGGTCTTGTCAAGGTGCCTCCAAATTCACAGCACTAAAAAGGTATTCGTTACGCGACGGTCGTCTTGTCGATAAAAAGGTACAACGCGAGAAAGATATCGTCACAAGCTGCTTAGCTTTTATTTTCGGGCTCGTCTTGTGGGTTGTGTCAGAGAGGAGGAAAGGCAAAGAGAAAGAGGACACTGTTAAATTGCTGTAATCCCACACTAGGGACCAGAGGCCGGTCCGTACCCTACGCCTCAGAAAGCAAAAAGAGGCAGGTATTTTTCTTCGTCGTTCCACGTCACTTCCGGTTAACACCCGAAACTTCCGGTTGGCTTTCAATTCTCCATTCGGGGGTCACGCCCCGGTCAAATTCACGACAAACCGTTTTATGTTCATCACTTTTTTTTTTTTAAACCTTTACTCCCTCTTATTTCTTCTTCCTCCTTTTCTAATAGTAGTCCTCACAAAACTCAGGACCTTCACCATCTCGCTACACCAGATCTACTCAAACCTAAAGTGGTAGTATTTGTTTGGATCCCATCTATGGATCAAATAGATATGTTTTGAATAAAACTGTGTGTAAAAAAAAAAAAATCTTTGGGAACAAGTGCATAAAAAATATAAATGTGAATGCACAATGAATGTGATTTCAAAAGCTCTAGGCATGAAATAACCCTAAATAGATTGACATGCGTTAAAGTCAATCAATCCATTTTGGCCATTTGATTCTAATATTCCTTGTATCATACACTAATATAGTATGTGGAAATATTTAGTAAAGACTTTAAACCCAACCAAGATGCATAGAAATATAATAAAAGTAACTATTTGATTTATCAATCTATATGTATATAGAGGTGCGTGGTCTAATGGCTAGAGTCGTAGGAAATGGAGTCGTCAACCAGAGTTCAATTCCTGGTTGAAGCTGTTTAGATTTCACATCGTGTTAATACCCTTGGGAAAGGTTGAATCCAATTCTCCCTGCAGCTATTGGTAAAATATCAGGACAGACTAGGCTCTTTAACCATGGCTATGTAACCAGTCTAGGAGAATGAAAACTCTGAATTCAAACCTGTTAAACTCTGCTTAAGAACTTGACCTTGTGTCGCATCTGGCTTGTGTGGAGGAGTTTGGTAAATATATATATGTACATATATTTTATATATTTTTGAATGAGAGTTTGAGTGGAATATTAAACAGGTAATGAAATTGTTTCTATGAGTGTGTGTGTATGTAGGAATTGAATTAGAATATCAAGAGATAGTTGGTTTGAATACTAATAAAAATAGATACCTTTTGACAATCGTTGTTTAATGATAATTGTGGTATATTTTGCTTCTTATCAGATGCTGTGATCATGATATTAAATGTGGATGAGGCAAAATAAAAATTAGACAAAATTAAATTTCAAGAAAAATATTATTGCTGACAAAACAAGTCCTTTAATTCTGTTTTACTGGTTTATCAACTGTGAGAACTTGTTGGCTGCTGTTGCTGCTGTAAAAGAGACAAAACCTTTTATGTTCATTTTTCTTTCTTAAATCTCACCAAAAAGTGTTTCCAACCCAAGGGGAGACAACTTAAAACAAAGAGAAACTGCTTTAGTTAATTAAGCATTTACATATTGAGTTCATTTCAGATTTTAAATGAGACGGAGAACGAGAAAGGAAAAAGAGCAAGACATTGTCTTGCTTGCCGGGATCGAACTCGCGTCCTCCCGCATGCAAAAACAAATGCGTTTTGGGCACTGGACGGACATGAGGTTCGACTGATGTGCCCGGATGTTTGGCTAATATGCCCATAAAATAACAAGTGAGTTGAGTGCTGGGCAGTCAGCAGCAGCAGAAGCAGCTGACGACGAAGCGCTTTTCAGTAAAGAAATGGATTTTAGTCGAACAGAAACAAAACTAAATAGGAAATGTGATTTTGAAATGCTAAAGATTATTTTGACTACGACGACGGATTTTCCAGCTGCTAGATGAAGAATGTGTTGACCAACAGAGGAACTCGCTTGTTTTTGGTTCCCCCTCGGTGGGAGCTTGTTGATCCGAAGGTCTATTTCGCCCCATATATTTACCCCCCTTCTATATCTAATGAGAAAATTTAAAGCCTATTTTAAACAGATTTTCTTTCAGTTTGACTTGTAAACACAAAACAATCTGAAAACTTGAGGTCTACAGTCCAATAGTCTATCCACTAGAAAGCAGCCCAGGAAGAAAGAAAAAAAGAAAGCATAAAATGTGTAAAGAAAGAAAATAGCAGAAGAAAAAATAATAAAGGCTAATAAATAAAAAATATAAAGGGAGAAGAGAAAAAAAGTTATTTTGGTTTCAAATAGAAAGACAACTTTGTTTCAGTTTGAATTCTACCTTGATGTAAAGATCTTTCAGAAAGCTAAATGTCTGTTCTTTCTCTTGTGACATCTAATGCAAGTATTCAGGAAAAGGTGAAGCAAACATTTTTTTAAATCTCCATGGGTATGAAAAGACAAGTTGACAGATATAAGGTTAAATAAAGAATATGCTTAGCAAACTACTCTGTCATTTCATCTTTTCTTCTTTTTTTCTCATCATATTTGAAATATATAGAAATATGCCTTAAATGTTACAATATGGCATATTGAGAGATCAATGTTTGCCTTAAATGTTACAATATGGCATACTGAGAGATCAATGTTTGCCTTAAAGAGTTACAATATGGCATATTGAGAGATCAATGTTTGCCTTAAATGTTACAATATGGCATATTGAGAGATCAATGTTTGCCTTAAAGAGAGAAATAAAGAAAAATGCCTTGAAATATTCCAATATAGACATCATTAAGGATTATATTTGCCTTAGAATTAATAGCAAAGTATAGACATCATTTATTTGCAATTTCACTTAATTGAAATTATGAGATAATATTTGTTTCTGTTCATAAATAAAAGCTCTTTCAGATTATGCGAGTTTAGTGTATAATAATATGACACCTATGTTGAGAAAAGGAAAAAACAACAGACAAAGACCATTTACCTATATTTTATTGAGGCGAAACACAATGTTATGAAAATAAAAGTAAATTTACCATGCAACTTGCAACAAGTGGGGCTAGCAGATCAATTGAACAATTTGTGAAATTTGGAAAGAAATAAAAAAAAATAGAAAAAAATGAAGGAGGAAATAAAAAAAAGGAATGAAAAGGTGAGGGAGATAGAAAAGAGAAATGATTTTATATAGAAGAGAGAGAGTGAGTGAAAAAGAAAGGCATAGAATATATGAGAGTGAGTGAAAAAAGAAAGGCATAGAATATATGAGAGTGAGTGAAAAAAAGAAAGGCATAGAATATATGAGAGTGAGTGAAAAAAAGAAAGGCATAGAATATATGAGAGTGAGTGAAAAAAAAGAATAAAATGTTAATAATATTGAAGAGAGAGAGAGAGAGAGAGAGAGAGAGAGAATGAAGGAAGGAAGAAGAGAAAAAGTTGAAAATGTCAAGGAAGTCAAAAGAGAAAAGTGAGCTGGAAAAAGAAAGAAAGAAAAATTAAGATGGAAGATGAAAAGAAATATTTCAATAATCTATAAGCTAGATGGAACTGCTCAATAATACTGCATGCTTGAAAAGTTGTGGAAACAGCACCCCACAAGGAAGCAGCTGTATGGCCACCTGCCCAATCTTACAAATCATCCATGTGAGATGGACAAGGCATGCAGGACACTGCTGGAGAAGCAAGGACGAGCTCATAAGTGATGTTCTCCTGTGGAAGCTACACATGTACATGCTAATGTGGGCCCACCAAGGACCTACATTGACCAACTATGCTGGTTGCTGTGTAGAAGACCTCTTAGGAGCAATGAATGATAGGGAAGGTTGGCAAGAGAGTGTCATGGATATCCATGCTGCTTGCTCGACATGATAATGATGATGAAGATGATATATATATATTTTCATTTCCTCATAAATTCATTTTCCTCAGCGTATTTTAGATCCACTTATGAGGTAAATTAAAAGAAAATGCACGTCAGATTTACAGACTAAATATTCATTATAATTTAACTTGTAAAATCTATTTGAAAGTATATATATATATATATATATATATATATAAAACGAAGCAGCTGCATGGCCACCTGCCCACCATCTCACAAACACTGCTGGAGAAGCAAGGATGAGCTCATAAGCAATGTTCTCCTGTGGAAGCCAACACATGTACATGCTAATGTGGGTCGCCCAGCAAGGACCTACATTGACCAACTATGCGAGGATGCTGGTTGCTTCGCAGAAGACCTCCCAAGGACAATGAATGATAGGGAAGATTGGCGAGAGATTGTCATGGATATTCGTGCTAATTGAGCGACATGATGATGATGATGATTAAGGATAAGTGAATTCAAAAGGAATCAGTTAACAAAAGAGCAAAAGAAATGGTTTATTCAACAATATTTTATGAGCAAACTGATATGTGTAAATCAACATTTATAGATGTATATAAGATTGTATACACATGAACACACATTACATTGGTCAGTATGGTAACTACACCCTCTCAGGGGTAGTATTAATAAGTGGTCAGTTTAACAAAGGTGATGCAGGCACATTGCCAGGGTATTGTGAGTGGGGAGTATTCTTAAGTCAGGCTCTCAGGTAAAAATGTGGGGAGGCAAATAAAGATATTTCATGTTGTAAGAATTAGCACAAAATACTATTTCACTGGGAAAGGAAATGATTTTCAAAAGGGTCTAGTCCTAAGGGGAGGATCTATATTTTCATGGGCAAGGGCAAAAATTAACTGGTATTTTTTATTAGTGTCATACATTCAATCAGACAAGTCTATCCCTTTCTTTTTGTACAGTAGGGAGGTGCTACTTCATGATTGAAATCCTTCGGGACCAGATTTGCCTAATTTTTTTTTAGCCTGTCCTGTTTGAAAATAAGAACATAGCCGAAGGGAATGATCAGAGACCACAGTTTAATTCCAGACAAAAAGTTATATGTAATAGCACAGAAAATTAAATTTGAAAAGAAAGAATATGTTCAAATTCTAATGAAAACTGAAGTAGCAGTAAAATGCTGTTACTTCCATTGACAACCTTGACACAGACCATAACATTTCTGACCTGAAATCTAATGACTGGAAATGCTTCTCTATCTCTCTCTCTCTCTCTCTCTATCATATATATGTGTCTGGAGCCTGACACATTTGAATTTTTATGTAAAATTTTCCCTGTATAATATAATATATATATATATATATATATATATAATTAATAATAACAATAACCATTGGATTAAGAACATTGACAAGGAAACATATTGAAAAAGAAATATTTATTGAGTAAAATAGATTCTATTTTCATTATATAGTCTATGGACTTATTGATTTACTCTGTACATGTGTGTATATATATATATATATATATATATATATATATATATATATATATAGAGAGAGAGAGAGAGAGATCTATTGGCACTTAACTAATTCTATATCCTTGAATGATGTCTAGCTGCAATAATGTGTATATTTATAAAAAGCATCATTTTTGTAGAAAACTAAAAATGTGATTATTTATATATGTATTTGAAAATATGTACATCATTATTCCTATTATTGTTTAAGTAGAACGGAAAAAGAGCATAGAACATCAAAGAGAATTTATGTCCAATGTGTCATCTAAAAGCACAAAGGGGACATAAAGGCATTTTTGAACAGATAACCTTGCTCTCATCTTCTTTATCCAGTCTGTCTATGGCATGCCATCAACTATGAATTAATCAATATCAAAGCTTATATGATTACTATTAATCATAAGAAATATAATATATATATATATATATATATAATGATAATGGAAAATACACATAGATAGGACGAAGATGATGCTAGCTGATTTGATTCCAATGTTGTTTTAGTAATTGTTTTTGGATTCTTCAAAATGTTTTCTTTTGTCTTTTTAATCAGTGCAATTATTAGATATACTTTCACACAAGAAGCATCTGGTATCAAATACAAGTGACAGCCAGTCTCCTAAAATCTGCCTTCTCACTCACTTGAGTAGTGTCATTATGTACACTACACTATTTCTTTTCAGAATTCCTCACTGTTTCAGTCACTTTGTAAACGTTTTTGAGACATTTTATAATGTTCCAATGAGAGGGCATCTGTGTCACCCTTACATCCTTCAATATTCTTTTCACAACCATGACAGGCCACTATTTTGTAGATATAGAATTTAATGACTGAAAAACTTCTCTCTCTTATATATATATATATATATGTGTGTGTGGTTGAGAGTAGTGGAAAATGTGGATATAACAACACAAACGACTATATTCAATTGATATTTCACATTATTGGTTGAAACTTTCTCAAAATTTATTGACTTAAGAGCTTGTACATTCTGCTTTTATAGTGAAAAGGTAAATGGGTGGGGGAGGAAGAGAAAAGTATCAAACTCAGTAGGATTAACACATACACACACACACATATATATAAGGATACATCACAATGTCTATAGTCTGATGTATAAGCAGAATTTTTCTATTAGATTTACATTGTATAATGATCAATGTATATGATTGATATTCATCATTGAATTATGTGCCTTGAAAGAGTTAAATGGAGATCACCTTTGTTTTAGGGGTAGAGCAATCACTCTAGTGATGTAGATAGTAAATTATTATATAGATCTTATTAACTATAAATACATAATTAAAACAATAACAGTAATAAGCATTGAAGAATAATCTAAGTTCCAATTACCGTCGAACTGGGAAGACATGGCAACAAACGCAATACAAACCTGAATAGTCACTAAGTCTACTGCAGAATGACAGGGTATTTATAAGACTCCACAATGTCATTCAAATCAAGCAGTCAAGCAGCCAATCAGATCTCAAGGAATGGAATGACCCAAATCACCCAAATTCATGAATGGATCATTCTTGATTTCTATATATACCAACTGTCTTGGACACTGCTTCATTATGTACTCAGCTAGCTGCTGTTATTCAAACCAACAGTAGACTAACTGACTTCAATAAGCATATAAATTTAAATGTAGGTTGTATAGTAGTTGGACTAATGTATGCGCTATTATTACTATTCTTATGAAAAAAAAGTCTTGTAGCTGATTTGCAACATTAATAACTAAAGCCATCATTATTTGATATGACACGGTTTTTGATCAATACAATATTTTAGCCTTTAATATCACTAATACCCTTGGGAACAGTATGTATCCAACTATTCTCCTGTCTGCTACATGTAAATAGTAGGGCAGAGTGGGCTCTTTAATTTTGCTATAGCAACTGGTCTAGGACTGATGCCTCTCCATATATAGTATATGTTTAAATTTAAATTTCTGGATGAAGAAATGTAATTATTTACATTATTTATACTATTTTCATCATCTTGCCTTTTATTTTTCCCACATATTTTGTCATAGTAATCTTCAGGGAATTTCAAATCGAATCCTTTATGCAATCCATGAGCATTTTCAGGGATTGAACTTATTGAAGTCAGTAAGTCTACTGCTGGTTTGAATAACAGCAGCTAACTAAGTACAACTTAAGCAGTGTCCAAGACAGTTGGTATATATAGAAATCAAGAATGACCCATTCATGAATTTGGGTGATTTGGGTCATTCCATTCCTTGAGTTCTGATTGGCTGCTTGACTGCTTGATTTGAATGACATTGTGGAGTTTTATATATATCCTGTCATTCTGCAGTAGACTTTGTGACATTCTGGTTTGTATTTAAGTTACAACCGTTTGTTGCCTTGTCTTCCCAGTTCGACGGTAATTGGAACTTTAATTATTCTTCAGAACTCAATTGCAACTAAAAGCTCTTAATCAATTCCACTTGTCTATTGTTTCATGGGACAATTCAAAGAAAATCTTTAAAAGCTTTAAACCTAATGTTAATTAAAATATTTGGAAACTGTCATAGTAAGAACAAAGGCTACTTCACAATGAAGAAATATAGACAATTAACTACCAAATATGTATGGTCTCTTCCAAGATTCATAAGGACCGTATTTCACTAAGACATGTAGTCAACTGCAGGGGCTCAGCATGCCACCCACTGAGCTGTTTCCTCAATGCACTTACAAGAAAGTCCCCATCATATGATAAGAATGTAACTCACTTAATAGAAACAATTAAAAGAGGCTTCCATTCAATTCAACCAGTGTTTAAACTTGGAAGATGCTGACTTTCTGTGAACAAATGACATTTGAACTGGGCTTTGTCATAAGAAGGCTTAGCTATGAGTTCACAGATTTGCCTCCCCCACTACCCAGGCAACACGGGGTAGCCACTTCTAGTTGTTTATAAATGATTGTCATCATTAGTTACTTGAAAGTGTTTAATTTCTTGCAAGAAAAAGACTGACTTTGCCATATAACCTAACAATGGTTGACATACTGTAAATCCAACCACACAGTCAACCAACCAGCTTACACAAAACTTAGTAAATTACTACATTAGTGTATGTGGGTGTTGGTTGCTTGGTCAGAATTACATAATAATTGGATCCCTAATACATTTTTAAGGTAGTGTAGAAATCATTATGGCGATCAGTACAGCTGATGGCCTTGAGAGTGAGTGACAGCGTTTGACCTCACTCTGACCTTGCTTTCTGGGGATAGACCGTGAGAAACGGAAACCCCATAGAAAGCCCCCTTCCGGTTTAAGGAGTAAGCAACTCAGCTAGTCAGTTAGAACTTAGAAGCCGAGCTAGCAACATGTAAGCCTCATCTGCGCAGATTGTCTGGGTGGGGATCTGGAATAAAGTAACATCAACATAAATCGAAGTCTTGTATTTATTACTAAAAACTAACGATGACACAAGGCTTCTGATAAGGAATGATCCCCAACAGAAACCAGACCTGAAATCCCCATACAAGAAAGACCAGACCTTTAGAAGATATACCAGACCAAGATAGATGATAGACGATCAGAAGCAAAGCCGGCCGGAAGAATAGACGACAGAATAAGAAGTAAGAAAGGTATATAACGTTATATGATTTGGTATTGTGAAAAGACCAGTATATAACATATACCTATTTAGTGCCGGTAAAGAAGGCGCTATGCAACATGAGTTCACAGATGATGGCAAACATATACATGGATTATTTTGAGGAATTGGCATTAGGGGTTACCCCATTAAAGACATCTATGTGGTTGAGATTCATAGATGACACTTTCATACTTTGGCACCTCCTGGAAGAGGATTAAGTACTGCTGAATCAAATGAACTCAACAATACCTTTTAATACAGTTCACAATGGGGAAAAAATAGCTGGCCTTCCTGGATATATTAACTTGCACATAAGCAGGATTTAAAATATCCATGACTTTTACTGGAGAATATCTGAACTTTAGTTCTTACCAGAGGAAAGAAAGGGATTATACAATGCCTACAACATCAAGCAAAAGTCTTAAGTGGCAACCCAGACACATATCAACAGAAAAATAATGACTGTCATAAGAAATACCCTTTAAACCTAACATTGTATCCCACAAGAAAAGATAGATGAGTTGAGGAAAATAACTAGAAACCAAGTACTACAGTCCATATTTTATAAGCCAGAAGCACATTGGAAAAGATTGAAAAGATCTGTGCTTCAACATTCAGAAGTGGTTCAATGTTTTGGAGAATTCTATTCTGAGTCAAGTCTTATAGAAGAGAATAGTATGCATGTCATTTCATGCAGTTGTTTGTAAGAAAGAATATATAAGTGAAACCTGCTAAAGGTAATATTACCAAAACATTGGAAAGCCACAGTCCAAGTGGATACAATGAAGTCAGGCATAGTTAATCATGTATAAAGGGTAAAGAGAGGTGATCAAACATTGTAAAATGAAGTTAGAATAATTGGCAGAGAACAAGATTAGAATATTTGGACAACTAAAGGAATCATTACAATAAATAAATATTTCAGTATAATCTCTCTCTTTATCAAAGTATTTTAGTGCTGAATATTAACTGCATAGATCAAGTGGTAATTCAGTTTATAAACTACATGTCAGATTACAGACTTATTATGATCTAGTATTATTTGGACTATTTGGAATATTGTTCTCATCTTCATTGTTATCTGTACAACGTTTCGGACGATGTTCCCTCTAGCCTTCTTCAGGTATTTCTTGTCGGACTCAGGAATCTTCTCGGTTTCAAAAACCAGCTTGGACTCGGGAACCTTCTTGTCATATCGGGAACCTTCTTATCGTAATCGGGAGCCATCATGGAACTTTGAACCTAACCCTTTATTCAGTCCATGGGGGTATATATCCGACAAGAAATACCTGAAGAAGGCCAGAGAGCACATTGTATAAATAACAATGAAAATGAGGACAATAATCCGAATAATCCAAATAATACTAATTATCAAGCCTCATCTCAAAAATTCAGAGAAATAGTTTAGTAACAATAAAGATGAGGACAATAGTCCGAATAATCCAAATAATACTAATTATCAAGCCTCATCTCAAAAATTCAGAGAAATAGTGTAGTAACAATAAAGATGAGGACAATAGTCCGAATAATCCAAATAATACTAATTATCAAGCCTCATCTCAAAGTATGCGCTATTATTACTAACTATAGTTTATTATGATCTATCCATATATATTCTCTTGAAAAATTATTTTAATGTTTATAGATTCCCCTTTACATTGCTAATAAATGATACATATTCTGTGTTCTAAAGTTACAGAAGTAAATGCAGCGATTTTTGAATAACAGCATGAAATGACATCAGAATTACAAGAGGATTTTAAAAACATTATCCTAAACCAACTTATTAGTGGTCTCTAGAATTTACTTTTCATTTGTACTTGAATTCTTAAAAGTTAGAATGATTCTCAAATGTCTTTACAAAAACACTTAAAGAAATGGTTTAACAATATGAAAACAATATTTATCAGTAGATAACTGTTTATAGAAAAATGATTGATGGTAGATTTGAATAATTGATTTTAGAATGTCTCTCCAAAATAAAACCACAAAGAAGTCTTTGTTACAATAAAATCATTATCATAATAATATATATATATATATATATATATATATATATATATATATATATATATATAAAGTGCATACTTGGTAAATGTGACTTTTCCATTTTATATTTTCTGCATTTCTCTTTATTATTTTTACTTATACCTCAACAATAATTTCCCTTTCCTCAGAGTCATCACACTATTTTAGAATTGCAACACACATGAAACTTGCAATAACACAAACACTTTTATTGTTGAACCCCTTTTAGAAATATAGATTTCAAACTAGCTCTATTTTGATGTATTGAAATTTGAAATACTGTTTTAACTGAATCCTTGAAGTGTAACACAGATTCTCAAAGATATGTGGTTCAAAGTTAACTGACCTGAAAAAATGTAACGTTTTTCAATAAAATAACTGGTACATTATATTGTTTAAAGGGGCCGGGTTAGCTCAGTTGGTAGAGCGTTCGGCTAGAGACCACAATGTTCCTAGTTCGATACCGGTCCTCGCCAACTCAGCGTATGAGTAGCACAGGGATCTGTGTGGTAAAGTAAGGAGCTGATGGTAGGTGTGGCGCTCGACCTCAGATGCTAAAATAATCTCCTTGGTCTAGCGCTATTGAAAAGGGGATAGACTCCCTCGCTGACTGGCTGATACCGACTTCAGGCCGCCCTGTCGACTTTACTTATATTCAAAAAAATAATATATACATTATATAAGTTGGTTTACTTTGTTATTACGTATGGCCTACTAAGCTAATTGGTCAATCTCAAAACATTGAATGTAAAGTCTTTTGACCTCACAGAGTGTTTTAAAGAGATCTGAAGTAAGGACAAACATGGAAGATGAGTGCATTGTATACCTCCACTCATCACTCCTGAAAGTATCTGGAACATTTCAGCTTAAAATTGATTAAAAAATTTTAATTCATCCAGAAAGCAAATAAAATTGCTATCTGCAGGAGCCTCTTCCAGAGTACTGTCGCATTTTTTTATTAATAAAATAGGACTCATTTGTATAGAAAGCAAATAGAATGAATTTTTGTTTTCCAAAATGTACATTAGTTGATTAATTTTATCCGAGGCCATGCTGCATTCTTCTGTTTATATATATATATATATATATATATATATATATATATATACACACACACACACACACACACACAAGGTGTGTAAAAAAAAGTATTGAGATTTTTGTAATTTTTGACACACCTTGTATTTAGGAAAAAAAAAGTTCCATTCATTCTTCATTTCTATCTTGGCAAATACAGCTTTAAACCTAGTACTTTTTTGACACACCTCGTATTCTGAAAAAATTAATGAATAGACCATTATTCTTTCAGAATACAAGGTGTGTCAAAAAGTACAAAAAATCTTGATAATTTTTTGACACATCTTGTGTGTGTGTATATATATTATATATATATATATATATATATATATATATATACACTGTATAGACATTTGTTTTAGGTAACTGGAATATTCCCTTACAATGATAATTCTATAATGCACAAATTCCTGTATCAATATTTAAATATGTTACTTAATTTCTTTTTGAAAAATAAAAAGGAAACCTATCTGTAAATTTGCATCTTTCAGTTTAGGCAGAGGATCCTTTATTTACTTTTCATTTCATATTCACTAAGTACTGAATTTAGACTAGAAAATAATGGGCTACAAAACACTTTTGATATCTTGCAAGTGTGATGCAAACGCAAAGATATTTAAATATTTGCACTGCATTGGTAAACTAGTAATAAATAAAACATAAGATATTACTTTTAGTCATGATATCATCAGATGATAATTATAGATGACTTTCCCACACTTGTTGAAATGGCAATGGACTTTAATATTTGTTTCTGTGTTATCTTTAATTACTGTTGACATTTATTACTTTTCAATATGCTGTGCATGAAAACCAATCAAAATGAAATGGTTGGTGGGATGAATAATAATAAAAGATTATTTCAAAAGCATAAGGCATACATGGAATATGCACTAGGTTCCTAGGAGGCCCATGCCTACGCATGAAGTGTGCACGCCTGGGAGGCACATGCCTACACATGGAGTGTGCACAGTTTCTAGGAGGCACATGCCTACCCATGGAGTGTGCACAGTTCCTGGGAGGCACATGCCTACGCATGGAGTGTGCAGTTCCTGGGAGGCACATGCCTACGCATGGAGTGTGCACAGTTCCTGGGAGGCACAGGCCTACCCATGGAGTGTGCACAGTTCCTAGGAGGCACATGCCAATATTTATACTTAATCAGATTTCCCTATTTACAGATACTAAACTCTGGTACACAGATATTAGATTTTTAGCAAGAAACTTCACATCGGCAAAGAAAGAAAGCAACAGAAAAAGTCACATTGTTCCCTATATATATATATATATATATATATATGCAAGTTGTTGAAAATAATTCTAGCCTCATCCAGAAAGAAGAGCTTTTTCTTATAAAACTAGAACAATTAATTCAGATTTCTATCAAGATTGAGGCCCATACAAACATGAGTGGTGTGTGAATCTAAAAATGGACAAAACAGAGGTCTGAGCAGTCCTAAAGTATCTGGGTTAGATCTTTTAGAATAACCACAGTGTGTCTGTGTGTGTGTATGTGTGTGCGTGCGCGCATATATAATCATTATTATAATTATACAAGGATGGTCAAAACAAAATTCTAAGTAACATTTGTTCTATTTGATAATTAAAGTCGATAAAGTTGTAATTCTAATGCTTTTAACTTTAAACTTGTAATTTATTCTGTAATAAAAGTTGCAATTTAATTAAATGCTTGAATGTTCCCAATTTATAATTTTATCCTCAATAGAAGAGAATTATTTTCACATGAATAAAATAAGACTATCATTTAATTTGTTGGTTAATCTATACAATTGATTAAATATCTTTATCAAATAGGAGATGTATCATTAATGTTATCACAAAAGATATTTTAATTTGATGTTTTTAAACATTTATTAAATATGCATAATGTTTACTGAATTTTTACTCAAAAACTTTAAATTATTTAGGAATAATTTAATTTAAAATACTTATATATTTAGAAATATACTATTATATACATGCTATTACATACTATTACCAGGTAAAAAAAAAATTTCTGGCCATTTAATGTATGTATTTACCAATTCATCCACATGAGCAGGATGCAACACAAGGTCAATTTTTATGTGGGATTTACCAGGGTTAAATTCAGTGTTTTCCTTCTCCCTGACCAATTGTTGTACCAAGGTTGAAGAGCCTAGTCCATGCTACTATTTACCCATAGTTGGAAGGAGAATAGTTTGATTCATACCTTTCCCAAGGATATTAGTGCCATATCAAATACAACCAGCCGTGTCCAGAATTTGAACTCGTATCGCCGTGTCCATTTCCTTCGATGGCACCATTACCGCATGGGCACCTATCATTCAGCATTGTATGACATCAATGCAGGCACATACATTTATTATTACAAAAATAATGTTTCTGTTGCATTATTTTATTGGTACAAGTCATAAACAGCTTTCTGAATGGAGTAAAATAATAATGATTCTTGTCAAAATTATATATGGTATCTTTGATCAACAAATGTTTTATGATTTTTATTGGCTAAAAAGTGCTGAATTGTTTCTATTGGTATAGTTATTTACTAAGCTTAGCTTAGATGTGGCGCAAGGCCAGAAATATGGGGCACTCAGTGAGAATCGAACTCACTAACAATGGTCTGCAAATCTAGCTTGCTAACCATTACACCACATGAGGTGCCCATTATCTTGAGGACTGTCTGTAAATGCTGAAAACTGGATATTGTCTCGGAACATTGACCAACCATTTGTAAGTTTATTCTCGGTACTGCCATTTAATATGTCAGTATCATCATCATGAAGTTGTGCTGATAGCACAGGTTCTCTTGACTTTCTCTCACCATCCATCCATCCCTATCAGCCATCACTCTTGGTGTGTACTCTAACATTCAGATGTTAATATATCTTCATATTTGGATGGTGTTGAAACAAAGAAATATTTTCATATCATAACTCTAATTATATTTCTACACACTTATATCAAATGTATATTTAACGTAGTAGTAAAGTTATTTGTCGGGGTGGCTTAAAATCAGCCAGACAGCAAGGGAGTCTATCCTCTTTTCACTAGTGCTAGACTAAGGAGATTGTTTTGGCATTTAAGGCAGAATTCCCCACCTACCATCAGCTCCTCATTTTACTGCACAGATCCCTGTGCTACTCATATGCTGAGTTGGTGAAGGCCGGTATCAAACCCAGAACCTCATGGTTCCCAGTCAGATGCTCTACCGACTGAGGTAAAGATATATTTTCATGCATATTTATACATATTCTCATAGAAAAAAAAAAACAATTTTTTTTTTTTTTTCATATAATGCTAAAAAATATTTGCACAGAAAGACTCATCAAGTAAACTTTCACAATGACTTAGAGTCTAGTCACGCCAAAAGAACTGATGAGCCTTGTCAGTGCTTAGTTTGTGTGATTATTAGAGAACAGCAGGTACTGTATCCAGCCTAAAGGCCAATGTGCCAAACTAAGCAATGCTTATGCTTAGTAAATCACAACTATTCTTTAACAATGAGTATAAATTATTAAAAAAAAAAATGCAGTTATTCTGCCAACTGTGACTCATGGGAATAAGACCTTCATTTTCAAGAGGTTAATCATTTGCTCTTTCATAAATATATAAAACTTACCATTACTTTTCAGCACATACACCTACGTATGCTTTTTGGAAAATGATACTTAAAATGAATACAAAAATACCTTCAGAACTTATAACAAGAGCTATATAATGATATTTTAAAATTTTTATTTCAGTAACTGAACTTATTGCTATGAATATCAATATCTGAGTCCTGTTTGTTATGAACATTACATTATAAATTCGACTTTTGAAAGGAATATTTGGAGGAATCTTCTTGCATTGCATTATTTATTACCTATTTTTTTTTCCTTGCATTCTTTTCTTATATTCTCTTTTGGCTAATAAATATTTTTACTTGGTGAATTGAATATTTCGTTCCTCACGAATTCTATTTCCTCTTGTATTTCTATGCTCTTGTCTTTTTTGTTTTTTAACAATAAAAAGAAAGAATCAAATAATAGCAGCCAAAGGGAAATATCTTTATTCCATTATCATCTTTATAAGACCATAATATGTTTATCTTTGTGATATATTCAACCTTTTAGCACATTATGTTCAGTTTTTTTTTCTGCAAATTACTTGCTAAACTAACTTTTAACAGATAATAACATTGTTATTCTCTTTCTAAGTTACTGAGAGTGAAGAAGTAAATTTTGTTTTACATATAAATTACAGCAGTAATCTTACTTAACCCTAAGTATTCGTCTTTTACCAGTGAAACCAATGTCATTTCTTTGATAAAAGTTGGAGAGCGTGGTGTAATGGTTAGAATCGTAGGAAATGGACTCATTGACCCGAGTTCAAATCCTGGACAAAGCTACAGTTCACATAGCACTAATACCCTTGAGAAAGGTATGAATCCAACTACTCTCCCTCTAACTATGGGTAAATAGTAGAGAAAACTGGGATCTTTAACCTTGGTTAGGCAACCAGTCTAAGAGAAGGCAAACTCTGAATTAAAACCTGTTAAACTCCACTTGGAGTGGTCACTACTAGAATAGGCTCAGTTCTAATTAATGATCTATTTCACTTATTTTGGGGGGTTTAGAGGATAACAATAGAAAGAGTATGAGGATTCTGGGGTATGGAGGTTATCATCCTTATCTATGAGCCTCTGTTTCGAACCAACCAATCACGAGCCAGCATACTTTGGTGGCACAGCCGAATAAGCAAACTCGCCCTCTTCTGATCCAGCTTTCACCAGAGACGGACCTAAAACAGGGTCTCTCCACCTCTTCTCAACAACAAGAATCGGAGTCGGACATCAAACAGAACGTCTATCATATCCGAACTATCAGAAGGCCGTAGCAAGGGCTCCGATAATACCCTATCTCAGGATTCAGATAAGTTATTACAAATTATAAATATTTGTGCAGACGAACTAAAGTTTGCAAAATATTTATAATAACTTATCTGAATCCTGAGCAACCCTTATTTGGGTCTGTTCCCTTTGAAAGCTAGATCAGAAGAGGGCGAGTTTGCTTAATTCGGCTTTGCCGCCAAAGTATGCTGGCTCATGATTGGTTGGTTCGAAATAGAGGTTCGTAGACAAGGACGATAACCCCCATACCCTCTGAAACACACTGAATATTTTGGGTCACCTCTGAATAATTTTACCTTTTTGTAAAACTCATAGAACAAACTGTTTTCTGTGTTCTATAGATAAATGTACCTTGAGGAGTGTCAAGTTAGTAACCCAGTTATAGTGTAATGATATAACTTAATTGTTTAAAACTATATAAATGTATATAGTATGTGCAATTATCAAACTTTAGACACTGATAAGATATCAGATTTATAGAATATATTGTTATTATTTAGGCATATTAGAATAGTGAAAATATTGTTGGGTCAGTAAAATGGTTATTCCTGTATATAGAGTGAGTGAGGGAGGGAGAGGCTCTGTGATTGGATATATCAATCACGTGATTGCCCAGAGTTTTAGGCGCAATATCCAAAAAGCCAAGGCAGAGAGATTCCATTAGCGGTACCACGAGGCAACGACTTGAAGGGCTCCCAGAAAACACCCTAAGATATCTTCTCCAACGCGTCGGTAGGTCCCTTAAACTCAACTTTATATACAGGAAGGACTTTATATTGTTGTTTGTTATTACATGTGCTAGCCAATAAATTGCTTGAATTAAAGGAAGTATTTAATTCCTTTCTTGTTGTTGTTAGTCTTAGAATTGAATGCTATACTAACACAATAATATCATTCATTCTAGGTATCAGATTTTAGATATTACTTATGGTATGACCTGATATATACATATACATGTATACATAGAGGCGCATGGTCTAATGGTAGAAAATGGACTCGACGAGCCATGTTCGATTCCTGGACAAAGCTGTTTGCATTTAAAATTGCGCTAATACCCTTGGGAAAGGTTTGAATCCAATTCTCTCTCCAGCTATGGGTAAATAGCAGGGCAGACTGGGCTCTTTAACCATGGAGAGGTAACAATTCAAACCTGGTAAACTCCACTTAAGAAATTGATCTTGTGTTGCATCCTGCTCGTGGGGAGGAGTTGGTAAATATATATACATGTATACATAAGCAAACATAGAGATTTACAGAGATATCATTATTTCTTATGATGGTTGATAAATAAGATAGACAATTTACATATCTCTGTCTGGGTTATGACCTTATCCTGATACTAATTATTACAAAAAAAAGTATAAGAAATATCACACATACTTTTAATGAGCCTCCATTCAACCTCAGCTACTTGCATCTCTCTGCGTTTCTACCTTATATAACTCGTCTTTGAAAAATGCTCTGAATGAAACTAAATGAATCCTCTAGTATCCTATGTAGACATTTGCTAAGCCTGAAATAAGATTATATAATTCCAACATTTTTTTGATAAGTGCACTTGAAAAATAGGCTGCAGCAATGAGCTAAGCTTTTGGGCATGATTGTCAGTTTCAACTGAAGCTGAATTGTTAAAGCAGAGAATTTTTATTAAAAAACCTTTATTTTGTATGTATATATATATATATATATATATATATATATATATAATATATATATATATATATATGAAAGTATGTAAATAAACATTGTGTTTATTTGATATGGCTTTTAGCCGACAATTTTTGGAGGATATGTGCTTAATTGAAGTCATACCTGATTTTTGAAAATTAATTAGTTAATAATTAATGAATTTAGGCAGGCATATATGTTCAAATGTAAGGCTAAACAGGTCGAAATGTACATTCAGGGATTGACATTTTCTCAATCTGTTTAGCCTTACATTTGAACATATATGCCCGCCTAAATTCATTAATTATTAACTAATTAATTTTCAAAAATTAGGTATGACTTCAATTAAGCACATATCCTCCAAATATATATATATATATATATATATATACAGGGTGTTTGGAAGAAATTTGACAGTTTCATAAGGAAAAAGAAAAAATGCTTGGTAACAACAAAATTTAATGGATTGTAAAGAAACTCAACAGGCACGGAAATTACACTACTGTCAACAGCTTTCACACAAAATAACCACCATTAGCGTCAATCACAGGCTCAATCCTGCTCCAGAATCTTCTAAAAAGAGTGTGACACTAAACTGAATCTGGTTGTGAGGCTCCAGATCTGAATATCTGGGGAGTGAGGAGTACCCGTTCATTGACATTATTCCCAGACATACTGGTAGTAGCTGTTAGGGTTCAATCTATGGATCAAATAGATCTGTTTGCAAATTATTTTTATTTGATAGAAATATCTGATATTATATAACCATATCCAAAAAATGTAAATATAAATGTACATATGTAATTCTCTAACTTTTAAATAAGGCATGTTAAAATCAATCAAATATTCTGTAAATCAATTCTGCATTATGTGAGGGTTTTTTTCACTGAGTATAAATTTATAAAGAAATTGACTATCAAGAATGAATAAAACAAAATGTCTTCAGCATAAAATAGCCAATGGGTGGACATGCCATAAAACCCAACTAAACAACCAACCCAGAGTGGTAGTACCTGTTAGGGTCCCATCTATGGTTAAATAGAAAAAAGTGTTTATAAAAAAATTGAGTCTCCATTAAGAATGAATTTATTTCAAACTTTGTCAGCATCAATGACCCTCTGAGGTTGATATGTAGTAAAACAAACCAAACCAAACTATTTTGTAAAAGTTGGAATAACTTTCTGATTGATTTCTCTGCTTTCCAATATTATTCATTTTGATTAAGACATTTCCAAATAAGACTTTTGGTAAAAACTCTTTTGTACTTTCATCTGTTGTCCAACTCCAAGAAATACAATGCCCAACAACTTCCGTTCTAGTCATCTCAGTTCTAATTCTACAAAGTCATATGGATCCAGAAAATTTTATGAACCCTCCTGAAGAATAATTAAAGTTCCAATTACCGTCGAACTGGGAAGACAAGGCAACAAACGGTCGTAACTTAAATACAAACCCGAATAGTTACAAAATCTACTGCAGAATGACAGGGTATATATAAGACTCCACAATGTCATTCAAATCAAGCAGTCAAGCAGCCAATCAGAACTCAAGGAATAGAATGACCCAAATCACCCAAATTCATGAATGGGTCATTCTTGATTTCTATTTATACCAGCTGTCTTGGACACTGCTTGGGTTGTACTTAGCTGCTCTTATTAAACAACAGTAGACTAACTGACTTCAATACCTCCCAAAACATCTTTTTCACTGACTGTTAAGTGCTTCTTCAAATAAAAATAAAAAGAATTTGTCTTGGAGGTAAACATCAAAGGATTCACAACAGAATAGTTCCTTCAAGACTTTTAGTCAAAGTTTGTAACAATTTTGGAGAGATATTATAAGGAACTCTTTCTGAAAAAAAAACTGTGAGAGAAGCTTGAAACTCATTTTAAAGAAGAACATGATTTCCCCAATTGTATCAGACTGTGTGACCAATATCAAATTGTTAGATAGTTTTGTTTTTATTACATTTTTCTTTTGTTACTAATCAGAATATTTGATTAAAGGAGAATTATTTTTTTTATTTTAGGAGTCATTGAACTCAACAATTAACCAAGCTTTAAAAAGAACAATTATTGCTAATCAAAATGATTTACATGATGTATGTTTTTGGGTTTTTTTTTAGTGAGAGTAGACTTTTATTTTCTCTTTTAGATTTTAGAGAATTCGTTGGAAATGGACTCGTCGATGTGGAAGTTATATTATCCACCTCTCTCTACAGCTATTGTAATGTAGGGCAGAATGGGCTTTTTGCCTTGTTAGACAACCAGCCTTGGAGAAGGAAACTGAAATCAACCTGTTAATTGTGCTTAAGAAACTATCTTATCGTCAAGCCCTAGTCCTTATGACTTTCCCAATGTATTGCTCTCCATGATATCGCTAGTACTTTAAGATTAAAGTATACAATTAAAAATACAATGTTTTTGCCAAATTTTCCAAATGAATGGTTAAGTATCCCCACTAACACCGAAAAAGGGGTGGGATTTAAATGGTGTAAAAATTATCTTAAAATTGTCTGATTGTCAATATTTTTTAAATGGTGTCATGAAAATACTCAACTACCTAGCCACAAATGATTCCAAAAAGTGTAAAGTAAAGGCTTTTCACTTAATGCAGAAATAAATGTTATAGGATAACATACAGAGAATAGTGGATTGCAAGGAGTTGATGTCTTCATTTTTCGCCAAATATGGATATATACTTCACTTCACTTCCATCTCATGAGGATTTTCTTTGTTCTATTTTCCCTGATTTTGATCAGTTTGTTGCCTATTTGTTCTTCAGGGTGATTATATATCAACACAAACATTGGGAAAAGAGAATCAGATAGAAGCGAGGTACATCTGAATGGATTCTTCAGAGAGTAGATAAGAATTTAGTTATATAGAATTTGTTGAACATTTTTTTTTATATTCTTTTATGTAATTCAGAAAATATTAGTCAGAGTAAATAGAGAAAAGGAGACTGAGAGATTTGATGAATTATTGGGGATAAATATTGTCGAGAGAGAGAGAAAACTAGCTAGAATGATTAAGATATATATGGATATGCTGAATTGATGAATAGGGGGTAGAAATGGGGGAAAAATAAGACTTACATGTAACATGGTGTTAATGGTACATTATACAAGGGGATTAAAACAAACCCAAAAGTATAGATATTGAAATACACATACACACACACATTAAGATAAAAATCATTGTTGGAAGTTTTTTTTAAAAAGTGTCAATCAGCAGAGTATATATAAAAATGAAACAAAAAATCATCAACCCAAGTTTTCCTCTCACATTTGACCCCAGACTGATTTCACTTTACGTATACTCTCTTCAATTCTCACTTTATAAAGTTACTTATATATGAGATGTTGTGTATAGTCATTAATATTTTTCCTCCTTCATGTCCTCCTATCATCTCCTTAGTTCCTCATCTTTCCTTTTCAGATTTGACTCTTGGTCCTAGTGGCAACCATATGAGCGATTTGAATCATATTTCTTCTGACGCTTTTTAGCTGTCTGATGATTGTGTAGCCACATAAAACTTGAGAAAGTCTCAAGAAAAGTGCACATGTAAGTGTTATATATATATATGTGTGTGTGTGTGTGTGTGAAATAAAGAAGAAAGTCTAGAAGAGATTGAGAGTGGAATAGGAGAGAAGCAACACAAAAAAGAATAACCTTTTTATTTCTTTCCTGATTTTTTGCCATTACTGATTACTACATTTTTTTTCTCAATCAGTTCATTTCGACACCCATCAGCCATCTGAATCGCTATTGCTTTCAAAATTTGGCAAACAAAGTTATATAAAACTATCACCTTCCAGGTGAAAAAAAAAAAAAAGGATGCGAGTGGAGTTAACTAGAATAACCCATTCAATGATGGGGTGCAACTATAGTCAAAATTCTAGCAATGCACTGTAAGAATATAGTCAATTTCCCACTTACATTCTGTTACAGGTTTGTATTTTCCACCTGATGAGGAATCTGCATGGAAGATAAGTAGAAAAAAAGAAACTCATAATTGTTCTCAAATATGTAAGTAAAAGTTTCTTGTTTAGTTGCATAATAAATACTATAGAGATAAACATACAGAATAAATAATTGCAGGAACTTGTGAATAGGTTAGATAATAACATGTATATGAATTGCCCCTCTTTGTATTTTTTTTCCTAATTAGAGTAATGGTTGTGAGGTTAACTTGCATTTGTGTGTTGCTTCATTTTTTTGAGGGGTATTTTGTTCCGGCTAGTTACATTAAGGCTACCTAGATATTTTGCTTTAAATGTATTTGATAAATGTAATTACTTCTACAAAAGTTTATACTGATACTTATCATATGAAACAAAAAAATAGTTATTATTACACTAGCAGCAGCTACAGCATCCCTGGTAGAGAGGATTTTACCCACGGGGTCGGGTGTCGTGCCTGCCCGGGTTAGGCAATGGCGTCGATCCCAGTGCCCCATAGGCAACACCTGCCCCTCGATTAAAGGGGCAGGGTGGTTAATTGCCCAGTGCCGGGCACCCCTTGAGGGGAATGCCGAGTGGGATTAGATTGCAATTTTTAAAACCCGCCACCAATGAGTCTCTTGCTGTAGGTGGTCCCATGTTAATAGGGCCTTTGCCTACTAGTCAAGTAGGTAGAGGATAACAACACAGATTCCTTATTACTGAATCATGAGTTGAATCCTTAGTGGGAAAATGTCCCATTTAAATCCCTATGAAAATAGACCTTGCATGATCAGCTACTCTGAAAGAAATGTTAATGTCTACTATATAAAATCAAATGAAAAAAAAATTCCATGCTGTTATCATTTAGATTTTATTTTTTAATTCTTCACAATATTAAATATAACTTTTATTTTGCTAACAATCAGTCTGGTGATATTAATGTGTATATATATTTACTTGTCGGTGTTTAGTTTCAAAGTTCCTCTAGACATACATATACACACCAATGCCCTTTTTATGTATGAGATAGATTGTTTTACCGTGATTTACCTTGTCCTTGGAAACTTTGACTGCATCTTTTACAAAGACAAGGTACTATTTTAACAATAGCTGAATTTAAGCACATGCTTCAAAGCTTAGATAACTAAGTTGTTTCTTTTCTACAAAGTAAATTCAAATTGGAGTGAATGGCCAGGTTCAGCTGTTAATCCACCTTTCTTGAAGGAATACAATAGCATAAAATTTCACATAAAATGTAAATGGTAAGAATTCTTCAGACATTCAAGATAATAGTTATGTAGAAAATATCAGACAAGAGGTTCACTGAAAGTTGAGAGTTATATTCTAATATCTGACAGCAGAATAATTTAAGAATGGCCTATGCTGTGAACAAATAAAAAGAAAGACAGCTAAGAGAGTAAGGTTTCTTCCTATCATTTATACATATTTATAGAATTTTGGCAACTTTTGTAAAAATAGAGAAAATTTTCTGTTTATTGAAATTTAATAAAGTTGAAGTGTGATTAATTTGAAGTCAACATTTGGAAAAATAATTTTGAATGTGACATGCTGGAGCCACAATGACAGTGATCATTCAATTTTGCTGTGGTTAAAATCTGTTGGATCAGTTTAAATGGTTATTTGTATTAGATGTGTTGAGGGGGGCCTGTGATTGATATACCATCACGTTGATAGCCCAGAGTTTTAGGTGCAATATTTCCGAAAGTGGTCAACAGATTCACCCGCGACCACGAGGCAACAATTAGGGGCTAGGGAACACCCTTAGATTCTTCTTCCAAGCGCGGTAAGTCCCTTAACTCATTTTATCGGAAGGCTTTATATTGTTGTTTGTTGTTTTATGTCTAGCCATAAATTGTTTAATTAGAGAATATTATTTCCTTTCTTGTTTGTTGTTGTCTTAGAACTGAATGTTATACACCAATAATGAATATATGTTATTTAGCTTTAAGGTGATGGACGAAAAAAGAAGAAAATTATATAGTCCTTGTGTAGAAATAAGATAAAATAAATAAATAAAATAAAAAGCCTTAAACATAAAAATCCTTTAATGGGTCTGTACTGGTTGTTGTTACCGTTGTTTTCCTACACTTTGTTATTCTTCATGAAGGGGAGGAGCAAATAAACAATTGTTACTGTCTCTCTGTCAGTTAAGTATTCTATCACAGATCCAATGGCACTGGTGATGGTTGAAGTTATCCTGTTTATGCCGAGCGGATTCTACCGAAGGTTAGGTTAGTAACAGGACAATGCTAATTCGAGATAAAGGAGACAGCCAGAACACGTGTTGTAGTTTACCTTTTATTCAACTCCCCTGTGACCCAGTCACAGTACGAAACAAGGGTATAACCTTTATTTCGTTTTCTTATCAGTAACAATTACTGATATAAATCTACTCTATACTTTTTTTAGCTCTGAAATGGTGACATTCTGAAATATCATTGTGTTGATTCAACTTAGCAATTTTTTTTAAGTCAGATATTTTACTGGTTTAGAATCTCAGCATATTCTCCATCACATGTTTCATCTGATTTTTCTAGCTTCCTCAGATCTGTGTGCATCTCATAGTTTTGAACGTTGCTCAATGTAATGACAATGATAAACACTGATGGACTTTATTTACTGGAATATTGGTACACGTATTAGAGTTTATTTGTCTAGTATTCCTGAGAATCTCCAAGGGGGTAATCTAAAGCAGGGGGTAATATCAATTATTTATTACACTCATATTTTACTTCTTCAAGGATACATTATTGATGTCTTTGTAAAAAAAAAACAAAATGTGAATATTATATTATTTTATTTCTGCTCAGTAGATTTTTTTTTACCAGTTAGCTGAAAAATATGTTCATAATCTCAATGCTTATATCTTTTCCTGTTGAGATAGTAAAATATACAAAGTAAAGTTTTAGGGATTTCTGACTGCTTTAGATATTTTGGAAAGGTAAAAGGTCTACATATTGCCCGTCTGTCCAGTTAACAAAAAATAGATCATATTAACAAACAATGAAGCCCAAAAATTAAGTTATTTTTCTGGGAGAATGACAATATGAAAATTTGTTGACTGGAAAATAATCCAACTTTACAATTAGAACATTGATAAATATCTTTTTATTGAAAATCAGCAGTCAGTAACATTGGTTTGACATGTGACTGGCCAAGGCACAACTGAACCAGTTGTCAGACCTGGTACTTATGGGAATAGAACAGTCCACTCATGCATTGGGTGTTCCATCCCTAGTCTGATTGGCTGCTTGGTTGTATGATCTCTGAGGCTCTAAATTTTGCCACTTCTGCAGTGGTCTTTACAGCAACCAGATGTTATGGGTTAGACTGCTTGCTTCTTGTCTTGCCATCCAACGGTAATGGACTTGTTTATTATTCTACATATTTAGAGAATTTTGTGTAAAAAATAAACAATGCTTTTTAGTTATTATGAACATTGTTGCCAAATATAATTCTGGTCTAAGAAAGGATACAAAATGTAGTTTTTGATTGAATTAAGAAAATAGAATGATAAAGCTGAAACAATCACATATAATGAAATTGAAAATAATACTTTCAGTTGATTCAGGTTTATATAAAAATAATATAAATATATATATATTTATAAGTTTATATCCACTTATCCAGTGATTCAGGTTCTCAAGAAAAAAATTGTACCCAAAATATTCAGAAAAATTACTTATTAAAGAAACTTCAAAACTTTTCAATCAATTTGTCTAATAGGATATAAGTCTATAAACGAGTGTAAGAAAAAATATTAGAAATTTCTTTATATTTTGGCCCACAAAATCCTTGTTAGGGAAATCAGCAGAAAGACTTTACCATGTAAATTCTATGCAAGATAATGATTTCAGGCACACAACAACTCTCTAAGTCTTTGAAGATTACAACTATATATTATTTCTCATTTAACTATCCAATTTTCCAAGCTCTTCATTTTAAAACTGCAAGTTAGAGCATGCCTGTGTCAGAAATCAAATGGTTTGTCATTGATTAAGAGTTTAAAAATATTTTGCTTTTCTATCTTTGCAATTTTGCATCATAATTTTAGAAAAAAATTTTCATGATAACATTTTGCATCGGTAGATACATCTGGAAGATTATAAAACTTTATTTGAAAACAGAATTTCTTTGTACCAATATATTTCTGTTTAATCTGATAGCTGTTTCTGCTTGTACAATTTTTGCACAGATATATTCAATATTGATTATTTATAAACCATATCCATATAATTCCACTCTAACTCAGTTTATGTCCTTATCTAGTAGTGATTTTCAATAGTGTGTTATTGAAGACCTTAAAAATTGCTGCAAGATTGAGGAGATTGGAAAGAAGAAATTAGGATGTAAAAAAAAAAAGAAAGGTTAATCTATAACTGACTCAAATGTAGTTTTCTTTCTGTTAAAAGTAACAAATTTGTAAGTTTAAAAAACATTATGTTCGACTTTAGTTCTTGTGTTATGTCTTAAAAAAAAAAAAAAAAAAGGATTTTCAATATCTGGAATGTTATCTACAAATCTGCCTTAATTTTGGTTGCTGATATATCCGGTTAAGGGATATATTCTGAAGTTCGTAGTTGGTATAATATCGCAGTTATTTATTGGTAATCCGTTGCAAGGGTCATTAGCGAGTAAAGTTAGCTTTGTCAGCTAGGTCTGGTCAATCGAGTAAGTGGTGGTGTCAGTCTAGAACCCACACAGTGTCGACTATTTATACATGAATGTCCAATTGAGATTATAGCAGGGGGTACAGTATTATATTCTTATTCAGGTTCAATTTTAAAAAATTTCAGATATTTAGAAAAATGAAAAAGAAATAATGATTACTAACTTTTTTTTTTACATTAACTTTAAAAACAAAATGAAAAATGTCTTAAGTGTTAGTGTTGTCTATTAACTTTTATAATGATATAAGTTAATAATGTCAGTGATGATTTATTGCTCTAAATTTATCTGATATTTTAACACTCAAGTTGTTGTATTGAAAGTAAAGCCAGAGAAAGAAATTGCATGAAGATAGGATGAGAATCCTGTTCTATGTAACCATTTGGTATCAATTAGTAAGATTCAATAAAGACAAACTCTGTTTGTTTCATCAGCTTGAAAAGAATAGATGCCTACAAACAAATGATACAATCCTTAAAAGGGAAGATACTATTTCTCTAAATTTTTTGAGTGAGGCTTGATATGGATTTATTCAGACTTTCTCATTTTTGTTATCTGTAGAATGTTCGGCCAATGTACCCTCCGGCCTTCTTCAGGTATTACTTGTCAATTGGACACATGGCATAGTGGTGTCAGTGTGTTGAGTAATACAGTTCTTATGACAGTTATTTAGGCTGCAGGTTCAATCTGGTCAAGGGTGACAGTAATTACACAGCTTACACGCTGTACCCAGCTATGTTGCAAATGAGAAAGGATACTAGCTGTGGATGAATAAAGGGTTGGTTCAATTCTGTATGTTCCCAATTTTACAACTAAGGTTCCTGAGTTCTGTAATAATCATATTAGTTCAATTACCTCGAATTGGTAGAAAGCAACAGAGTATAGCTGAATAGATCTATCTGTGCAATACACTGCGAATTCAGGTTTTATGAACATCATAAAATCAAGAAACCAAGAGTCATCAGGACTCAGGGAATGATCACCAATTATGGATGGACTTTCTTGATTTCCTAAATACTGTCTTGGCACTGGTTCAGTTGTGCTTAATAGTCTAGTTTATTCAACTAACTCACTTCAACAATTCCAAGAAAATACTGAAGAAAGCCAGAGAATCACCGGAAATGTTGTACAGATATATTATATATAGATGAGGACAATGTCCAATTGATTCAAATAATATAAAAGAGGAGAAACTAGTAAAAATTAATAACAAACCATGTGGTAAAATTTGATTCTATTTTAAGAGAACATAACAATCAGATTCTCATAAAAATGAATGTTGTCCTAATCTTATTATATGGGATGTGTGTTTTTCTGTCTTGTACCGAACTTATACTCTCAGGCACAATTCCCTTAATTATTTACGTCATATTCTCCATGACTTTCTTTCTTTTACCTTCGTTATAATAAAATTGTTTTTACTTTTAATACTGTTGACCATATCTAGTACTAACAATTGCAATTGTTTTTATATACAACAATATAGCCGTTTACAGTTTGAACGGAGAAGGCTAATTTGTATTGATATTTTAAATTTTATTTTATAAATATATGCTTAGTATTATTGATTTCTATTTTTGGTTTTTCTTAAGAAATATAAACAAAAATCGTTGGATAAATCTAAAAGAATTGATTTTACAAGAGAATAACTGAATATTATCCTTTATTCTATTTTAACTAAATTAGTTGAATTAGGAAAATTTACAATGAAGAGGAGTAACGGAAAATGAGGAATAGTTACTTCAAAGTTGTTCTATTTTCCATCCCCTCTGTTCCAAATTTTTTATCTGCTTCTTATTCGTTTCATTAGCTTTTATTAATATGAATATTTTTTTATTAAACTTATATGCACCGGAGGGTCATATATTTTACTAGTAAGTTAATATCAACAGTTACCAATTTGGAGAAAAATGTATGTATAAAAAATCGTTTTGCTTTTATATCTACAAGTTTTGATTTTCATCTACAACATATGATCATAAAATGTTTATTTTCTTAAATGGATTTTTTGTATTTTGATTTAATGTTTTAAAACATGCTTCAGAATATAATTTTTGGAAAATTGTTCCTACCTTTGAAGACGAGAGGGAAATGGACTTACCTGAAATAGAAAAAACAAATTCTTATGTTAAAAATACTGAATGATATTATTTTTGCATTTACTGCTACTATATGTATTTTGATCTTTATCTAATGCCATTTATATAAATTATTAAATTACCAACAGAAATCTGCTATACAAGACTTTTTTCAAAAACAATACAACCTACTGCTTTAACACAAAAATATCATAAAATGGTTCTAATAACAATTAAGTTTCATTTTATTGTAGGAATTTATACCAACTAAAGTGAAAATATGTAAACAAGATTGGATTTCTGGCATACACTTCAGATGTGGAGAATGTATCAGCCAATACTGGGTTTAAATAAAGTTAATACTAGCCCTAATTAGATAATATCGATATTAATTTCAAATTAATTAATTTTGGAAAAAACAATTTAGACCACCGTTTTTTCAAAGTAAAAAAAAAAAAAAAAAACAACCTAAAATGAGATAATCTGAAATTATGTAATAAACTCATTGAATTTGACCTCAACTATTTGTGTTTTATTTGTCTGATGAATTTAAATTTTTGAACTCTAATAATTGTGCTAATGTGATTACTCGTGTTTACCTTGTTTGTTTTTTCTTATCATATCATGTGTGTCTTGATATTTTTTCCCCTAATATGCAGTAGGATTAATGAAATGAATCAATGAATAAGTAAATCTAACAAGAAAAAAGGTTGAAAAAATGAATGTGAAAAAGAAAAAATAAGGTTTATAATATCAAATATGATGAATGATTTGTCAGAAAAGTTATATATATTAATATATATATAAATGAATAGATTTTTGGTCAGGAGAATTATATAATACTAAAATGGAGGTTATATGTATGTAGCGGTATTTTATTATAAATAAAATATATAAAGGTATATATATAATTATATTTCTAATTTCAAACTTTTTTATATTTTTCTATTATTTTTTTTATTTTATTTTGTATTTAAATTAAATGTAGTAATACATTGTGTACAAAGACTTCTCAGCAAAAATGTGTCAGCATCATAAACATTTTATCCATTCAACCTTTCTTTCTTTATTTTTTATTTTTTCAACATATTGTTGGATTCACTTCCATTTTTCAATCACACCCACAACCCCACACACACACACTTATTTTTATATTATATATATTGAGAGAAAATATTTTAAATATAACAAAACAGGATGTTTTGATTTAGGGGAAACATTTTATGTTGTCATACTTAGCATATTCGGTTATTGTACCATCTTCGGACACTGTTTAGTAATGTTTATGTGAGGGACAAATGAAATGTTAAGTGTATGTGAATATTGATGTTATTAACGTATTATACTTATATATATATATATAGCTTATATTAATACACCAGAAGGGTGGTTCAGGAGTAGTTTAGCGAGTAAATAGAGATAATTGAAAGATTTCAACATAAATATAGAAAAATTATTGAAATCACTAATAAAGTGAATATAATTTCATCAATAAAGAATCACAGTACAGTTTTCATGAAGATAAACTCTTAAGATATTATTATAAGAATACTTATATCAGAGCAATAGAAATTGTTTTTTCAATTACTTTTAACTTTTTATACATTATATAAATTTTTT
>CM042152.1:86386429-86660968 GCA_023376005.1 Doryteuthis pealeii
GATGATATGACTGATATATTAAACGGCAGTTACCGAGAATAACTTACAATGGTGGTCATGTTCCGAGACCAATATCACAGTTTTCAGCCATTTACAGAACAGTCCTCAAGATAAGGCACCTCATGTGGTGTAATGGTTACGCAGCTAGCATTTGCAGCCATGTTTAGTGAGTTTCGATTCTCACTGAGTGCATCCATATCTGGCCTTGTGCCACATTCTAACTAAGCTTAGTAAATTAACTATACAATAGAAACAATTCAGCCACTTTTTAGTCCAATAAAAAATCATAAAACATTTGTGATCAAAGGATTACCATATTATTATTATTTGACAAGATCATTTATTATTTTACTCCATTCTAGAAAGCTGTTTATTTGAACTTGTACCAATAAAAAGCAACAGAAACATTATTTTTGTATAATAAATTATGTGACTGCATTGATGTCATAACAATGCTGAATGATAGGTGCACTCGTCGGTAATGGTTGCCATCGAAGGAAATGGACATCGGCGATAATGAGTTCAAATTCTGGACATGGCTGGTTGTTTTGATATGGCACTAATATCGTTGGGAAAGGTATGAATCAAACTACTTCTCCTTCAACTATGGGTAAATAAAGTAGGGTGGAGCTAGGCTCTCATCCCACTATGGGTAATCTAGTAAGGGGGACTATGGCCTTCAACCTGGTACAACAATTGGTCAAGGAAAAGGAAAATACACTGAATTTTATTACCTGGTAAATCCACATAATTGACCTTAGTGTTGGCATCCTTGCTCATGTGGATGAGTTGGTTAAATACATATGTCATTAAGTGCCAGAAATTGTTTTTTTTTACCTGGTAAAGTAGTAATTAGCAGTATATAATAGTAATTTCTAAATATATAAGTATTTTTAACAATTAAATTTATTCTTAAATATTAGTTTTGAGTAAAAATTCCGTAAAAACAACAATTATGCATATTTTAATAAATGTTTTAATAAACATCAAATAAAATATATTTTTGTGATAACATAATGATACATCTCCATTTGATAAAGATATTTAATCAATTTGTTATAGATTAACCAACAAATTAAATGAATAGTTTTATTTTATTCATGTGAAAATAATTCTCTTTCTTATTGAGATAAAATTACTAAATTGGGAAACATTTCAGCATTAATTAAATGGCAACATTTTATTACAGAATAAATCAATTAAGTAAAAGCATAAGAGAATTACAACTTTATTCGACTTTAAATTATCAAATAAAACAAATGTTACTAGAAATTTGTTTTGAAGCCATTCTTTAATATTAATATAATGATTATATATGCCGCGCACACTACATAACACACATACACACACTGTGGTTATTCTAAATAAGATCTAACCAGATACTTTAGGACATGCTCAGACCTCTGTTTGTCATTTTTAGATTTTTCACATACACCACTGCATGTTTGTAGGGGCCTCAACTCTTGAATTTAGAATCTAAATTATATGTTCTAGTTTTTAATAAGAAAAAGCTCTCTTTTCTGGATATGCTAGAATTATTTTCACCACACAACTTGCTATATATATAATATATATATTATATATAAATACGGTGAGCGAATTAATCCGACAATATTGAGAAGAAAATTGTTCCATATATATATATATATATATATATATATATATATATATATTATATTATCAGAGAGAAAAAATATTTTTAAATATAACAAACACACAGGATGTTATGAATCAGTGGGAAACAATTTTATGTGTCAATCTTAAGCATTTTGGTATATTGTACCATCTTCATGGAACACTGTTAATAATGTTTATTGAGGACAAAATGAAAGAATGTTAAGTGTATATGTGAATGTGTGAATATGTACTGTTATTAACATATATTCACTATATCATTATACATCTTTGCATTTTGTCCTCACATAAACATTACTTAACAGTGTTATTATATACAATTATTACCGAAATGTTTTATAGTAATTGACACATAAATTGTTTTCTTCGCGATTCATAAATCCTGTTTGTTATATTTTATGTAAATTATTTTCTTCTCATTTAGTTATATATTATTATATTATATATATATTATTATATATTTTAGTGAACTAATTGTGATTTCTTTGTTCTTCTTTTCTCTGTTCGATCTTATATTGTCATTTATTTATTATCTATTATATTATTGTATTTCCTTTTTGAGTAGAATTTATTCATTAGGTTGAAATCTTGATTAATTATAATAGGCAATTGTGTGCCTTCCCTACGAACTGTGTCCACTCCATGGTATGGCTATGTGCTCCTTCAGATCTGTGCCACATTCCATGGTATGTGTCTATGTGCCTTCCAGAATCTGTGCTACTACTTCTCTAGGTAGGCATGCTCTATTTAAATCGTTCATCATCTTCTCTTGGTCATGTGTTCTCTCTTCTATGGTATCTCTATGTGTCTATATATTGTTATTCTCTTGCTGATCTATATCTTGAATTATATATATCTATTATTTCTATTTTCTTCTCATTCTCTTATTCCATTCTATTTGGATTTGGTTTCATTGCACAGTCATATGAATTAAGGTAATAATATTCTTTACAGTAAATTAAATGATAAATACTTGTAATTACTAATTATATATAGTTCCATTGCCATTTTCTTAATCTATAGGTGGGAATGTCTATTCTATATATATTATGATATATCTTATGACTTTTAAGTAATTTATCTTATTGTTTTATTTTATACTTATTTTATACGCTAATTGCAGTGTGATATATAATATATCTTTTTGTCATTGCATCACTACTTGCATTAATTCATATAAGTGTTTGTAGCTCCATCATTTTCTTAGTCTAAATTTCAGTGACTTATGGTGTATTATATATTGATAAGTTGTTATTAATCATAAGACCTCTTGCCTTAATCCTTGAAAGATGCAAATTTATCTAGTATAGGTTTCTCTTTTATTTTCTAAAAATAGATTATTAAATAACACATTTTTTTATATTATTATGTATTATTAGTGATTGTGTCATTGTATAGATATTATCTATTGTATTTAGTTTTTTGATAATCTCAGTTATCTTAATATACTAATATTGTCATATATTTCATGTGTATATTTATTATTATTATATATATCATATATATTTTTATTATTTATTTATTATTATTATTATTTTTATTTCTTCTTTCTACTATTCATCAAATGTGTAAAAAAATATCAAACAAGATTTTTGTACTTTGACAACATTATAACCTTTGTATTACTGAAAGAATAATGGTCTATTCAGTAATTTTTCAGAAATGAGAGGGTGTGTCAAATAAAGTACCAAGGTTTAAAAGCTGTATTGCGGCAATGTGATGATAGAAATGAAGAATGATGGAAACTTTTTTTTTCCTAAATTACGTAGGTGTGTCAAAAATTAACAAAAATCTCTAATACTTTTTGACAACACCTTGTGTTGTGTGGTGTGTGTGTGTTAATATATATATATAAATAGTATATTAAACAGAAGAATGCAGCATGGCCTCGGATATTAATAATCAACTAAGTTACATTTGGAAAACAAAATTCATTCTATTTGCTTTCTATACAAATAGGTCCTATTTTATTTATAAAAAATGCGACATGTACTCTGGAAGAGGCTCCTGCAGATAGCAATTTATTTTGCTTTCTGGGATGAATTAAAATAAAATTTTAATTCAATTTTAAAGCGAAATGTTCAGATACTTTCAGGAGTGAGAGTGGAGTATACCAATGTCACTCTATCTTCCGATGTTTTGTCCTTATTCAGATTTCTTTAAAACACTCCGTGAGGGTCAAAAAGTTTACATCAAATGTTTTTGAGATTACCCAATATAGCTTAGTAGTGATCATTACGTAATAACAAAGTTAAACAACTTATATAATGTATATATTATTTTTGAATATAAGTAACAGTCGACAGGCGCGGCCATGAAGTCGGTATCAAGCCAGTCAGCGAGGAGTTCTATCCTTTTCATTAGCGCTATGACAAGGCAGATTATTTTTATGCAATCAGGTCGAGCGCCACTATCCTATCATGCAGCTCCTTACTTTACCAACACAGATCCTGTGGCTACCATTACGCTGAGTCTGGCTGAGACCTGGTATCGAACAGGCAACCTTGTGGTCTCTGGCCGAATCGTCTAACCGACTGAGCTAACCCGGCCCCTTTAAACAATATAATGTACCAGTTATTCTATTTAAAATGTACCCAGTTATTTAATTGAAACGTTACAATTTTTCAGTCAGTTAACCTTGAACCAGCGTATCTTGAGAAATCTGTGTTACACTTCAAGATTCAGTTAACACAGTATTTTCAAATTTCAAATATCATCCAAAATAGAGCTATTTGAAATCTATATTTCTAAAAGGGGTTCAACAATAAAAGTGTTTGTGTTAATTGCAAGTTTCATGTGTGTTGCATTCTAAAATAGTGTGGATGACTCTGAGGAAAGGGAAATTATTGTTGAGGTATAAGTAAAAATAATAAAGAGAAAGCCGAAAATATAAATGAAAAAGTCACATTACCAAGTATGCACTTATTTATAATATATATATATATATTATATCTATATAATTATATATATATATATATATAGCATATTATTGATAATGAATTTATTGTAGACAAAGACTTTCTTTGTGGTTTAATTTGGAGAGACCATTCTAAAATCAATTATTCAAATCTACCAATCAATCATTTTTCTATAAACAGTTATCTACTGATAAATATTGTTTTCATATTGTTTAAACCATTTCTTTAAAGTGTTTTTGTAAAGAACATTTTGCAGAAATCATTCTAACTTTTAAGATTTCAAGTACAAATGAACAAGTGAATTTCTAGAGAACCACTAATAATGTTTAAGGATATGTTTTTAAAATCCTTTTGTAATTCTGATGTCAATTTCATGCTGTTATTCAAAAAATCGCTGCATTTACTTCTGTAACTTTAGAACACAAGAATATTTTTGTATCCTTATTAGCAATGTAAAGGGAATCTATAAACATTAAGAAGCTTTCTCATTTTTCAAGAGAATATATATGGATAGATCATAATATAACTTAGTTAGTAATAATAGCGCATACTTTTTGAGATTAGCTTGATAATTAGTATTATTTGGATATTCGGACTATTGTCCTATCTTTAATTGTTACTACACTATTTCTCTGAATTTTTTGAGATGAGGCTTGATAATTACTATTATTGGATTATTCGGATATTGTCCTCATTTTTCATTGTATATTTAGACATGGCTCTCTGGCCTATTCAGGTTATTTCTTTCGGATATATACCCCCAAAATGGACCTGAATAAAGGGTTAGGTTCAAAGTCCATGATGGCCTCCCGATTAATGATAAGAAGGTTCCCGTATGACAAGAAGGTCGATCCAAAGCTGGTTTTTGAGACCGAGAAGATTCCTGATCCGACAGAAAATACCTGAGAAGGCTAGAGGGCACATCGTCCGAAAACGTTGTAACTAGATAACAAGAAGATGAGAACAATATTCCAATAGATACAATAATCTAGATCATAAAAGTCTGTATCTGACATGCAGTTTTAAACTGAAATTACCTACTTGACTATGTGGTTAATATTAGCACTAAAATTACTTTGATAAAGAGGAGATTTATACTGAAATATTTATTTATTGAATGATTCCTTTATTGTCCAAATATCTAATCTTGTTCTCATGCCAATTATTCGAACTTCATTTACAATGTTTCTGATCACTCTCTTTACCTTTATACATGATTAACTATGCCTTGACTTCATTGTATCCACTGGACTGTGGCTTTCCATATGTTTTGGTAATATTACCTTAGGCAGTTTCAACTTATATTTCTTTCTTACAAACAACTGCATGAAATGACATGCATACTATTCCTCTATAAGACTTGACTCAGAATAGTAAATTCTCCAAAAACATTGAACCACTTCTGAATGTTGAAGCACAGATTTTTCAATCTTTCCAATGTGCTTCTGGCTTATAAAATATGGACTGTAGTACTTTTTCTAGTTTTTTCCTCACTCATTCTATCTTTTTCTTTGGGATACAAGTGTTCAGGTTTAATAGGGTATTTCTTATGACAGTCATTATTTTCTGTTGATATGTGTCTGGGTCCACTTAAGACTTTTGCTTGATGTTGTAGGCAATTGGATAATCCCTTTCTTTCCTCTGGTAAGAAAACTAAAGTTCAGATATTCTCAGTAAAAGTCATGGATATTTTATATCCTGCTATGTGCAAAGTTAATATATCCAGGAAGGCCAGCGCTAATTTTTTCCCCATTTGTGAACTGTATTAAAAGGTATTGTTGAGTTCCAATATTGATTCAGTCAGTACTTAATCCTTCCACGGAAGGTGCAAAGTATGAAAGTGTCATCTATGAATCTCAACCATCATTAGATGTTTTTAATGGGGTAACTCCTAATGCCAATTCCAAAATAATCCTATGTATTAGTTGCCATCATCTGGAATCATGTTGTGCATAGCGCTTTCTTTACGCATAAATAGGTATATGTTTATACTGGTCTTTTCACAATACCTAAATCATATATACGTTAATACTTTCTTACTTCTTATTCTGGTCGTCTATTCTTGCCGGTCAGGCTTTGCTTCTGATCGTACGTATCATTCTATCCTTTGGGTCTGGTATATCTCTAAAGGTCTGGTCTTTTTCTTGTATGGGATTTTAGTCTGGCTTTCTGTTGGGGATCATTCCTTTTCAGTTATAGCCTTGTGTCATTCGTTAGTTTTTGTAAAATAACACAAGACTTACGATTTATGTTTGATGTTACTTTATTCCAAGATTCCCACCCCAGACAATCCTGCGCAGATTGAGGCTTACATGTTGCTAGCTGGCTTCTATAGTTCTACTGACTAGCTGATTGCTTACTCTTAAACGCAGAAGGGGCCTTTCTATGGGGTTTCCGTTCTCATGTCTATCCCCAGAAAGCAAGGTCAGAGTGAGGTATAACGCTGTCACTTCTACTCTTCAATGGCCTCAGCTGTAACTGATCGCATCATGATTGTCTACACTACCTTAAAAATGTATTAGGGATCCAATTTATGTATTCTTGAACATAGCACCAATCACCTCACATATTCACTTAATGTAGTAATTTACTTAGTTTTGTGTAAGCTGGTTTGGTTGGCTGTGTGGTGGATTTACAGTATGTCATACCATTGTTAGCTATATGGCAAAGTCAGTCTTTTTCTTGCAAGAAATTAAACACTTTCAAGTAATCTAAATGATGACAATCAATTTATAAACGAACTAAAGTGGCTACCTCGGTGTTGACACTGGGTAGTGGGGGAAGGTAAATCTGTGAACTCATAGCTAAAGGCCTTCTTATGACATAGCCCAGTTCAAATGTCATTTGTTCACTAGAAAGTACAGCATCTTCCAGATGTTTAAAAACACACTGTGTTGAATTGAATGGTAAGCCTCTTTTAATTGTTTCTATTAAGTGAGTTAACATCTTATTCATAATGATGGGCTGACTTTCTTGTAAGTGCATTGAGAAACAGCTCAGTGGGTGGCATGCTGAGCCGCCTGCAATTTGACTACATGTCTTAGTGAAATACGGTCCTTATGAATCTTGGAAGAGACATACATTTTGGTAGTTAATTGTTCTATATTGTCTCATTGTGAGTAGCCCATTGTTCTTAATATGATAGTTTCCAAATAGTTTTAATTAACATTAGGTTAAAGCTTTTAAAGATTTTCTTTGAATTGGTCATGAACAATTATGACAAGTGGAATTGATAAGAGCCTTAGTTGCAGATTGAGTTCTGAGAATATTAAAGTTCCAAATTACCATCGAACTGGGAAGACAAGGCACAAACGGTTGTAAACTTGAAATACAAAACCAGAATGTCACATAAGCTAATGCTGTTTGAAATAACAGCAGCTACTAAGTACAACTTAGCAGTGTCCAAGACAGTTGGTATATATAGAAATCAAGAATGACCCATTCATGAATTTGGTGATTTGGGTCATCCATTCCTTGAGTTCTTGATTGGCTGCTTGAATTTGAATGGCATTGTGGAGTTTTATATATATCCTGTCATTCTGCAGTAGACTTTGTGACATTCTGGTTGTATTTCAGTACTACCGTTTGTTGCCTTGTCTTCCCAGTTCGATGGTAATGGAACTTTAATTATTCGTCAGACTCAATGCAACTTAAAAGCTCTTAATCAATTCCACTTGTCTTATTGTTCATGGGACAATTCAAAATAAAAATCTTTAAAAGGCTTTAATCCTAATGTTAATTAAAAATATTTGGAAACTATCATAGTAAGAACAAAGCTACTTCACAATGAAGAAATATAGACATTAACTACCAAATAATGTATGGTCCTTCAAGATTCATAAGACCGTATTTCACTAAGACATGTATTCAACTGCAGGGGCTCAGCATGCACCCACTGACTGTTTCCTCAATGCACTTACAAGAAAGTCCCATCATAATGTAAGAATGTAATCTACTAATAGAAACATTAAAGAGGCTTCATCAATTCAACCCAGTGTTTAAACTTGGGAAGATGCTGACTTCTCTGTGAACAAATGACATTGAACTGGGCCTTTGTCATAAGAACTTAGCTATGAGTTCACAGATTTACCTCCCCACTACCAGGCAACACCGGGTGCCCTTCTAGTTGTTTATAAATGATTGTCATCATTAGTTACTTGAAAGTGTCTTAATTTCTTGCAAGAAAAAGATCTGACTTTTGCCAATATAACCTAAAATGGTTGACTACTGTAAATCCAACCACACAGCAAGCCAACAAGCTACACAAAAACTTAGTAAATTACTAACATTAGTGTATGTGGGTGTGGTTGCTTGGTCAGAATTACATATAATTGGATCCCTAATACATTTTTAAGGTAGTGTAGAAAATCATTATGGCGATCAGTAGCAGCTGATGGCCTTGAGAAGTGAGTGACAGCGTTTGACCTCACTCTGACCTTGCTTTTCTGGGGATAGACGTGGAGAAACGGAAACCCCATAGAAAGCCCCTTCTGGTTTAAGGAGTAAGCAACTCAGCTAGTCCAGTTAGAACTTAGAACGAGCTAGCAACATGTAAGCCTCATCTGCGCAGATTGTCTGGGTGGGGATCTGGAATAAAGTAACATCAACATAATCGAAAGTCTTGTGTTTATTACTAAAAACTAACGATGACACAAGGCTTCTGATAAGGAATGATCCCCAACAGAAACCAGACCTGAAATCCCCATACAAGAAAGACCAGACCTTTAGAAGATATACCAGACCAAGATAGATGATAGACGATCAGAAGCAAAGCCTGCGGAAGAATAGACGACAGAATAAGAAGTAAGAAAGGTATATAACGTTATATGATTTGGTATTGTGAAAAGACCCAGTATATAACATATACCTATTTAGTGCCGGTAAAGAAGGCGCTATGCAACATGAGTTCACAGATGATGGCAAACATATACATGGATTATTTGAGGAAATTGGCATTAGGATTACCCCATTAAAGACATCTATGTGGTTGAGATTCATAGATGACACTTTCATACTTTGGCACCTCCTGGAAGAGGATTAAGTACTGCTGAATCAAATGAACTCAACAATACCTTTTAATACAGTTCACAATGGGGAAAAATAGCTGGCCTTTCCTGGATATATTTAACTTGCACATAAGCAGGATTTAAATATCCATGACTTTTACTGGAGAATATCTGAACTTTAGTTCTTACCAGAGGAAAGAAAGGGATTATCCAATGCCTACAACATCAAGCAAAAGTCTTAAGTGCAACCCAGACACATATCAACAGAAAAATAATGACTGTCATAAGAAATACCCTTTAAACTAAATTGTATCCCACAAGAAAAGATAGATGAGTTGAGGAAAATAACTAGAAACCAAGTACTACAGTCCATATTTTATAAGCCAGAAGCACATTGGAAAAGATTGAAAAGCTGTGCTTCAACATTCAGAAGTGGTTCAATGTTTGGGAGAATTCTATTCTGAGTCAAGTCTTATAGAAGAGAATAGTATGCATGTCATTTCATGCAGTTTGTTTGTAAGAAAGAATATATAAGTGAAACCTGCTAAAGGTAATATTACCAAAACATTGGAAAGCCACAGTCCAAGTGGATACAATGAAGTCAGGCATAGTTAATCATGTATAAAGGGTAAAGAGAGGTGATCAAACATTGTAAAATGAAGTTAGAATAATTGGCAGAGAACAAGATTAGAATATTTGGACAACTAAAGGAATCATTACAATAAATAAATATTTCAGTATAATCTCTCTCTTTATCAAAGTATTTTAGTGCTGAATATTAACCACATAGATCAAGTGGTAATTCAGTTTATAAACTGCATGTCAGATTACAGACTTATTATGATCTAGTATTATTTGTATTATTTGGAATATTGTTCTCATCTTCATTGTTATCTGTACAACGTTTCGGACGATGTGCCCTCTAGCCTTCTTCAGGTATTTCTTGTCGGACTCAGGAATCTTCTCGGTCTCAAAAACCAGCTTGGACTCGGGAACCTTCTTGTCATATCGGGAACCTTCTTATCATAATCGGGAGCCATCATGGAACTTTGAACCTAACCCTTTATTCAGTCCATGGGGGTATATATCCGACAAGAAATACCTGAATAAGGCCAGAGAGCACATTGTCTAAATAACAATGAAAATGAGGACAATAATCCGAATAATCCAAATAATACTAATTATCAAGCCTCATCTCAAAAATTCAGAGAAATAGTGTAGTAACAATAAAGATGAGGACAATAGTCCGAATAATCCAAATAATACTAATTATCAAGCCTCATCTCAAAGTATGCGCTATTATTACTAACTATAGTTTATTATGATCTATCCATATATATTCTCTTGAAAAATGAGAAAGCTTAATGTTTATAGATTCCCCTTTACATTGCTAATAAATGATACATATTCTGTGTTCTAAAGTTACAGAAGTAAATGCAGCGATTTTTGAATAACAGCATGAAATGACATCAGAATTACAAAAGGATTTTAAAAACATTATCCTAAACCAACTTATTAGTGGTCTCTAGAATTCACTTTTCATTTGTACTTGAATTCTTAAAAGTTAGAATGATTCTCAAATGTCTTTACAAAAACACTTAAAGAAATGGTTTAACAATATGAAAACAATATTTATCAGTAGATAACTGTTTATAGAAAAATGATTGATGGTAGATTTGAATAATTGATTTTAGAATGTCTCTCCAAAATAAAACCACAAAGAAGTCTTTGTTACAATAAAATCATTATCATAAATAATGCTATAATATATATATATATATATTATATATAATATTATATATATATATATATAAAGTGCATACTTGGTAAATGTGACTTTTCCATTTTATATTCTGCATTTCTCTTTATTATTTTTACTTATACTCAACAATAATTTCCCTTTCCTCAGAGTCATCACACTATTTAGAATTGCAACACACATGAAACTGCAATAACACAAACACTTTTATTGTTGAACCCCTTTTAGAATATAGATTTCAAACTAGCTCTATTTTGATGTATTGAAATTTGAAATACTGTTTTAACTGAATCCTTGAAGTGTAACACAGATTCTCAAAGATACGTGGTTCAAAGTTAACTGACCTGAAAAAATGTAACGTTTTTCAATTAAATAACTGGTACATTTTAAATAGAATAACTGGTACATTATATTGTTTAAAGGGGCCGGGTTAGCTCAGTCGGTAGAGCGTTCGGCCAGAGACCACAAGGTTCCTAGTTCGATACCGGTCCTCGCCAACTCAGCGTATGAGTAGCACAGGGATCTGTGTGGTAAAGTAAGGAGCTGATGGTAGGTGTGGCGCTCGACCTCAGATGCTAAAATAATCTCCTTGGTCTAGCGCTATTGAAAAGGGGATAGACTCCCTCGCTGACTGGCTGATACCGACTTCAGGCCGCCCTGTCGACTTTACTTATATTCAAAAAAATAATATATACATTATATAAGTTGGTTTACTTTGTTATTACGTATGGCCTACTAAGCTAATTGGTAAATCTCAAAACATTGAATGTAAACTTTTTTGACCTCACGGAGTGTTTTAAAGAAATCTGAAGTAAGGACAAACATGGAAGATGAGTGCATTGTATACCTCCACTCATCACTCCTGAAAGTATCTGGAACATTTCAGCTTAAAATTGATTAAAATTTTTTTAATTCATCCAGAAAGCAAATAAAATTGCTATCTGCAGGAGCCTCTTCCAGAGTACTGTCGCATTTTTTTATTAATAAAATAGGACTCATTTGTATAGAAAGCAAATAGAATGAATTTTTGTTTTCCAAAATGTACATTAGTTGATTAATTTTATCCGAGGCCATGCTGCATTCTTCTGTTTATATATATATATATATATATATACACACACACACACACACACACAAGGTGTGTCAAAAAAAGTATTGAGATTTTTGTAATTTTTGACACACCTTGTATTTAGGAAAAAAAAGTTCCATTCATTCTTCATTTCTATCTTGGCAAATACAGCTTTAAACCTGGTACTTTTTTGACACACCTCGTATTCTGAAAAAATTAATGAATAGACCATTATTCTTTCAGAATACAAGGTGTGTCAAAAAGTACAAAAAATCTTGATAATTTTTTTACACATCTTGTGTGTGTGTGTATATATATATATATATATATATATGTATATATATATATATATACACTGTATAGACATTTGTTTTAGGTAACTGGAATATTTCCTTACAATGATAATTCTATCATGCACAAATTCCTTTATCAATATTTAAATGTGTTATTTAATTTCTTTTTGAAAAATAAAAAGGAAACCTATCTGTAAATTTGCATCTTTCGGTTTAGGCAGAGGATCCTTTGTTTACCTTTCATTTCATATTCACTAAGTACTGAATTTAGACTAGAAAATGATGGGCTACAAAACACTTTTGATATCTTGCAAGTGTGATGCAAATGCAAAGATATTTAAATATTCACACTGCATTGGTAAACTAGTAATAAATAAAACATAAGATATTACTTTTAGTCATGATATCATCAGATGATAATTATAGATGACTTTCCCACACTTGTTGAAATGGCAATGGACTTTAATATTTGTTTCTGTGTTATCTTTAATTACTGTTGAGATTTATTACTTTTCAATATGCTGTGCATGAAAACCAATCAAAATGAAATGGTTGGTGGGATGAATAATAATAAAAGATTATTTTCAGCATTAGTCAAAAGCATAAGGCATACATGGAATATGCACTAGGCTCCTAGGAGGCACACATGCCTATCCATGGAGTGTGCACAGTTTCTAGGAGGCACATGCCTACCCATGGAGTGTGCACAGTTTCTGGGAGGCACATGCCTACCCATGGAGTGTGCACAGTTTCTGGGAGGCACATGCCTACCCATGGAGTGTGCACAGTTCGTGGGAGGCACATGCCAATATATATATTTAATCAGATTTCCCTATTTACAGATACTAAACTCCGGTACATAGATATTAGATTTTTAGCAAGAAACTTCAGATCGGCAAAGAAAGAAAGCAACAGAAAAAGTCACATTGTTCACTATATATATATATATATATATATATATATATATATATATATATGAGAAGAAAATATTTTTAAAATATAACAAACACAGGATGTTATGATCAGCGGAAACAATTTTATGTGTCAATACTTAAACATTTCGGTATATTGTACTATCTTCAGGACACTGTTAAGTAATGTTTATGTGAGGGACAAAATGAAAGATGTTAAATGTATAGTGAATATATGTTAATAACATCATATTCACACATTCACTATACACTTAACATCTTTCATTTTGTCCCTCACATAAACATTACTTAACAGTGTCCTGAAGATGGTACAATATACCAAAATGCTTAAGTATTGACACATAAAATTGTTTCCCCTGATCATAACATCCTGTGTGTTTGTTATATTTTTAAAATATTTTCTTCTGATATATATATATATATATATATTATATATATATATATATATATATATGGAACAATTTTCTTCTCATATTGTCGGATTAATTTCCTCACCGTATTTATATATATATATATATATATATTATATGCAAGTTGTTGAAAATAATTCTAGCCTCATCCAGAAAGAAGAGCTTTTTCTTATAAAACTAGAACAATTAATTCAGATTTCTATCAAGATTGAGGCCCCTACAAACATGAGTGGTGTGTGAAAAATCTAAAAATGGACAAAACAGAGGTCTGAGCAGTCCTAAAGTATCTGGGTTAGATCTTTTAGAATAACCACAGTGTGTGTGTGTGTGTATGTGTGTGCGCGCATATATAATCATTATTATAATTATTAAAGAATGGTCAAAACAAAATTCTAAGTAACATTTGTTCTATTTGATAATTAAAGTCGATAAAGTTGTAATTCTAATGCTTTTAACTTTAAACTTGTAATTTATTCTGTAATAAAAGTTGCAATTTAATTAAATGCTTGAATGTTCCCAATTTATAATTTTATCCTCAATAGAAGAGAATTATTTTCACATGAATAAAATAAGACTATCATTTAATTTGTTGGTTAATCTATACAATTGATTAAATATCTTTATCAAATAGGAGATGTATCATTAATGTTATCACAAAATATATTTTAATTTGATGTTTTTAAACATTTATTAAATATGCATAATGTTGTTTACTGAATTTTTACTCAAAAACTTTAAATTATTTAAGAATAATTTAATTTAAAATACTTATATATTTAGAAATATACTATTATATACATGCTATTACATACTATTACCAGGTAAAAAAACAATTTCTGGCCACTTAATGTATGTATTTACCAACTCATCCACATGAGCAGGATGCAACACAAGGTCAATTTTTATGTGGGATTTACCAGGGTTAAATTCAGTGTTTTCCTTCTCCTTGACCAATTGTTGTACCAAGGTTGAAGAGCCTAGTCCACCCTACTATTTACCCATAGTTGGGTTGAAGAGCCTAGTCCACCCTACTATTTACCCATAGTTGGAAGGAGAATAGTTTGATTCATACCTTTCCCAAGGATATTAGTGCCATATCAAATACAACCAGCCATGTCCAGAATTTGAACTCATATCGCCGTGTCCATTTCCTTCGATGGCAACCATTACCGCACGGGCACCTATCATTCAGCATTGTATGACATCAATGCAGGCACATACATTTATTATTACAAAAATAATGTTTCTGTTGCATTATTTATTGGTACAAGTCATAAACAGCTTTCTGAATGGAGTAAAATAATAATGATTCTTGTCAAAAATTATATATGGTATCTTTGATCAACAAATGTTTTTATGATTTTTATTGGCTAAAAAGTGCTGAATTGTTTCTATTGGTATAGTTATTTACTAAGCTTAGCTTAGATGTGGCACAAGGCCAGAAATATGGGGCACTCAGTGAGAATCGAACTCACTAACAATGGTCTGCAAATCTAGCTTGCTAACCATTACACCACATGAGGTGCCCATTATCTTGAGGACTGTCTGTAAATGCTGAAAACTGGATATTGTCTCGGAACATTGACCAACCATTTGTAAGTTTATTCTCGGTACTGCCGTTTAATATATCAGTATCATCATCATGAAGTTGTGCTGATAGCACAGGTTCTCTTGACTTTCTCTCACCATCCATCCCTATCAGCCATCACTCTTGGTGTGTACTCTAACATTCAGATGTTAATATATCTTCATATTTGGATGGTGTTGAAACAAAGAAATATTTTCATATCATAACTCTAATTATATTTCTACACACTTATATCAAACATAGTAGTAAAGTTAGTTGTTGGGGTGGCTTAAAATCAGCCAGACAGCAAGGGAGTCTATCCTCTTTTCACTAGTGCTAGACTAAGGAGATTGTTTTGGCATTTAAGGCAGAATTCCCCACCTACCATCAGCTCCTCATTTTACTGCACAGATCCCTGTGCTACTCATATGCTGAGTTGGTGAAGGCCGGTATCAAACCCAGAACCTCATGGTTCCCAGTCAGATGCTCTGCCGACTGAGGTAAAGTACATATATTTTCATGCATATTTACACATATTCTCATAGAAAAGAAAAAAAAACAGATTTTTTTTTTTTTTTTTTCATATAATGCTAAAAAAATATTTTGCACAGAAAGACTCATCAAGTAAACTTTCACAATGACTTAGAGTCTAGTCACGCCAAAAGAACTGATGAGCCTTGTCAGTGCTTAGTTTGTGTGATTATTAGAGAACAGCAGGTACTGTATCCAGCCTAAAGGCCAATGTGCCAAACTAAGCAATGCTTATGCTTAGTAAATCACAACTATTCTTTAACAATGAGTATAAATTATTAAAAAAAAAATGCAGTTATTCTGCCAACTGTGACTCATGGGAATAAGACCTTCATTTTCAAGAGGTTAATCATTTGCTCTTTCATAAATATATAAAACTTACCATTACTTTTCAGCACATACACCTACGTATGCTTTTTGGAAAAATGATACTTAAAATGAATACAAAAATACCTTCAGAACTTATAAACAAGAGCTATATAATGATATTTTAAAATTTTTTATTTCAGTAACTGAACTTATTGCTATGAATATCAATATCTGAGTCCTGTTTGTTATGAACATTACATTATAAAATTCGACTTTTGAAAGGAATATTTGGAGGAATCTTCTTGCATTGCATTATTTATTACCTATTTTTTTTCCTTGCATTCTTTTCTTATATTCTCTTTTAGCTAATAAATATTTTTACTTGGTGAATTGAATATTTCGTTCCTCACGAATTCTATTTCCTCTTGTATTTCTATGCTCTTGTTTTTTTGTTTTTTAACAATAAAAAGAAAGAATCAAATAATAGCAGCCAAAGGGAAATATCTTTATTCCATTATCATCTTTATAAGACCATAATATGTTTATCTTTGTGATATATTCAACCTTTTAGCACATTATGTTCAGCTTTTTTTTCTGCAAATTACTTGCTAAACTAACTTTTAACAGATAATAACATTGTTATTCTCTTTCTAAGTTACTGACAGTGAAGAAGTGAATTTTGTTTTACATATAAATTACAGCAGTAATCTTACTTAACCCTAAGTATTCGTCTTTTATCAGTGAAACCAATGTCATTTCTTTGATAAAAGTTGGAGGCGTGTGGTCTAATGGTTAGAATTCTAGGAAATGGACTCATCGACCCGAGTTCAAATCCTGGACAAAGCTACAGTTCACACAGCACTAATACCCTTGAGAAAGGTATGAATCCAACTACTCTCCCTCTAACTATGGGTAAATAGTAGAGAAAACTGGGATCTTTAACCTTGGTTAGGCAACCAGTCTAAGAGAAGGCAAACTCTGAATTAAAACCTGTTAAACTCCACTTGGAGTGGTCACTACTAGAATAGGCTCAGTTCTAATTAATGATCTATTTCACTTATTTTTGGGGGGTTTGGAGGATAACAATAGAAAGAGTATTGAGAATTCTGGGGTATGGAGGTTATCATCCTTGTCTATGAGCCTCTGTTTCGAACCAACCAATCACGAGCCAGCATACTTTGGGCGGCACAGCCGAATAAGCAAACTCGCCCTCTTCTGATCCAGCTTTCACCAGAGACGGACCTAAAACAGGGTCTCTCCACCTCTTCTCAACAACAAGAATCGGAGTCGGACATCAAACAGAACGTCTATCATATCCGAACTATCAGAAGGCCGTAGCAAGGGCTCCGATAATACCCTATCTCAGGATTCAGATAAGTTATTACAAATTATAAATATTTGTGAAGATGAACTAAAGTTTGCAAAATATTTATAATTTGTAATAACTTATCTGAATCCTGAGCAACCCTTATTTGGGTCTGTTCCCTTTGAAAGCTAGTGTTACGTTGTAATACTCACGGTACTAAAACGATACAAGCACCGTAGTCCTCTTTTCTTTCTTGGTACTAAAACTCCGATAAAAAATCATAACACGAGAAACATGTCGTCACAACTCCCAGCCTTTATTAACGTGCTCGTCTAGTGGCTTCTACCAGGGAGGAGGAGAGGCAGAGAGAACGAGAGAGAGAGAACACTACTAGATTCCTGGGCTCTAATCAGGTCTGTCCCCCACGACGGACGCCGGCAAAAAGAGACGAACCCTTTCTTCCTTCCCCCACGTCACCACGTGACTTCCGGTCAACACCCGACTTCCGGTCAACACCCGACTTCCGCTTGCCCCTCAATTCTTCGTTCGGGGTCACGCTACGGTCAAAACCATCGCTCTCCTCTTTTGGGTCATCACTATTTTTTAAGCCTTTGTTATTTATTCCTCCTCCTTCCATTAGCAGTTCTAGCTCACACAAGTCATATTGCAACACTCCTCCCTTACCATCATTCTAAAATTTTTTACCCGTAAAAATTTTCAAAAGTATCTCTTTTTTTTCAAGAATATGCGTAATTATTCATTAGATTTTTTTTTCCCTTCTATCCGATATAGACCTTCCTCTCTCCGATAGAGCCACACGAGCATTCAATTTTACAATAATACAAAAAACACATACATATATAAAGTAAAAAGAACATTTACAAAATCATTAAAGCAGGTGATATTCTCCTCTTTGTTCCACAATTGTGCTCTGACCTTCCTTACTTATTTGTTCATTTTTTCTTCTTTCTCTCTTTTTTTTTTTTTTTTTTTTTTTTTTTGAAATACTCTCCCCAATTTGAATTTTAAAAAAAAAATTACTCATTTATTTTTCATTCTTATCAATTGCAGACCTATACTGATTTATAGCTTTTTTTTTTTTCAAGCAACGGCGTTATCGTCGCCTTCTTCAGCTGGTCAATAATTCTTTTCTCTATTATTCCTTTTCTTTTTGTATCTATTCATTTTAATCCCTTTCAGTTTTTCATTTATTTATCTTTTTTTTTTTTTTTTCGTCATTATTCCATCTCATATTCCGTGTAATTCGTATTTTCATTTACTCATTTTTCTCATCCTTTTTCTTTTCTTTTTTTTTTTTTCATTCATCTATCTCTAATTTATTTCCGAGCGCCAAAACTAGGTTTTTCTGGAAGGTATCTGCTGTGTGAACAAACACTTGAACCACAGGCCTTTAAAGCTATCTTCATAGTCGCTGTTTGGTGGGGTATCATGTTTCCTTGTGGGCAGCACTGGTTGACCCCGGGTGAGCTCGCTGCTACTACCATAATCATTTGTACTCCCAGCGTTTTCAATACTTTCTTTCATTGCAACTCTAAGCATAGCTATTTTCCTTTCCATTAGGGGAACATATTCTTTTATTTCTCTGTAGTCACTATCTGACGGTGTGGTATTTACTTTAGCCCTTACTGTTTTAGGGGAATCTTTTGTGATGCTATTCACTGTTGGAGTTATTTTGTGGTTTTCCATTTTAGCCATTTCTCAAAATTATTTTTATTATTATTAACGTCCACCTGTCTGTTCAATTTTCTCTTTCTTTTTTTCTATTGGGACATAGTTGTTCATTGTTCCTATCACCTTCACCCGTGTGATTTGTACCCTCGGTATCCACATCACTATGTGAAGTATTACTATCCTTATCGGAGTTTTCTCTCTTAATAGCTGTATATTTATCTTATTTTCTGAGATATGTTCCGAGGACGTAGAATGGACTTGTGTGCCCTCCTTAGTTTTGCCATTCATATTAGACAAAGCGTGGTGCTGATTTTTGAGGGCTATCCCATGCTTGTCTCTATTTTTAATTTGTTCGGATGTGCTTTTAGGGGTAGGTGCCATCCACTTTTTATTAATTTTTACGGGACAATTTCTAATGAGGTGATACTTGCTATTACACCCCCAACAACGTCCAGTCTGGTCTCTATTACCTATCTGAGGATGCACATTGCAATTCCTCACTGTAGGTACGTTTTTACTCTGCTTGTTAAATTTTTTTCTATTGTTACTTGTTCTTAATCTATCCTCTAAAAGAGTTCTTTGATAGGCCCTATCCAACCCCTTTTCAACGCTTTTTAAGGCACTCGTTACAGAATTTAATGCATCAACCAAGCCTGCGGTGAGATTCTGCAAAAACTCTTTAATAGTCTGAGACTCCATTTCGCATAAACAATTTCAGTCACAGAATAATAGAAGACTTATACTAATATTAATGATATCAATAACTAGTGAAGAGAAAAAAAAATACACAACTGTAGAACAAGAGAAAAAAAAAATTATCACCTACCTTGTCACTTCTACGTATATTTTTCCTTTTTTTAAAAAAAGTTCTTTTTTTTTTTTTGTAATGTTCATTAATTCCGTCTTTTCTTCTTTTTTTTTTTTTTTTTAAATTCACACGTGGACGTATATTTTTTTCTCCACGTGGGTTTCTCCTTCTTCTTTTATAAGTCCTTTTCTTCTTCTTTAATTGTTAGTTGCTGTTGTTTTTTTTTTTTCTCGTCCTTTTTTTTTCTTCTTTAAATCTTTTTGTTTTCTTCGCACGTGGGTCCTTTTTTTTTCTTTTTGTTTTTTCACACGTGGGTCCTTTTTTTTTTTTAAGTTCTCAATTGTTTGTTGACTCGTTGTTGTCGTTCATCTCCTTTAATAAGATTTTAAAAGGTTGCTCCCTTTTCTTTTTTCAAGGTGGGTCTTTTTCTTTGTTTTTCTTTTTTAAGCCCTTTTTTCTCTTCAAATGCTCGCTGTTGTTGTTTTTTTCTTTCTTTTTCTTTTACTTTTTTTTTTTTTTTTTTTTTTTTTTTCTCTCTCGTTTCTCAACAGGTCACTCCCTTTTTTTTTCGTCACACGTGGGTCCTTTTTCTTTGTTTGTTTGACTCGCTCTTTCTTTCGTTTACGTTAGTTTCTGTTACAATTACGGCCGATGTCTTTTTTTTTCGTATCCCTTCGTTGCGTCGTGGTAAACTGGTTCCTTATGAGTCCGTGTCTGAACTCCGAGGTCAACGGGCACCAAAACGATATATGTTACGTTGTAATACTCACGGTACTAAAACGATACAAGCACCGTAGTCCTTTTTCTTTCTTGGTACTAAAACTCCGATAAAAAATCATAACACGAGAAACATGTCGTCACAACTCCCAGCCTTTATTAACGTGCTCGTCTAGTGGCTTCTACCAGGGAGGAGGAGAGGCAGAGAGAACGAGAGAGAGAGAAACACTACTAGATTCCTGGGCTCTAATCAGGTCTGTCCCCCACGACGGACGCCGGCAAAAAGAGGACGAAGCCTTTCTTCCTTCCCCACGTCACCACGTGACTTCCGGTCAACACCCGACTTCCGGTCAACACCCGACTTCCGCTTGCCCCTCAATTCTTCGTTCGGGGTCACGCTACGGTCAAAACCATCGCTCTCCTCTTTTGGGTCATCACTATTTTTTAAGCCTTTGTTATTTATTCCTCCTCCTTCCATTAGCAGTTCTAGCTCACACAAGTCATATTGCAACACTAGATCAGAAGAGGCAAGTTTGCTTAATTTGGCTTTGCCACCAAAGTATGCTGGCTCGTGATTGGTTGGTTCGAAACTGAGGCTCGTAGACAAGGATGATAACCCCCATACCCCAGAATTCTCAATAGCAGAGAAATACAGATATTCACTTTTGTTTTATGGTTAGCTTTTGTCAAATTACAAGGAACCAATTTTCTAACTATTGAAGTATACACAATATAAATAAACTCTGTTGTTACTATGTTTTTGTAACTCTTCTAAATGAGAAACGATATGGCTGAACATGAAAATTTTGTGACTATATCCAAAGATAATCAAAATGCTCTAGCTAAAACTTCAATTTAGCATCAGAGGTTAAAACATAAAAAAAGAATCATTATGTATTCCTTTACAAGGAAACACAGCAGGTATATTCACCAAACCAGTTTCTGAAAAGAAATTGAGTATGTTTCCTAACTTAGATGAAAAAAAAAATGATTTGAGTAGTGTTGAAGTAAACACAAATCGAGAACCCCTGTTGGTTACTTCCCTTTTTACTAATGTTTTTTTTCTCACTCTCCTTTAAAAGATAAAAAGCGGTGCCTCCTCCCCCCGTTTTGGAAGGGATGTTGTATTTGTCGTCAGTGACAACCGTTATCTCAAATTGTAGGTAACCCCATTATAATATCAATATTTTTTAACAATGTGAAATGAATACAATAAATATGTGGTTCAAAATTATTGTTTCCTGATTCATAATCAATGTGTTAAAGTAAAAACAAATCTTGAAACCCTGTTGGTTCCTTCTCTTTTTACTAATGTTTTTGTAAGTCTTCTTATCAAATAAACTTTTTATACTCTCACCCTGTCAGACATTAGATGATAATAAAAATGACTGCCAGTTACAAGATCCTGTTGTCCTGTTAGTTATTATCTGCTATAATTTCCACCAAGATGTCAATGGCACTTTTCTAAATTGTTGCAAACGATGATGAACCATAACAGAATTATTTCTGTTGAATTTAAGCAAAAGCTGATGATTATTAAACTTAACAGGATAACCTATTCGTCGCACATTTTTTAAACTTTTAAAATCTTTTGCAGTTATTTTTTTTTTCATTTAAATAATATATCTCTTAAACACACTGAATATTTTGGGTCACCTCTGAATAATTTTACCTTTTTGTAAAACTCATAGAACAAACTGTTTTCTGTGTTCTATAGATACATTTACCTTGAGGAGTGTCAAGTTAGTAACCCAGTTATAGTGTAATGATATAACTTAATTGTTTAAAACTATATAAATGTATATAGTATGTGCAATTATCAAACTTTAGACACTGATAAGATATCAGATTTATAGCATGACCTAATAGAATATATTGTTATTATTTAGGCATATTAGAATAGTGAAAATATTGTTGGGTCAGTAAAATGGTTATTCCTGTATATAGAGTGAGTGAGGGAGAGGCCCTGTGTATAGAGTGAGTGAGGGAGAGGCTCTGTGATTGGATATACCAATCACGTGATACCCCGGGGTTTAGGCGCAATATCCAAAAAGCCAAGGCAGAGAGATTCCACTAGCGGTACCATGAAGCAACGACTTAAAGGGCTCACAGAAAACACCCTCAGATATCTTCTCCAACGTGTCAGTAGGTCCCTTAAACTCAACTTTATATACAGGAAGGACTTTATATTGTTGTTTGTTATTACATGTGTTAGCCAATAAATTGCTTGAATTAAAGGAAGTATTTAATTCCTTTCTTCTTGTTGTTAGTCTTAGAATTGAATGCTATACTAACACAATAATATCATTCATTCTAGGTATCAGATTTTAGATATTACTTATGGTATGACCTGATATATACATATACATGTATACATAGAGGCGCATGGTCTAATGGTAGAAAATGGACTCGACGAGCCATGTTCGATTCCTGGACAAAGCTGTTTGCATTTAACATTGCGCTAATACCCTTTGGAAAGGTTTGAATCCAATTCTCTCTCCAGCTATGGGTAAATAGCAGGGAAGACTGGGCTCTTTAACCATGGAGAGGTAACTAGTCCAGGAGAAGGAAAACTCTAAATTCAAACCTGGTAAACTCCACTTAAGAAATTGATCTTGTGTTGCATCCTGCTCGTGGGGAGGAGTTGGTAAATATATATACATGTATACATAAGCAAACATAGAGATTTACAGAGATATCATTATTTCTTATGATGGTTGATAAATAAGATAGACAATTTACATATCTCTGTCTGGGTTATGACCTTATCCTGATACTAATTATTACGAAAAAAGTATAAGAAATATCACACATACTTTTAATGAGCCTCCATTCAACCTCAGCTACTTGCATCTCTCTGCGTTTCTACCTTATATAACTCGACTTTGAAAAATGCTCTGAATGAAACTAAATGAATCCTCTAGTATCCTATGTAGACATTTGCTAAGCCTGAAATAAGATTATATAATTCCAACATTTTTTTGATAAGTGCACTTGAAAAATAGGCTGCAGCAATGAGCTAAGCTTTTGGGCATGATTGTCAGTTTCAACTGAAGTGGAATTGTTAAAGCAGAGAATTTTTATTAAAAAACCTTTATTTTGTATATATATATATATATATATATATATATATATATATATATATATATATATAATAAAGTATGTAAATAAACATTGTGTTTATTTGATATGGCTTTTAGCCGACAATTTTTGGAGGATATGTGTTTAATTGAATTCATACCTAATTTTTGAAAATTAATTAGTTAATAATTAATGAATTTAGGCGGGCATATATGTTCAAATGTAAGGCTAAACAGGTCGAAATGAACATTCAGGGATTGACATTTTCTTGATCTGTTTAGCCTTACATTTGAACATATATGCCCGCCTAAATTCATTAATTATTAACTAATAAATTTTCAAAAATTTGGTATGACTTCAATTAAGCACATATCCTCCAAATATATATATATATATATATATATATATATATATATATATATACGCAGGGTGTTTGGAAGAAATTTGACAGTTTCATAATGAAAAAGAAAAATGCTTGGTAACTACAAAATTTAATAGATTGTAAAGAAATTCAACAAGCAATGAAATTACACTACTGTCAACAAGTTTCACTCAAAATAACCACCATTAGCGTCGATCACAGGCTCAATCCTGCTCCAGAATCTGCTAAAAAGAGTGTGACACTAAACTGAATCTGGTTGTGAGGCTCCAGATCTGAATATCTGGGGAGTGAGGAGTACCCGTTCATTGACATTATTCCCAGACATACTGGTAGTAGCTGTTAGGGTTCCATCTATGGATCAAATAGATCTGTTTGCAAATTATTTTTATTTGATAGAAATATCTGATATTATATAACCATATTCAAAAAATGTAAATATAAATGTACATATGCAATTCTCTAACTTTTAAATAACGGCATGTTAAAATCAATCAAATATTCTGTAAATTAATTCGGCATTATGTGAGGGTCTTTTTTTTCACTGAGTATAAATTTATAAAGAAAATTGACTATCAAGAATGAATAAAACAAAATGTCTTCAGCATAAAATAGCCCAATGGGTGGACATGCCATAAAACCCAACTAAACAACCAACCCAGAGTGGTAGTACCTGTTAGGGTCCCATATATGGGTTAAATAGAAAAAAGTGTTTATAAAAAAATTTGAGTCTCCATTAAGAATGAATTTATTTCAAAACTTTGTCAGCATCAAATGACCCTCTGAGGTTGATATGTAGTAAAACAAACCAAACCAAACTATTTTGTAAAAGTTGGAATAACTTTCTGATTGATTTCTCTGCTTTCCAATATTATTCATTTTGATTAAGACATTTCCAAATAAGACTTTTGGTAAAAACTCTTTTGTACTTTCATCTGTTGTCCAACTCCAAGAAATACAATGCCCAACAACTTCCGTTCTAGTCATCTCAGTTCTAATTCTACAAAGTCATATGGATCCAGAAAATTTCATGAACCCTCCTGAAGAATAATTAAAGTTCCAATTACCGTCGAACTGGGAAGACAAGGCAACAAACAGTTGTAACTTTAATACAAACCCGAATAGTCACAAATTCTACTGCAGAATGACAGGGTATATATAAGACTCCACAATGTCATTCAAATCAAGCAGTCAAGCAGCAGAATGACCCAAATCACCCAAATTCATGAATGGGTCATTCTTGATTTCTATTTATACCAGCTGTCTTGGACACTGCTTGGGTTGTACTTAGCTGCTCTTATTAAAACCAACAGTAGACTAACTGACTTCAATACCTCCCAAAAAACATCTTTTTCACTGACTGTTAAGTGCTTCTTCAAAATAAAAAATAAAAAGAATTTGTCTTGGAGGTAAAACATCAAAAGGATTCACAACAGAATAGTTCCTTCAATACTTTTAGTCAAAGTTTGTAACAATTTTGGAGAGATATTTATAAGGAACTCTTTCTGAAAAAAAAAAACTGTGGAGAGAAGCTTGAAACTCATTTGAAAAGAAAAACATGATACTCTCAAATTGTACAGACTGTGTGACCAATTGTTAGGTAGTTTTGTTTTTATTTACATTTTTTTTCTTTGTTGCTAATCAGAATATTTGATTAAAGGAAGAAATTATCTTTTATTTTATTTTAGGAGTCATTGAACTCAACAATTAAACCAAAAAGCTTTAAAAAAAACAATTATTTACTAATCAAAAATTGATTTACATGATGTATGTTTTTTGGGTTTTTTTTTAGTGAGAGTAGACTTTATTTTTCTCTTTTAGATTTTAGAGAATTCGTTGGAAATGGACTCGTCGATGCGGAAGTTATATATCCACCTACTCTCCCTACAGCTATTGTTAAATAATAGGGCAGAATGGGCTCTTTAGCCTTGCTTAGACAACCAGCCTTGGAGAAGGAAAACTGAAATCAAACCTGTTAAACTGTGCTTAAGAAACTATCCTTATGTCAAGCCATAGTACCTATATGACTTTCCCAATCGTATTGCTCAATTCCAATGATATCGCTAGTACTTTAAAGATTAAAGTATACAATTAAAAAAATAACAATGTTTTTGCCAAATTTTCCAAAATGAATGGTTAAGGTATCCCCCACCTAAACAACCGAAAAGGGGTGGGATTTAAAATGGTGTAAAAATTATCTTAAAATTGTCTGATTGTCAATATTGTTTTTTAAAAATATGTGTCATGAAGAAATACTCAACTACCTCAGCCACAAATGATTCCAAAAAGTGTAAGTAAAGGCTTTTTCACTTAAATGCAGAAATAAATGTTATAGGGATAAACATACAGAGGAAATAAGTAGTGGATTGCAAGGAGTTGATGTTCCTATCATTTTTAGCCAAATATGCAGATAATATACTTTCACTTTCACTTCCATCTTCATGAGGATTATTCCTTTGTTCTATTTTCCCTGATTTGATCATGTTTGCCTATTTGTTCTTCAGGGTGATTATATATCAACACAAACATTGGGAAAAGAGAATCAGATAGAAAAAGACGAGGTACATTCTGAATGGATTCTTCAGAGGGTAGATAAGAATTTAGTTTATATAGAAGTTTGTTGAACATTTTTTTTTATATCTCTTTTATGTAATTCAGAAAATATTAGTCAGAGTAAATAGAGAAAAGGATGACTGAGAGATTTGATGAAGTCATATAGGGAGAGATAAATAAGTCGAGAGAGAGAGAAAACTAGCTAGAAATGGATTAAGATATATAGGGATATGCTGAGATTGATGAATAGGGTAGAAATGGGGAAAAATAAGACTTACATGTAAACATGGTGTTAATGGTACATTATCACAAGGGGAAATAAAAACAAACCAAAAAGTATAGATATATAAATACACATACACACACACATTAAGATAAAAAAATCATTGTTGGATGTTTTTTTTAAAAAGTGTCCAATCAGCAGAGTAATATATAAAAAATGAAACAAAAATCATCAACCCAAGTTTTCACTCTCACATTTGGCCCCAGACTGATTTCACTTTACAATATACTCTCTTCAACTCTCACTTTATAAAGTTTACTTATATATGAGATGTTGTGTATATTCATTTATATGTTTTTCCTCCCTACTTGTCCTCCTATCATCTCCCTTAGTTCCTCATCTTTCCCTTTTCAGATTTGACTCTTGTCCTAGTGGCAACCATATGAGCGATTTGAATCATATTTCTCTGACGCTTTTTTTTAGCTGTCTGATGATTGTGTAGCCACATAAAACATAGAAAGTCTCAAGAAAGTGCAATATTGTAAGTATATATATATATATATATATATATATATATTATAATATATTAGTAATTTGAAGGCAAATACAATGCATATGAAAAATAAAAACAAAAAGATGTTATTTTTGTCTTATCGATTTCGAAGCATGAACTTCATCATCAGAGATTTGTATCAGAAATGGACGTGCTTACATTTTTCTTTGTGTGGTTATAATTTCTCTTCTTATTTCTTTTTCCTCTCCTTTTTTTTCTTTCTTCTTCTTCTCCTCCTTTCTTTTTTCCTCATGTTATGAATGAAATGGGTGAATAAAAAGAAAGGAGGAGAAGAAGAAAGAAAGAAAAAAAAAGGAGAGGAAAAATAAATAAGAAGAGAAATTATAACCACACAAATAAAAATGTAAGCACGTCCATTTCTGATACGAATCTCTGATGATGAAATTCATGCTTCGAAATCGATAAAACAAAAATAACATCTTTTTTTTTTTTTCATATGCATTGTATTTGCCTTCAAATTACTAATATATTATAATATACTTAACAATGCTTCAAGCAAATTACCAATTACTTTTATATATATATATATATAATATATTATATATATATATATATATATATATGTGTGTGTGTGTGTGTGTGTGTGTGAGGAAGAAAGTCTAGAAGAAATTGAGAGTGGAATAGAGAGAGAAGCAACACAAAAAAGAAATAACCCTTTTTATTTCTTTTCCTGACTTATTTTTGCACAATTACTGATACTACATTTTTTTTTCTCAATCAGTTCATTTCAACACCCATCAGCCATCTGAATCGCTATTTGCTTTCAAAATTTGGCAAACAAAGTATATATAAAAACTATCAACCTTCCAGGGAAAAAAAAAAAAAGGATGCGAGTGGAGTTAAACCTAGAAGTTAACCCATTCAATGATGGGTGCAACTATAGTCAAAATTCCTAGCAATGTACTGTAAGCAAATATAGTCAAATTTCCCACTACATTCTGTTTACAGGTTTGTATTTTCCACCTGATGAGGAATCTTGCATGGAAGATAAAGTAGAAAAAAAAGAAACTCATAATTGTTCTCAAATATGTAAGTAAAAGTTTTCTTGTTTAGTTGCATAAATAAATACTATAGAGATAAACATACAGAATAAATAATTGCAGGAACTTGTGAATAGGTTAGATAAATAACATGTATTATGAATTGCACCCTCTTGTATTTTTTTCCTAATTAGAGATAATTGTTGTGAGGTTAACTTGTATTTGAGTTTGCTTCATTTTTTTGAGGGGGGTATTTTGTCCAAGGCTAAGTTAACATTAAGGCTTACCTAAGATATTTTTGCCTTTAACATGTATTTGTAAAATGTAATGCTACTTCTACAAAAGTTTATACATAGCATAAACAGTTATCATATGACAACAAAAAAAATAGTTATATATTACACTAGCAGCAGCTACCCAGCATCACCTGGGTAGAGAGGGATTTACCCAACGGGGTCGGGTGTTCGTGCCTGCCCCGTGTTAAAAGCATGAGCGTCGATCCCAGTGCCCCCCCCCCCAGGCAACACCTGCCCCCTCGATTTAAAGGGGCAGGGCTGGGTTTATTGCCCAGTGCCTGAGGCGCCCCCCTTGAGGGGGAATGCCGAGGGGATAGATGCAATTTTTAAACCCGCCACCAATGAGTCTCTGCTTGTAGGTGGTCCCATGTTAATAGGGCCTTGTGCCTAACCTAGTACAAGTAGGCTACGAAGATAACAAACCCACAGATCCATTATTACTGAATCATGAGTTGAATCCTCGTGGGAAAATATCCCATTTAAATCCCTATGTAAAAAAAAGACCCTGCATTGATCCAGCTACTCTGACAGAAATGTTAATGTCTACTATATAAAATATCAAATGAAAAAAATCCATGCTGTTATCATTTAGATTTTATTTTTTAATTATCTTCACAAATATAAATCAAATCTCTATTATTTTTGCTAACAAATCAAGGCCTGGTGGTATTTAATGTGTATATATATTTACTTCATCGTTAATTGTTTTATTTTCGAAGTTTCCTCTAGACATACATATACACACAACTGCTCTTTATATATGTATAGATAGATTGTTTTTACAGTGATTTACCTGTCACCTCTGAAAACTCTTGACTGCATCTTTAAACAAAGAACAAAAGGTACTATTTAACCAATAGCTGGATTTAAGCACATTGCTTGCAAAGCTTAGATAACTAAGTTGTTTCTTTATCCTAACAAAGTAAAATTCAAATTGAGTGAAATGGCCAAGGTCAGCTGATTAATCCACCTTTCTCTGAAGGAATACAATTTTAAGCATAAAATTATCAACAATAAAAACTGGATAAATGGTAAGAATTATTCAGACATTACAAGAATAATATGCTTATGTAGAAAATATCAGAACAAGGAAAGGTTCACTGAAAGTTAGAAGAGGTTATATTCTAATATCTGACAGCAGAATAATTTAAGAATGGCTATGCTGTGAACAAATAAAAAAAGAAAATATAAGCTAAGAGAGTAAGGTTTTCATTTCCATATACTTTATACATATTTATAGACTTTTGGCCCTAACTTTTGTAAACAAATGGAGAACATTTTCTGGTTTGATTGAAATTTAAATAAAGTGACTGTGTGGATTAATTTGAAGTCAACAAATTTTGGAAAAATAATTTGAAATGACAGTGATCCATTCAATTTTGCTGTTGGTTAAATCTGTTGGATCAGTAAAATGGTTATTCCTGTATATAGAGTGTGTGAGGGAGAGGCTCTGTGATTGGATATACCTATCACGTGATAGCCCAGAGTTTTGGCGCAATATCCAAAAAGTGGTCAGACAGATTCCACCCGCGGTACCACAAGGCAACGAATTCAGGGGCTCAAGGGAACCACCCTAAGATATCTTCTCCAAGCTTAAGTCCCTTAAACTCAACTTTATATACAGGAAGGACTTTATATTGTTGTTTGTTGTTTTATGTCTAGCCAATAAATTGTTTGAATTAGAGGAAATATTAATTCCTTTCTTGTTTTGTTAGTCTTAGAACTGAATGTTATACTAACACAATAAATGAATAAGATATGTTATTTAGCTTTAAGGTGATGGACAGAAAAAAGAAAGAAAATTCATATTAGTTTCCTTGTGAAGAAATAACCTTAAACATAAAATCCTTTTAATGGGGTTTGTACATGGTTGTTGATTACCTGTTGTTTCCTACACTTGTTAATTTCTTCAATGAAGAGAGGAAAGCTAAATAAACAATGTTGACTGTCATCTCTTTCAGTTAAGTATTCTATCACAGATCCATGGCACTGCTGATTGGTTGAAGTTAATCCTGTTTCATGCACGAGCGTACTTCTACCGAAGGTTAGGTTAGTAACAGGACAATGCTAATTATGAGCTAAGAGGAGACAAGACCAGAACACGTGTTGATAGGTTTACAACTTTTATTCAACTCCCCGTGACCCCAAGTCACAGCTACGAAACAAGGGGCATAACCCTTTATTTCGTTCTTATCAGTAAGCAATTACTGATATAAATCATACTCTATACTTTTTGAAATGGTGACATTCTGAAATATCAAATTGTAGTTGATTCAACTTTAGGCAATTTTTTAAAGTCAGATATTTTACTGGTTAGAATCTCAGCAAAGTTCTCTCATCACAATGTTTCAGCTGGTACGTTTTCTAGCTCTCCTCAGATCTGTGTTGCATCTCATAGTCTTTGAATGTTGCTCAATGTAATGACAAATGATAACACCGATAGACTTTATTCTACTGAGAATAATTGGTACATGTATTAAGAGTTTATATAGTCTAGTATTCCCTAGAGAGTTATCCAAAGGGGAAGTAATCATAAAGCAGGGGAGGTAACTATCAATTATTTATTACACTCAATATTTTACTTCTTCAAGAGATATACATAATAACTATGAATGTCTTTTGTAAAAAACAAAAACAAAAATGTGACATATATATATATTTTTATTTCTCTCAGTAGATTTTTTACCAGTTAGCTGAAAAAAATGTCTCATAATTCTCAAAGGCTTATATCTCTTCCACTTGATGAGATAGTAAAATATATCAAGTAAGAGTTTAGGATTTCTGACTGTATTAGATTATTTTGACAAGGCAAAAGTCTATATCAACCAGTAAAAATAAAGAATCATATTAACAAACCAAAATGGAGCCCAAAAATTAAGTATTTTTCTGGGAGAATGAAATATGAAATTTGTTGACTGGAAAAATAATCCAATTTACAATTTAGAACATTGAATAAAATATCTATTTTATTGAAATCAGTCAGTCAGTGAGTCAACAATTGGTTTGAACAATGTGACTGGCCAAGGACAACTGAACCAGTGTCAAAACAACAGGTACTTATGGGAATTCAGAACAGTCCACTCATGCATTTGGGTGATTCCATTCCCTGAGTCCTGATTGGCTGCTTGGTTTGTATGATCCTCTGAGGCTCCAAAATCCTGTCACTTTGCAGTGGTCTTTACAGCATACCAGAATCGTATTGGGTTACGACTGCTTGCTGTCTTGTCTTGCCAATTCAACGGTAATTGGACTTAGTATGATTATTCTACATATTTAGAGAATTTTGTGTATAAAATAAACAATGCTTTTTAGTTTATTTCATGAAAATTGTTGCAAAAATATAAATTCATGGTCTATAGAAACAGGATAAAAATTGTAGTTTTTGATTGAATTAAAGAAAATAGAAATGATAAAGCTGAAACTATCCAACATATTAATGGAAATGAAAAATAAATACTTATCCAGTTGATTCAGGTTTATATAAAAATAATATAAAATATATATATATTTATAAGTTTATATCACTTATCCAGTTGATTCAGGTTCTTTACAAGAAAAAAAAAACCAAATATTCAGTTAAAAAAAAACTTTACTTATTAAAGAAACTTCAACTTTTACAAATCATTTGTACTAATAGGATATAAAGAATACTATAAACAGAAGATGTAAAGAAAAAAAAATATTTAGAAATTTCCTTTAATATTTTTGGCACCAACAATCCTTGTTAGGAAATCAGCAGAAAAGAACTTAACCATGTAAAATTCTATGCAAGATAATGACTTCAGGCATCACAAGCAACTCTCTAATCTTTGAAGATACAAAACTATATATTTATTTCTCATTTAACTAATCCAATTTTCCAAGCTTCTCGTTTTAAAACTGCAAGTTTAGAGCATGCCTGGTCAGAAATCAAAAATGGTTTTTCATTGATTAAGAAGTTTTAAAAAAATATTTTGCTTTTTCTATCTTTTGCAATTTTGCAATCATAATTTTTAGAAAGAACTTTTTTCATGATAACATTTTGCATCGAGTAGATACTGGAAGATTATAAAAACTTATTTGAAAACAGAATTTCTTTGTACACAAATATATTTCTGTTTAATCTGATCAGCTAGTTTGCTTTGATATCAATTTTTGCACAGATATATCAATATTGATATATATATATAAACCATAATCCAATAATAAATTCCAACTCTAACTCAGTTTATGTCCTTATCTAGTAGTGATTTTCAATAAGTGTGTTATGAAGAACCCTTAAAAATGCTGCAAGAATTTGAAGGAGAGTGGAAAGAAGAAAAAATTAGGAATTAAAAAAAAAAAAAGAAAGGTTAATCTATAAACTTGACTACAAATTTGTATGTTTTCTTTTTCTGTTTATTAAAAGTAAAACAAAATATATTGTAAGTTTTAAAAAACATTATGTTCTGACATTTTTAGCTTCTTGTGTTATGTCTTAAAAAAAAAAAAAAAAAGATTTCAAATATCTTGAATGTTATCTACAAATCTGACTTTAATTTTTTGGGTTCTGATATATCCGGGTTAAGGGATATATTCTGAAGTTCGTAGTTGGTATATTATCGCAGTATTCATTGGTACATCCGTTGGTCAAGGGTCATCTAGCGAGTAAAGTTAGCTTGTCAGCATAAGGTCTGGTCAATCGAGTAAGTGTGGGTCGTCAGTCTAGAACCAACACAGTGTCGACTATTTATACATGAACTGTCCAATGAGATTATAGCAAGGGGGGTACCAAGGTATTTACATATTCATTATATCAGGTTCAATTTTTAAAAAATATCAAGAATATTTAGAAAAAAATGAAAAAGAAAACTAAATGAATTACTAAAACTTTTTTTTTTTTTACATTAACTTAAAAACAAAAATGAAAATATGTCCTTAATGTGTTAGTGTTGATCTCTATTAAAACTTTTATTAATGAAATATAAAGTTAATAATGTCAGTGATGAATTTATTGCTTAAATTTATCTGATATTTAACAACTACAAGTTGTCTGATATTTGAAAGTAAAGCCAGAAGAAAGAAATGACATGAAGATAAGGGATGAGAATCCTGTCTAATGATAACCATTTTGGTAATCCAATTAGATAAGATGTCAATGAAAGACAAACTCTGTTTTAGTTTCATTCAACAGCTGAAAAAGAATAGATTGCCTACAAACAAAATGATACATATCCTAAAAAAGAGGAAGAATACTATTTCTCTAAATTTTTGAGTTGAGGCTTGATAATTTGGATTATTCAGACAATTATCCTCATCTATATTGTTATCTGTAGAATGTTTCGGCCAATGTACCCTCCGGCCTTCTTCAGGTATTACTTGTCCAATTGGACACATGGCATAGTGGATGTAGGTGTTGAGTTAATACAGTTCTAAATGACAGTTATTTCTAGGCTGCAGGTTCAATCCTGGTCAAGGGTGACAGTAATTAACACAGCTTAACACCTGTACCCAGCTATGGTTCGCAGAATGAGAACAGGATACAGCTGTGGATTGAATAAAGGGTTGGGTTCAAAGTTCTGTGATGACTCCCAATTACAACTAGAAGGTTCCTGAGTTCTGTAGAATAATCATATTAGTTCCAATTACCGTCGAATTGGTAAGACAAGGCAACAAGAGGTCATAGCTGAATACGAATCTATCTTGCTGCAATACTACTGCAGAATTCCAGGGTATTTATGAAGCATCATAACATCATAGAAACCAAGCAGTCAATCAGGACTCAAGGAATGGAATCACCCAAATATATGGATGGACTATTCTTGATTTCCATAAATACTGTCTTGGCACTGGTTCAGTTGTGCTTAACTAGTCTAGTTGTTATTCAAACTAACTCACTTCAACAATTCCAACAAGAAATACCTGAAGAAAGCCAGAGGACAATCACCGGAAATGTTGTACAGATATATATATATAGATGAGGACAATAGTCCAAATGATCCAAATAATATAAAAGAGGAAGAAACTAGTAAAAAATAATAACAAAACCCATGGGTAATAATTTTTTGACTTCATATTTTAAGAGAACATAACAAATCAGATTCTCATAAAAATGAATGTTTTCACTAATCTTATTATAATGGGATTGTGTGTTTTTCTGTCTGTAACCGAAACTATATTACTACTCAAGTCACAATTCCCTTAATTATTTACGTCAAATTCTCCATGATTTCATTCTTTTAAACCTTCAGTTATTAATAAAAATTGTTTTACATTATTAATACTGTTGACCATATCTACGTACTAACAACATGCAATTGTTTTTATATATACAACAATATAGCCGTTTACAGTTTGAACGAGAAGGCTAATTTGCATATTGATATTTAAAATTTTATTTTAATAAATATATGCTTAGTATTATTGATTTCTAATTGTTTGGTTTTATCTTAAGAAATATAAACAAAAATCTCGTGGATAAATCTTAAAAGAAATTTATTTACAAGAAGAAATAACTGTAATATTATCCTTTACTTCCTATTTTAACTAAATAGTTGAATTAGGAAAATTTACCAATGAAAGACGGGAGTAACGGAAAATGATGGAATAGTTACTTTCAAAGTTGTTCTATTTTTCAATCATACCCCCTCTGTTCCAAATTTTTTATCTGCATTCTTATTCAGTTTCATTAGCCTTTCTAATTTAATATGATATTTTATTATATTAAAACTTAAATACTTGCACCCGGAGGGTGCATATATTTACTAGTAAAGTTAATATCAACAGTTACCAATTTGGAGAAAAATGTATGTAATAAAAAATCGTTTATGCTTTTTATATCTACAAGTTGATTTTCTCTACAAAACATATGATCAATAAAATGTTATTAATTTTCTTAAAATGGATATTTTTGTATTTGCATTTAATGTTTTAAAAACATTGCTTCAAGAATATAATTTTGAAAATTGTTCCTACCTTTGAAGACAGCAGAGGGAAATGGACTTACCTGAAAAATAGAAAGAAACAAATTCTTAATTGTATAAAAAAAATACTGAATTGAATATTATTTTTGCATTTACTGCTACTATATGTATTTGAATCTTTATATAATGCCATTTATATTTTTATTAAAATTACCAACAGAAATTGCTATACAAGACTTTTCAAAAACAATACAACCACATGCTTTAACACAAAAATATCATAAAATGTGTTCTTAATAACAATTAAGTTCATTTTATGCTAGGAATTTAACCAACTAAAAGTGAAAATTACTGATAAAACAAAGATTAGGATTCATGGCATACACTTCAAGATGGCTGGAGAATGTATCAGCCAAAATACTGGGTTAAAATAAAAAGTTAATACTAGCCCTAATTAAGATAATATCGATACTTAATTTCAAAACTTCAATTAATATTTGGGAAAAAAAAACAAATTTAAGACCACCGTTTTTTCAAAGATACAAAAAAAAAAAAAAAAAAAAACAACCTAAAATGAGAATAATCTGAAATAATGTAAATAACAACTCATCTTAGGAATTTAGACCAAAACTATTTGTGTTTTATTTTGTCTGATGAAATTAAATTTTTTGAACTCTAAATAATGATGCTAATGTGCATACTCGATGTTACCTTTGTTTTGTTTTTTCTCTTTATCATATCATGTGTGTCTTGATCATTTTTTTCCCCTACATATGCAGTAGGGAATTAATGCACATATGAATCAAATGTAATAAGATAAATCTAACAAGAAAAAAAGGTTGAAAAAAAATGAGATGTGAAAAAAAGAAAAAATAAGGTTTATAATATCAAAATATGACTGAAATGCATTTGCTCAGAAAAAGATATATATATATATATATATATATATATATGAATAGATTTTTGGTACAGGAGAACTTATATAATACTAAAAGTGGAGGAATCATATGTATGTAGGGGGGTAATATTTTATTATAAAATAAAATATAAAATAAAGGGAATATATATATATATATATTTCTAATTTCAAAAAACTTTTTATATATTTTTCTATTATTTTTTTATTTTATTTTGTATTTAAAATAATAAAATGTAGAATACATTGTGTACAAAGACATTCTCTCAGCCAAAACATGTGTCAGCACTCCATAAAACAATTTTTATCCATTCAACATTTTCTTTCCTTTATTTATTTATTTATTTTTTCAACATATTGTTGGATTCACTTCCATTTTTTCAATTTACACACACACACACACACACACACACACACACATATATATATATATATATATATATATATATATGAGAAGAAAATATTTTAAAAATATAACAAACACAGGATGTTTTGATTAGGGGAAACAATTTTATGTGTCAATACTTAAGCATTTCGGTATATTGTACCATCTTCAGGACACTGTTAAGTAATGTTTATGTGAGGGACAAAATGAAATATGTTAAGTGTATAGTGAATATGATGTTATTAACCGTATATATATATATATATATATATATATATATATATATAAACACACATGAAGGTGGTTAGTAGTTATTAGCTGAATACTGATATGAAAATTTCACTATATAATGATTGATTGATCTATGTGATTAATATTCATCACTAAAAGAAACACAGAAGTTTTTATAGAAGATAAATCCTCCTAGTATTATTTAGTACTTCATAATCAGCACAACTGAAAATTGTTTTTTCAATCATACTTTTTATTTTACTTATATATTTTTTTTTTCTAATTTTCAATACAATACAAAAAGAATTAATTAATTTTGCCATTTTTTATTACATAATATTTCAGCTGGTTTATTCACCAGCCTTTGCTAGAAATAAATTTGTCCAATGGAGAGAGTATTACTCTTCAGTTCTGAAGGAAGTAAAAGATAAAAATACAACTAACTTAATTAAGCAAAAACTCATATGAGAATTTCCAACATTAACATTTTTCTTTGAAATCTATTAATATCCAGTAAGTGCCAAATTTACAATTAGGGAATAATCAGACAGAACAAATAAGGCTGGTTACCATATTAGCCCATGTCTTGGAGGACACCTAAGACTAATGCTATTTCTTAGTATACTATATAATTTCCTTTGAGTATTGTTACGAGGCAAGAAAATTCATAAGCCAGGGTCAGTATGTCATGCAAGACCTTGGCCCTGAGCAGAAAAATTAATCATATTATCGAAATATACCTATGATTCCATTAAATCAATTTAAATTGGGATTCTTACAATTTTGTCATTTGTTAACACTGGTGACTTTAGGTTAATTTAATGATAATGGTCTTCATTAGTTCATTGTTATCAGTTTAAATCTTATTGGGAATCTTGAATGGAAACACCAGAACAAGATAAAGATGAATAACAGTATTTTTGTCTTGGTTGAAAGTGAGTCTCCTCCTCCTTCTCTTTGAATTCTACTCAGTCACAAGTGAACTAGTGCAAAATATATATATATGTAAAAAAGATCTGAAAACACCACAAAATGCTGATAAAGTGAAAACATTTTATAACTTCGCTGATATTGAACAATATTTCGATTTTATGAAAATCATCATCAGAGCTTGTTTATACTCTGTGTTGTTAAGAACGGAGACAAAAGTCATATCAACAAATATGATACCACAGCAAATAAGATGGACTTAAACAAAGGAGAAGAATATGTGGATATGTCAGTGCAATTATAAAATATCTGGACTAAATCCACTAAGATATTTTGTATATGGTTTAATCTAAATTCTAAGAGTAAATGACTTGAGAATTGAAAAAAGAAATTACATAAGACAATCATCATGTTGTGCCAACGGCATAGATATCCATGACAACTTCTTTGCCAACTGTACCTGTCACTCATTGTCCCTGGCAGGTCTTCCCTGCAGTATCCAGTATCTGCACAGAGCTGATCTATATAGGTCCTTTCTGGATGACCTGCACTGATATGTCCATATGCTGGTTTCTACGGGAGGACATCACTTATGGATTCATCATTTTAAGTATTATATTTTATTTGTCATTTACTAAGCTTAAATTTAGTAGAAACCCAGAAGTATGGGGCACCTTGTGAGAATCAAACTCACAATGGTTTGTTAACCTATCCCTTTAACAAATGCACCGTGTGGGGCACCCATGGTTTGATCCTAGTTGATCATTTTTTTTTAAAGTAAAATTTTGTAGACTGATTATATCGGGTCCGTACCGATTATATACTATTTCTCTGAATGTTTGAGATGAGGCTTGGAGATTAGAATAATTCAGATAATACTAATCTTCAAGCCTCATCTTAAAATTTTGTAATTCTGAAAAAAAAAAAATGAGCTGATAATTAAAGTTGAATCCATTTTGGTTAACAACTGTTTAGGCATTCTGACAAACACGTGAACTGATAATCAAAAACAGATTTATTGATTTTTGTTTTATATAGATTCTAAATATCTTTGGCATTAACTGAGAAAATAAAATTTAAACAATGATATGTGTAAATTCATTATTTTATCTATTTTTTGTATAAAAATACTGTGACCTTTCATTTTTAGTCTATCAGGAATAAATTCACTTGGTAAATATCACCTTTTTTCATTTTTTTCCCCTTTTTCTCCCATTTCCTTTGCTTACTGACATTAGTGAGAAACCTTGATATTTCCGTTGACATATAATAAACAGACTTAGGCTTTACTGGTTTTTTTTTTATCTTGCAAATGTGTGTGCATTTATTTTATACAAATAAGACAACCAGATTCAGCTTACAGGATTTTAGAAGATTCATAAATTTTCTGTCCAGTACTCTCCATATGTAACTTGGCTGAGATATCATTTTAAACTTTTTAGTATTTCTTTTTTAGCTCAGACACTCCACCTCAGCAAAAACAATCTCCCTGGTCTAGCGCTAACAAAAAGAGGATAAACTCCTTTACTGTTCAGCCATTCTGCAGAATTTACTTTATATCTTATTCCCTTTCTTTTTTGTTGCAAATTAATCCCTTTTGCTGGTAGATAATGACAAAAATGTTGCTCTGTCGGCAAAAGGGTTAAATTGTTTTTATTGAAGTCAGTAAGTCTACTGTTGGTTTGAATAACAGCAGCTAACTAAGTACAACTTAAGCAGTGTCCAAGACAGTTGGTATATATAGAAATCAAGAATGACCCATTCATGAATTTGGGTGATTTGGGTCATTCCATTCCTTGAGTTCTGATTGGCTGCTTGACTGCATGATTTGAATGACATTGTGGAGTCTTATATATATCCTGTCATTCTGCAGTAGACTTTGTGACTATTCAGGTTTGTATTAAAGTTACAATTGTTTGTTGCCTTGTCTTCCCAGTTCGATGGTAATTGGAACTTTAATCATTCTTCAGTTTTCATATTCATTCTCCACCTGTAGGCAAGTGGCACTGGTTAAAAATAATTTTCTAGAATTTTTTGAGACTAGATTTAAATTTGCATCCCTTATCTTTGGGAAAGTTCTTATACTTATAGAAATTCATGGAGTGATTAACATCCAGCTGTATTGCAATCTGAGTATGTTGTGAGGACTGATACTTGGTAGGTTGTTTAAATTGTAGATTGGACTATTCCACTTGTGTATTTGGGTTATGTTCACTTCCTGGATCCTGATTGGCTGTTGGTTTTAAAGTGGACACTTTCATCTATATAAATTGAACAGTTGACTATGTTCAAGCGTTTAGTGCAGAGCGTATTCGGTTATGTTCTTTTTTTTGTCTGGTTACTGGACGCTAGTAAAAGCCTTCCCAAGGAGATGAGTGTGATGTTTATTCTTTTAGCCTTTTTACTTATTATGGAAGAAAAAAATGAGGTTATTTCATAAAAAGAATATTTGTGCTTTTAATATAAGATTCCCTTAAATATTGCATTCTGGACCCCTGACATGAGTGCCGGGTAGCAAGGTAAGTATGTTGTAAGGATCCAGACTTGGTAGGTTGTTTAAATTGAAGATTGGACTATTCCACTTGTGTATTTGGATTATGTTCACTTTCATCTATATAAACTGAACATTTCATTTGACTGTGTTCAAGCATTTAGTGCAGAGTGTATTCGGTTACATTCTCTTTTTCTTTTTGTCTGGTTACTGGACATTAGTAACAACTTCCCGTGAAGGTGAATATGATGTTTATTCTACAATATTGTGATAGTGCCTTACTGATTCAAGAAACATTGTTAAAATCATCCCCATAGCTAGATTCTTTTTTCTATTTCCTCAGCTGATGCGATAATGTTTGTGTGTTTACACTTGTAGTTGTCAGACTATGAATATGAATTCTATTCTGTAATATAAAGCAACTGAATCAGATGAGGGAAATATTTGTCAAACAGGGAGAATAATGATAATGCCTAATACAAGAAATTCAGATCAGATTAAGACATCTATCATTGTTATTAGGTGTAAACTAGTTACCAAAATAACATTTGATTTTGTTTCTTTGTTTTTTATAAAATAAAAATATGTAGTGTAAAGTTTTTCAGTCTCAAAATAAATAGCTGAATGAAGACTTCTTTCTTTGCTTCTGTGATGTCACCTTCTACCAGACTTAAATCTAAGGTTTACAAATAATTAGCAGTTATGTAATGTCAGTTTTGATCTAGGGGAGTCAAATCAAAGTCATTATGGTTCAAATAACTACAAGTTTATTTTTGTTCTGGTATCAATCAGATATAAATACATTCATTGTAACAAATGATGTTTGTCTTAAGTTAAGAAAAGTAAAAAAAGTCGTTATCAGCAAGGGAATCTATCCCCTTTTCACTGGCGCTAGACCAAGGAGATTGTTTTTAGCATCTGAGGCAGAGTGTCACACTTACCATCAGCTCACCACTTTAGCAACACAGATCCCTGTGCTACTCATATGCTGAGTTGGGTGAGGGCCGGTATCGAACCAGGAACCTTCAGGTTCCCAGCCGAACACTCTACTGACTGAGCTAAACCGGCCCTAGTTTATTTACAACAATTCTGTATCATAGAGAGAATTCTTACAGCTCCAGATTGTAAAGATTTTTTAGAGACTGATCCGTATTCAACTGTGTTGCAAGTTGAATCAGCTTCTGAGAATCCAGACTTGGTAAGTGGTTTAAATAACAGCTTGGGCTATTTTACTATGTGGCATGGTCAAGTCTATTTCTAAGATTTTGATTGGCTGGTGGTTTTAGTGTGTATATTTTTATTCATATATACTGAACACTTGACCATGTCTTGTCAGTTGCTACAGAGTGTATTCAGTTACTGTCTCTTTTTTTTGTGATTCAAGCAGCAAGGGGAAGAGAAAACATAGCGGAAGTTACTTAATAGAAGGTATGTGTGACATGAGAGGTATATGACTATGATAGAATAAGAAAACAGTATAGAGGGGACGACTGATTATTGTAGGATGCTGTGTGAAGGGAAAAAAACATTTCCATGATGATAATGTTTAATCATCTTAGTGGACAAGGGAAAAGTGAACATAAAAACAACTATTTTAAACATAGGATCATTTATTGTTTATTCTCATAACATTGTGGAAAGATGATGAGATATGATCTCCTGTTTCTACAGAAAGTGGTAATACAGACCTTTTGAAGGTCTGTATTATCTATTGATAAATTGACTTGAATGGTATGTCAACTTATCTAGGGTTATTTTATGCCTAGAAGTTAGAGAATCATGTTCATTCTATGTTCATATTTACATGTTTATGTAGTTGTTTCTTGAGTTATTTTATTTTTAGATAAATGATATCCTAACAGGTTGGAGTTTTTGAAGGGAATCATTTCATCCATGTCTTAGATTCCTTTCTTCACTTTACAAGTTCTAAATTCATAAATAAAAAAAAAAAAACTTTTGTATATTATTTTCAATTAGTTTACTATCTTTCTATTCTTTCCTCTTGCCTTCTCTCTCTCTCTCCTCTCCATGTCTCTCACTTTCCCTCTTTCTATCTCTGTCTCTACTCCTCCTCCTCCCCATGTCTCCCTCTCTGTGCCTCTCTCTCTTCCTCCTCCTCCTCCTCCTCCTCTCCATATCTCTCTCTTTCCCTCCTACTCTTCTCTCTCTTTCTCTCCTCCTCTCCCTCCCCTCTCTCGTTCCCTCCTCCTCCTCTCCCTCTCGTTCCATCCTCCTCCTCTCCTCTTTCCATCCTCCTCCTCTCTCTCTTTCCATCCTCCTCCTCTCTCTCAACTTCCAGTTGAGCTGACTGTCAATCTGTGTCTGTTTCCTTAACTACCTCTTATCATCGACTACTTGACCATACTTCTCACTTGCTTAGATACACGAGAGTGTTTATGCTATATCAATACACAGGGCTTTTGAAATACTACCAAACATAACCAGTTTAACCAAATAAGCTTGGTATCTTAAATAAAAAAAATTACCTGATCCATACATCAACAAAATACCCATTAATCACACTTTGTAATATCCATGCAGTCAGGTTGCAGCCAATAATCAAAGATAACACTCACCATCCCATTGGGATTCCAACTAGCATCTCCAAAAAATAAGTAATGAAGTAATAAGACAAGCTAAAACCTCCATTAATATGAACCTTATTCTTGAATTAGTAATCGAATAATATATATATATATATATATATGGTATTGTAGAATAATACTAAGTCCAATTACCGTCGAATTGGCAAGACAAGACAGCAAGCAGTCGTAACTGAAATATGATTCTGGTTTGCTGCAAGACTACTGCAAAATGGCAGGATTTATGGAGCCTCAGAGGATCCTACAAACCAAGCAGCCAATCAGGACTCAGGGAATGGAATCACCCAAAATAAGTACCGGTTGTCTTGACACTGGTTCAGTTGTGCTAGGCCAGTCACATTGTTCAAACCAATAGTAGACTGACTGACTGATTGACTTCAATAGGTATAACCTTTTACAATAGGGAGTCGGTTAGAAAAATCCTATCTTTTAGGGAGTTTGCAGAGATCAGTAGGCTTCTTATATTTATGAATTTTGTGTCTTCATATTTATTTATATTTCTTTTTTTCTTTGTGTGTTTTTTCAAAGACAGGATATGAGGACAAAAATTCCACTTCCATTGAAGACTTTCACCTTCACTTTTCTACAGTATCAAAGGGATAACAGTCAGCAACTCAAGCCCTTAAAATACCCCCGGCACATCTGGTGATCTTGGTGTGTCAGTGACTTTCATAGGACACTACAATTCATTACACTTATCCTCACATTGTTACAGGACAAAAAAAATTATTAATATATTCTCTTCAAATCAATGAAAAAAAATCTACTTTTTATCAATATATTTTCCACTTTAAATGTTTGTCTACATTTTTTGTTGTTGTTCAATAATGCTGTTATAATTATAAAACATTGGCTAGAATTTATTATTTCTAATGTTTGTAATACCAATAATGGACATGAGTTTTTTTGTTTTTTTTTTACTATCAATAAAAACTGGTTACATCTTTCATAATGATTTAAAATATGGCTTCTTTTTTATCCATTTAGCTGGCAATTAAAATCAAACTGTTTGTTTTTACTTGTTTAATTTGATAAGAATATTTTTGTATCAGACAAAATTAATGTCAGATTTTATAGTTATCTTTCAACAATTTTTGTAGTTAGAGCTCTTAAGAATATTTTATATCATTTGATATTTTTAATTTAATGATTACATTAGCTATTAATTAATCAGACCAAAATTTTCTCATTACAATGTTATATGCTTAAATATCAGAGTGGCTATCAAGGAACCAATGTCATCAAATCAGTGCCAAAAATTCACAGGCATTGTATTTACAAATCAAAATCTGTGGATTTGATTCTAATAATATAATAGTTTGCATGCGTTTTTTAACATCTAATATTTTTCAAAAGACATTTAAAAATTAGCTATTCAACCTGGGATAATCAAGATGCAATTTTTTATGTACAACAGTTGAATATCAACCCGTTTGTAAATTTAAAAAAAATTACAGCAGTCCTTGTCACCAATTATTAATTCTTTTCTTACTCATATTTTTGAAAATAAAACAATAATATTAGAGATCAATAACACCAAATAATTATTCATTAAACCCGGTTTTGTTAAAACCAGTATTCAAATTAACCACTCAATATAAACCTTTATTTGTTAGTGATATATAAGACACATTGCAAGATTTTAAATGCACTAATAACATGGGCTGTTTTGTGGCAAATCTAACTCATATTTTCATAGAGACATCGTTAATGAATAAGATTTATTCTGTTTATTAATGATTTTGTCTATAGATTAAGTATTCATTGATAAACTTGAGGGATATTGTGACGTAGTTTCGGTTACAGACAGACAGACACCGAATATTTATTATAAGATGTAAACCCGAATATTCTTGTCGATAAATTTATACATTGCGACAAAATATAATAACCTACCTGATACATGGGTGTTAAATAAATACATACCCACAACCAGATATGTAGGCTGAAAGTCACATATAGGCTTTGTATGCCAGAACATTAGAAATAACATGATATTACAAATTATGAATAATAAAATGGTAATTTCATTGAATACAAGAAGTACAGCAGTCCTCTCTGACATTAATGTGTGAAAGTGAATCTCCTTAGGATTGGTAGCCAAGAGGTTAATCTTAATTTCAGTTGATTTTCGTTACAACTACTCAGACTGTTATTTTATGGCAATCAGTAAACAGTGTGAATCAGAAATAAAGTATAAGCTTTAATTAGTTTGGTAAACATTATTAATATCATTATATAATGATAATATTATTACTTTCCCTCTTTGTGTTCTTACTGTTCATAATAACAAGAGAACTTTTCCATTATAAAAACATTCTATGCAGAAAAAAGAGTTGTTGGCTTGTAAGAAAAGCCATTGAACCATCAGCATAAAATAATACAATATACATATTTTCTTTTTGTTTAAGGTTTCCTGATTGAGTAATCATTAATATTGGATGATACTCAAGGTTTAAGAGGTGGTGGTAGGAGATGATATAGGAGGACAGGGGTGGGATAGAGTGTTGAAATTCTCAGGAAGTTCGCAGGATGTTGTCTGTCGCTTAATTCATGATAGGAAAAATTGCAAATAATTTGAAAGGCAGACTCAGCAAGTGTTTTCATCAATTCTTTTTTTTTTTTTTTTTTTTTTTTGTGAAATGATATTTAAAAAAAATTTAAAAAATGGGAGCTAGAAATAAGAGAATGATGGCTACAAAAGTTGGAAAACAAGCCAAATTTCTTTCCCACTGTCCAAGACATAATTATTGAGAATGGGATGAGAGAAAAGAAAAAATAGTGAAAAAAAAAAAAAAACCCAAAAAACATATTTTATTAGACAAAAGCTAAAGATTGTTATAAAAAATATTCTTGTTGGAATGTCATCAAGATAATGTTTCCTTTTTTTTTTTTTGAAAATATTTTCTTTTTTTAGTGGTAATGAGAAATTGATTTTGAGTTTTTATAAGATTCTTTGTTAAAAAGAATTAAACTGTCATGTTTTCTTGTAACATTTTTTCATAAAGGGAGATTTGAACTCAGTCAAACTGTGTTTTTATCTAAACATGAAATGTAGTTTATAAACACAATTCAATTGTAAATCTTCAAAGGCAAACAGGAGTAAGAATAGATGTAACAAAAGCAAATGATTGTAAAACAAGATGATGAAGACACTTTTCTTTATTTGGGAATATTGGAAAATAACTTAGATAAGTTCATCACTAAGTCTGTAGTCTAAAAATATAAGTAAAATATTTTTTTTTTTCATTATAAAATCATTTTCATTACACTTAACCTAACACTTACTTTAAGATTAAATAGATCAAACATTGTAGCAATTTGCAATTATTGAGTGGATATATGGATATAAAATGTCAGAAGCACATTTTAATCTGATGGTTTCTTTTTTAGACGCACTTATTCAACATGGATGATTTCTCTGCTTCATTCAACAGAGGACGTCTACTGCATTCTGACAATCATGATATCAAATAAAAAAAAACACTTGGTTTTCAACTAACTAATCTTTTAAAGCACTGCTGCAAATTGTTTAAAAAGTCAATAAATGTTATTTTGATTATTCAGACTGTTGTCCTCATCTTTATTGTAAAATATACATACATGTTTTGACCATTGTAGCCTCCAGCCCTTTTCAGGTGCTCCTTGTAATCCATTGGAGTAGACTGCTCTCTCACTCTGCTACAAGTGTCAAGACTTTGTCTATCTGAGCATAACAATGAAAGCATTTTGAATAGTTTGACTGTCAAACTATTCAAAATGATTTCCCAAGTTGAATCACTGCTATGGTTAGATAAACAAAGTCTTAACACTTGTAGGTCACACTGACAGTACAGACACCCATGACTCTCTCTCCCGCTAACTATCCTTATCAGTCATTACCCTAGCAGGTCTTCTGCATGGCATCCAGAATCCATGCACAGCTGATTGATGTAGGTTTTTGCTGATGTGTCCATGTGTAGTTGTCCATAGGAGAACATCACATTTTAGTTAGTTCTTGGCTCTCCAGCAGTGTTCAGTATGTTTATATATATATATATATATATATATATATATATATATATATATATATATATGCAAATCGCACGCAAGGATTGAAAAAAATAACGTAGCATTCAAACGTTATTACACAGCCATTATAATAGAAAAGTTGCAGAAACACACACAACCTATCAAATATCCAAATATCGGACATATTCTGCCAAAATAATAACTCAATGCCTGAAGAAGACAACAGATCAGAAACACGTGTCGCATATGTAAGATAAAAAGAATAAAAAAATTTTTCTGAAAACATAATACATTTTGCGGACCTTCTATTTTATGAAATATTAAATTTTCTCCCGTTGGAACCAGAACAACATTTTATATACATTTGAATTAAAGTAGTGTGGACAGGGAGTCAACACCTGGTTACTGACACTTTTTCAACTATGCAATCTTCAGACCAAAAGATCTGAAGATTGCATAGGTGATAAACTGTCAGTAACCAAGTGTTGACTTCATGTCCACACTACCTTAACTTATATATATATATATATATATATAATGTATGTGAGTGAGTGGTACAAGGTGATCATCAGACCAAGAGTTCTTGGTCTGATGATTGTATGAAAAGCAAAAAATTGTCAGTCAGCACCATTGACTCTGTGTCTTCCAACTTGGATATGTATGCTTTACCACTGATATAGCAAATTATATATATATATATATATATATATGAGTATAGATAAAAGGATATGAAAACACCACAAAATGCTGTTAAAGTGAAAACATTTTATAACATATTCATAGCTGATATTGAACAATATTTCGATTTTATAAAAATCATTTTCAGAGCTTGTTTTTGTCTCCGTGTTGTCAAGAGCGGAGACAAAAGTCATATATTAAGTCATAAGTCATATAACAGCATTTTTGGTGTTTTTATATCCTTTTATCTATACTCATACCATCGGATTCATTTCCTTTCTTTTAACTTATATATATATATATATAATTGGGATCTATCCGTCTACTAGAAATGAAAGAGTGCACTCACTCTGTAATTATAAATTCAATGATCACACAAGCACTTTCATTGGCATCTCATTGCCAACTGGATAACCCCACAAGAGAGTGTCAGTTCACACATTGATTGTGAAGTCAAACCAAGGTGGAACAACCAATAGTCAAGCTATTTGAAATGGCTGAACATTTTATGAACAATCCTCTCATATATATATATATATATATGAGAGGATTGTTCATAAAATGTATATATATATATTATATGTGTGTGTGTGTGTGTGTGTGTGTGTGTGTGTGCATGATTAGCTACCATTCCTATCGTGTAACTCAACATCTGAAGAAAAATTCCAAGCCAAGTTGGATAAACATGACAACCAAAACTTGATAATGTTTAATCAATTTCATTTGATTGTATAATAAATAATTCTCTAATAATAACAGTGCGTCTGCTTTTTAGTAAAAGATCCAAACAAACGTATCAGAATATTGAACCAAAGATGCACTGATTCTTATTGGAAGGCAACTTTTTACAAAACATCATTTATTGGATTAACAGTTTTCTTTTTATAATTTTCTTCATATTTTCTCAAAAAAATGAATAAATCTATGTGAATCAATAGCCATGATTTGTATTGAAGATTTATTTAAAGAGAAAGATTTTAGATGGTTCAATATTTATTGATAATATTATGATTCATGTCTTTGAAAGTCGAGCAGATGGGATTCATAAAATAAGGGATGAATTTTGTTACAACTCTTCAAACCAGTCAACCAAGTTTTGTTGGTATTTTATTATTTCTGTTTGATTACGTATTTCTACTATTTGATGATTCATTTCAGTTAATGTAATTCTCCAAAGGTCACAATGTATACCAGCCAAAATGTTGTGATGAATAAAACAAGAAGGAATAATGTTATTTCCTTTCATTTTTTCCAGAATTGCATGTAGAATAATCTTAATAGTTCCAATTACTGCCGAATTGGTAAGACAAGGCAGCAAGCAGTCGTAACTTAATACAAATCTGTCTTGCTGCTATTACTACTGCAAAATGCTAGGTTACTTATGAAGCCTCATAACATCATAGAAACCAAGCAGCCAATCAGGACTCAGGGAATGGAATCACCTAAATGCATGAGAGGACTATTCTGGATTCCCCTAAGTACCAATTGTCTTGGCAATTTGTTCAGTTGTGCTTAGCCAACAGTACGCTAACTCACTTCAACATTGCAAACCATGTGAAAGGCTGAAGAGTAAAGCAAACAGAGACATTTAGATAAAAATTTAAAAGATGTTCAGGTGAATTATTATCACTAGCAAATATATGCACCCTCCGGGTGCAAGTATTTAAGTTCTAATGTAATAAATATCATATTAATTAGAAAGGCCAATGAAACTGAATAGAAATGCAGATAACATGATTTGGAACAGAGGGGGTATGATTGAAAAATAGAACAACTTTGAAACTAACTCTTATCATTTTCAATTACTCCTATTCCTAATTTAACTATTTAGTTAAAATAGAAGTAAAGAATAATATTACAGTTATTTCTTTTTGTTAAAGGATTTCTTTTAAGATTATTGAAGAGAATTTTGCTCATATTCAATAAGATAAAACTAAACAATTAGAAATCAATAATATTAAGCACATATTTATTAAATCAAATTTTTAAGATCAATATGCAATTAGCCTCCATTCACACTGTAACCGCTGTTTTGTTGTATATATAATACAACTTCATGTTATTTGTATGTAGATATGGTCAACAGTCTTAATGATGTAAAAATTTTATTAATAATTGAGGTTTAAATAAAAATAAATCATGGAGAATGGGATGCAGATAACAATGGAATTGTAATTTGTATAGTAATATAGTTTCGGTTACAGACAGAAAAACATACAATTCCATTATAATAAGATTATAATTCACCAAATGTCTAGCTGTACTGCTAAAACTACCATTTTTTACCTGATTTTGACCAAGTGTCTTCCTTGCTGTAAAAGGGCGTCTGTTTCTCAGTGCTTACCCACTGTTTTGGTAATTGTTACAAGAGTTAGATCTCTCACTCCCTATATGCACTAGGATCACTTTGCCATTGTTAGGTATCAAACTAAGAGAATCTATGTTATTTCACATGTCACTTGGGCTAAAAATCCTTAGAAACACAATTATTAAAAGAATAGAGTAATACTACCTCTCCAAGTGAAAATAATAAAATGAAATATTTATTTGAAATATTTATTCATTTTTAGAGGTTTTTGAGGGAATCTGAGATCTTAAAATTAACCCAAAACTTTCATCCGTATGACACACTCTGTGTAAAAAGGGTAGTAACAGATAGTAAATGAATGAAACAATAAATAAAATGACCTTTAAGTACAAATAATTATCTTAACTTTAATAAAAATGGATCTTCATCCTTTATTTTGAATAATAGCCATCTGTAGCGAGAGCGAACGGCAAAATTCATGAACCTGTGATGAGCCAACAACGGTCCGTCGATCGAAGAGACAGCGGGTGGCATGCTGCATGTGTGGGTGGAAGAAAAACATGTGACGAGTCCAACTAGTTGTGGAGGTAAAATCGTGAATGTCCTTGAGGCGGTGATTTATAGTGGCAAGTCTCATAACTGGCGAGACGAGAGTTGTGGCGAGGGGGCAAAAGACGACAAACTTATTTTGTTTAAGATCTTCGCAAGTGTTACGGTGTCTTTGGTAGAAGCAGAAGTAAATTTCGTTAACTACTTAGACCATCTTGCAATCCTAATGTAATAAGGGTAAGTACTGATTACAAATAATTATCCTAAACTTTAATAAAAGCGACTCTACATCCTTTATTTTTAAAAATGACTATTTACAATCCATATATAACATGGATATGTACCACTAGTTTTAAATAATGTGACACAATTAATTGTAAAATTTAAGTTTATTATGGTAAGTTGGAAGGCTCAAGGTAACCTTCCAACATGGATACATATAAGTACATGAAATATTCCGACAAAGGAGTTAGAAGATATTAAGAAACAGACTTTATTCTGTGAGCACATAAAGATATATTCAGGACAGGAATACATATACTAATTACAAGGTACAAGGTAGGTATACAAAACAGATTCATAAACACATTATAAAGGAAGTAGGATGTAGGACTTATGTCCTAAGGAATGTCACTTACTGATAGCTAATAGGGGGGCTTTTCCCCCCATTAAGGGAAAGAGGCACAAGCGCCTAAGCCATGTGAAGTGGTTGCCTGTGCCAGAGAAAGAGAATTCCTGGGCTGCTGCCTAAATACTCTTGCCACCTATCATTGGAAATATGCAGCAAGGGAAGATAACTCTTCTGAATCCCACATCAATCCAAACAAGGGCAGACAATATCTACATAGATACAGTCAATTTATAGGATTTTAAACACTTGAGATTAGATACATGATGGATTTGCAAACTATCCATTATCTTATTTCTAATAAAAGATATAATGTTTTCTCTTGTCTGTATATTTAATAGATGAATAGGAGGGAGGTCAATTTTGTTACCTCCTGTGGGTTGCTTTGATTCTCTGCTGGAGGTAAAGTAAAACACTTTTAGCTATTTAACTGAATTATCCAATTTCCATTTAATGAATCCCAGTTGGAATTTTATCAGAATAATATCTTGATACTTTTTCTTATAGAAAATAATAATAATCGTCCATAAGAATTAATGATAGCTATTAATCTAGCTGAAGCTTAGCAAATGAACTACACAGGTGATTTGTTTATAATGGTGAAGTTTTCTGTAGAACCAGTCACACTTTTTGGATGAGCTGCTAACAGAAGAATGGTGCATTACTGTGCAACAGATTCTCTAAATAACAAGTCTTTCCCCCTCCTAGACCAGTTGCTCCATCAAATCTAGAGAGCCTAGTCTGTCTTACTATTTTACCCATAGCTACTGGGAGAACATAAATGTAGAGATCCATGGAGTGATTATCATCCAGCTGTATTGCAATCTGAGAATGTTGTGAGGATCCAGACTTGGTAGGTTGTTTAAATAGTAGATTGGACTATTCCACTTGTGTATTTGGGTCATGTTCACTTCCTAGATCCTGATTGGCTGTTGGTTTTAAAGTGGAAACTTTCATCTATATAAACTGAACATTTGACTATGTTCAAGCATTTAGTGCAGAGTGTATTCGGTTACATTCTCTTTTTTTTTTGTCTTTCCATTGAGGTGAGTGTGATGTTTATTCTACAATAAATAAATGCCTTTCCCAATGTCGTTAGCACAAAGTGAAACAGCCTCGTCCAGGATTTGAACTTGATTTGCTGAACCCATTTTCTTTAAAGATAACCATATATATAACACATTTAGGATTGGCTTAATGTATAACAGGTATAAGTTATTTTATCATTAATTGCTGGGCAGATAAGATAGCCATGGGATAGTGGTTTGCCAAAGTACTAAACAACCCACTCTTGTCAATCATGCTGGTCTGAAGATTATCTTCCCTTTGCCTGGAAGAGTTATCTTCCCACTGGGTTTACGTGCCGGCCACCAGGAGCTTTGGTATATAAGCGCCTAATTTAAACTTCTCTTCCACTTTTCTACCTCTCCTCGTAGGTACCCACATGGGCTAGACAATTGTCATTCCTTTCTCGTTGGGGCTTCGGCCCTCAACGCCAGCTAATAGTCACTGTAAGTGATTTAAACAGCATGGACTATTCTTAGTCTCATGTCTGTACTTTTATATTATGTGTACGTTTATATTATCTTGTCAGTGACTTTTATGTATGTATGTTTATGTACACTATACTAGTGTACACTTCTATTGTTTATGTATCTTGTTTATTCATGTGCTGTATTATATAAAATGTTTTGTCTCTCAACCCTTGTCGGAGTTGTATGTTCAATTATGACTTTGAACCTTACACTGGTAGCAGGGCCTCCTCCTCTCAAGATTTCAGCTGATTGGACAAAACAGAAGGAGATGGAGAGGTTATTGCTTTTCATCAGGGAAAATAAACCCAACTGAAATTTGCAGATTCCTTTCAATGCTGACTGATGTTATAAAGATAGCAGTGAATCAATTAGTCTGTAGCATCATATGTCAAGTAAATATGTTAAGTAAATCTTGATCTTAAATTTTGAGTATAATGTTCAGTTTATGGGATTAATATTAAGTGCATTGACAAGGAAAGCAATTATAAGGAAAAATATTTGCCGTGTAAAATAAATGCTTTTTCGTCATTAGGCTATGGACTTATTGATGAATGTGTGTGTATATATATATATATAAGGAAAGAAATAACAAAAGACTTAGAGGATTAGCATTATAGTCTATTTCAGGGAGCTTAGACAAAGTGTCTAACTTTCTCGACTCATCAGATGCGAAAAAGTAAAAGTCGTCGGGGTGGCCTAAAGTTGGTATCAGCCAATCAGTAAGGGAGTCTATCCCCTTTTCACTAATGCTAGATCCAGGAGATTGTTTTTGCGTCTGAGGTGGAGAGCCACACCTACCATCAGTTCCTTACTTTACCGCATAGATTCCTGTGCTACTCATACGCTGAGTTGACGAGGACCGGTATCGAACTAGGAATCTTGTGGTTTCTAGTCGAACACTATATATATATATATATATATATAAAATATATACACACACACACACACACACACACCACTCCACACGAGCATGATGCAACACAAGGTCAATTTTTTAAGCAGAGTTTAACAGGTTTGAATTCAGAGTTTTCCTTCTCCCAGACCGGTTGCCTAACCAAGGTTAAAGAGCCCAGTCTGCCCTACTATGAAATGCAATTACCACGTCCAGGATTTGAACTTGGAGCGATGAGTCCATTTCCCATGACTTTAACCATTACACCACGCGCTTCCCTTATATATATATAATATATATAATATATATATATAGGCTTCTTATATAATTTGATGAAAATAGCATATTTATTTAATGATGATAACTAAAAAAAATTGTTTTAAAAAAATTTAATTAAAGTACATTTTTGTTTTTATTGAAAATGAAGCCTCAGAAAAAAATGCCATATTTTCAGGAAATCCTATCCCCTTCAACTGGCGATAAAAATGAAATTGTCACATTCTCTCCAACAGGAAGTAAGTCAAAATTGAAGTGTTAACACACACACACACACACACACTCTTGTGTGCATTCATGTACTCTCACATTATGGACTCTCTCGTCAATTTTTCGACGCATGAGGGTTCACACACACAATGAACACCCACACAGTGATTTGTTTATAGTGGTGAAGGCCTGTGTTGGACCATCCACACTTTTTGGCACAGTCGATAGGAAAGAATTGGTGCATCAAGGGTTGCCACAAACCCAATCAACGACCGATCTCAGGAATTTTGAATTCAGAGTTATCCTTCTCCTAGACTGGTTACCTACCCAAGGCTGAAGGACCCAGTCTGCCCTACTATTTAACCCATAGCTGGAAGGAGAATATATGGATTCATACCTTTCCCAAGGGTATTAGCGCTACGTGAAATGCCAACAGCTTCATCTAGGAATTGAACTCGAATCGACGAGTCCATTTCCCATGACTCTAACTACTAGCCCACGCGCCTCCATATACTCTTACATAAATAAATACAATGTAAATACATGGTAAATAATATGGGGTAAAATTTTATTTCATATGAAGGAAACAAATTTTTTGCAAAATACCAATGTTATTGGTAGATACATTACCAATAACTTAATTCTCTTCTGACAAAGTTTCTCTTTATTTATGTTAACAGATATACAGCAAACAAGTTTGTTCTTTTGTGACCTATTCTAAAATAAAGGGCAAGAACTACATATGTTTCCTTTACATTGCAGTTGCATAAAAAAGAGACTATAGCAACAAAATTAAAAGTCATTAGTAATGATTTTCTGCTTACACATATTGATTATTAGCAAACACCTTTCATTCTGTTAAGTAATGAGATTACAAAATACATTTGCTTCAATGGTCAATAATGCAAGTTTCTAAGTTTGGAACAGAACAACTAAGAGTGGTGCCAGTGGCGGCGGAGGTGGTGGTGGTGGTGAGAGGGAAAGAGTAGAAACTGAAAGGCTACCAGAAAAATGTTTTATAAAAATCTGCCTGATTATATAAAGTTATTAGATTTATCATTTTCATTCTTTATTTTTGTTTTCAATTTTATTAAAAAAAAAAATCAACAAAAAAAAAACTCTTCTTACAATAAGACCAGTTTAATTTGTAAATGTACGTCACTGTTAGTACAAAATATTCATTCCTATAATTAAGTTAGACATCATCATCAGATCACCCTGTCAGCAAAGCTTAGAATACACTGACTTTATCCTTTATTAAAGAGAAAGACCACCCCACAAAAGGGTGGGAGGTTCAGGGTATGATGCTAAACTACATCTAATGGTGATACTCCAGTTCTGGAGATGTGGTGAGTGTGAAGAACCCTTTCATTGACATTACTCCCATATTCTGACCTCCAGTGTTAATACCTGTAAGAGCAGGGTTTCCCAACCAGGAGTGCAAGATATCATTCCAAAGGGTGTGAGATAATATTCCTGTTTTTTTTTGTTAATATTAAAGGTACTTTCTGATCAAATTCTTTCTTTTTTACTGCCATAGTGAGCATGAAAAACTTTGCCAACAGAATTTAACAAAATAACTGTGAGCAAGGGCTATCAATAAGAATTCAAATTAAATTTGAAAATTTGGATGGATATATTATTTAAAATTGATAATACAGATTTGTTTTAGTCAGCTTCATAATTATTCTTATATAAATTATTACTTTAAGAAGTGTGAAAACATTAAAAGTTTTTAGAGGTGTGGGGATAAAAAAGAAAGTTGGGAAACACTGTGTTAGGGTCTCAATCTGTAGTTCAAATAGATCTGTTTAAGAATTAATTGTATTCAATAGGACTATGTGACAAAAAAAAATCTCTTAAGAAACAATTGCACATTTAAAAAAAATATGAATGTACAATGAATTCAATTCCCTAGCCCACTGGCATAAAATAATTCTATACAGGTTGACAAGCCATTAAAATCAATCAATAATTTTCAAGTTTGTTTTAACTTTAGAATCTCAAATTCTGTCTTTTTTTTTTTTAAATTTCTCTCTTTCCTTTCACTATTTTCTCTTTCTGTTTTGTTATTTTATTCACCCCTTCTTCAGGCATATCACTAGATCTTTGATAAGAAATAATAGTTAACAAGCTGATCTCATAAACCAATTGGATAGTTCAGTAGATTCAATTCCTACTGAGAGCCTCTATTACTATGGCCCTGTGCCAGACTAAGCTTAGTAAATATCTTGTAGGACCATGCATTGGAGGAATGATTAGCAAATTAATTTCTAAAACCATCACTACTATAATGTGTTAAATTCTAATTGGGCACTTGTGATCTTGTGCCAGACTATGCTAAACTTAGTAAATATAAACTGTTCTTATCTTTTACTTAAACTGCAGTCATTCATACTTTTATATTCATATAAAAACATGCTTCTAGAAGTAATATAAAAAAAACATATTCTCTTTTTCAAATAGATTTTTATGCATTTGTTTTATGAAGTTCTGAGGTAAAATATTTTGATTATAACATTTATTTTTCTGAATATTTTCAAACTTCATGAATTTTATGTTTTTAACATAATACCTCATCTAATATATTGTTTACCCTTCTCTGTATTGTCTGAAGTTGTCAGATATTTTCATTGTGCAAAAAACAAAGATAGAGAAAAAAAATCTATAGAATAATGAAAATATTAGAAATTTAGACAATGTAAAAAAAAAGGTCAAAGAACAAATTGATACTAACAATTAAAATTAAAAACAATAAAGATGAAGATAACAGTAAAAAAAAAAACTGTATTGAATAATCAAAATATTTTACCTTAAAACTTCAGACAATATTATGAAGTTTGTAAAATATATCAGTTATAAAAAAAAAAGTTAAGTCAACAGGGTGGCCTAATGTCAGTATCAACCAGACAGTGAGGGAGTATATAACCCTTTTCACTCAGGCTAGACTAAGGAGGTTGTTTTTGAGTCTGAGGTGGAGTGCCACACCTACCACCAGCTCCTCACTTTACCGCACAGAACTCTGTGCTACTCATATGCTGAGTTGGTGAGGGCCAATATTGAACCAGGAACCTTGCGATTCCTAGGCAAGTACTTTACTAACTGAGCTAAACCAGCTCTATTAGTTGTAAGCAAAATAAAGATAATGCAAAACATATATGGAATATTGAAAAATATTTTATAATACAGGAAATTCAAAGAATGTATAATGTTAAATATGTTACAAACAAAGATGAAGACAACAGTTAGAAAAATTGAGTAAATAACCAGTAGGAGTTTGTAAGAGGGCAAGTTAACCACTGAATCATGGAGTACACTTTTACACATTGTTTATAAATGTCTAAATAGGGAAATGTGCTAAAATGCAGAAAGTTTTAATGTGATATTATAAAAAGGATGAATTATTGCATAATTATTGGAGAAATAATCATCAAAGGTCTTGATGTCAGAAGAATTGGTATCTTTCTTTCTTTTTATTACCATTTCTTTGTGAAAGTCTTTTATTCAGAAAATTCTTTACTTTCAATTTCTTTGTTTTATCTTATTTTCATTTCCCACTGCCCGTTCCATTTTCTATATGCTCTCTTCTTTACCTTTTCATTTTTTTCTTTTCTTCCCCATTCAAATCTTTTAAACTGTCCTCCTCTTTTTATATCCACATATTTCTTCTTTTTCTTTTTAATATATAATCATCTATTTTCAAAACTATTTCTTTCATTCATTGAAGTATTCCTTCATATTTTACTTCTTCAATCCTCCAATCATCTATTTTCAAAACTCTATTTCTTTCATTCATTGAAGTATTCCTTCATATTTTACTTCTTCAATCCTCCAATCATCTATTTTCAAAACTCTATTTCTTTCCTTCGTATTCCTTCATATTTTACTTCTTCAATCCTCCAATCATCTATTTTCAAAACTCTATTTCTTTCATTCATTGAACATCTTCAATCCTCCTTCTTTTTCATTCTTGATCACTTTCTTTCATTTCATTTTTAGACACTGTCCACTCAGCCTTCTCTTCTTCCTTTTCCTTTCATTGTTTCTTTCTTTCAACTAAAGCCAAAAAGACATCTCTTTCATTAAAGAAAGGTGTGTCAGGCCACTCTTTTCACAATTAGCAAAATTAATTGCTAAATCAACCAATAATCAACTTCATTCATATTATTTTTAAAAGTTGCATTTTCCTGGACTTCTTTTCTCTTGATTCTTTAATGATATTTAGTCCAAATTAAATGAAAGACATGAGAAGATTCTTTTTAATCAGCTGAACTCTTAAGAAAAATAAGTCAGCTGACAGAATTGACTCTTGGTCAAAAAGGTGGCAGTAAACATTATTTTTATAACACATCCAACATCAGATCAGCTTTAGATTCTCAACAGATTATGAACAAAGTTTCCAAAAGTCCTGAAATATGTGTTGGCTTTCTTCCTAAAGAGAACCAAAATCTAAAATTGTTTCTTGAATCTTTATTGATCCAATATTGTTGATCCTGACGGTTTAAATGATAGACAACTCAACTTTAGCTCTGGCAATTCTATTTCTGAACCATATCCTGTTATATTCTAGAAAAAGGTTCCAGGTTATAGATTGTGATTTTTTCTCAATAGTTTATTTTAATAACAAAATCACAATTCCTTTTGCAGTGATGACACCTGATACTAACAGCATGGAATATTTTCATTATGACATAGATGAAAGTTAATCAGTTTATTTGAAAGAATTGAAATGCTAATAACATTTTTATACAAGTTGAACATTTCTGTTATATTAACTTTAGTATAAAAAAATTAATAAGAAAATGGCACTTCTAGTTTTCTGCTATTCTGATTCCCTGATATAAAAATGATAAGTTTTGTGAAGATATCAAAACATAAAAATTAACGATTCATATTTCCTTTAATAGAAAGATATTTCTTAAGGTGTCATCACTGTAAAAGAAATTGTGCTTTCTTTTTTTTTTTAATAAAACCATCATCATGTTTTTCTAAGTCGTAATTTATCATTTGACTTAGGGATTGATTCCTAGACTGTACCTCCTCACTGGACACTCAGGACATTTCTTCTTGTCTGAAGTAGAATATGACAATATTTTGTAATGCCTCAACTTTTTACTAACATACAAAAAGCAATTTCAGAAGGATTCCACATCAATAAAAATCTTTTTTGAAGTACACATCTATCTATCTATCTCTCTCATATATATATATATATATATATCCACCCATTTATACAGTGGGTAACACAGCAGTGAAAAATTAAAAAAAAACATCAGGATTTTCTTTGAAGTTTTTAGTTAATTTGAAATTTTCTAAGTGTATTACTGTTATAGGTGATATACCCTATAGACTAATGGAATGCGTCCGGTTACTATAAGTAACAGGGACAATTATGGCTTGAGAGTAAGCCAATGTGAGTCAGCTCATAACTCTATTTGTCGGACGTAATTCCCACTTCTCTGTACTGTAATTTTCTACTTTTTTGTTAATACATTTTTCTACTTTTCGTTACCCGTCGTTTTGTTCTTATTTGACCCCTTAAAACCCCACAACAATTACTTGAGGAAAAGTGCTGTTTTTTCTCAGAATTAAATTCATTTTGTTACATTGGTCTCATCAGTTGAAAATTATTATTGTCATGTATATCAAAATTAAATAACAAAACAAAACTGTATCTTTGATTGTTTTAAAGTCATTCTAACATTGTGAAATTTTTCCATATGATTTTTTTAGTCTTCAAATTGATTCAACTAAATAAAGTCTTATTTCTTTGATATAATCAATCAGCAAAAGACTAAAGGAACATTTTGATAGTTTGAATAAACAAAAACTTATTAATTGTGATTGTTTGAAAAACAACTTAACACAAATTGCTTAGAAAAAAAGGAGATACGTTTACTGTTGTAGAGAAGAGATGATATCCCTCTAAATTTATAGAATGGACTATTCTGATTTAATATGAACATTGGGTCTCAGTGGTTCACCTTTTCCAGCTAGACAAGCTAGTAATAAACTACTTTAATATTCTTGTACATTTTGTTATAATAAATCCTTTTCATTTGTAAGTTCCTATTTGAGTTATCATTTCAGTAACCATCCCCAGTAAAATTACAATATTTACAAATTGAGCATTCGAAAAATCCAAAAGATGCCATTTAAAATAAAGACTTTTAGGTTTTGGAATATAAGATTGGTTCATTGGTTGGATTTTATGGCATGTAAACTTTTCAGTTATTATTTTTTTTTAAAACACAATTTTTTATATATTTAACTCCTAGGTGGGACCTTAACAGGTACTACCACTCCAGCGTTGTATACTCTCTTTCCTTTCTTTATTTACTTCTATTCTTCTTCTAGCATCTCTTCTAGCATCTGGACTTCGTCTTGGGGACTTCATATCTGGTCTTCCATTGGGGATTTCTCTTTATCAGAAGCCCTGTGTCATTGGTAGTTTTTAGATAATAACACAAGACTTCGATTTACTTAGATCATATTTTATTCTAAAATCCCACCAGACTACCTGCGCAGATTGAGTCGGCACCGTGCATAACACGACTTACCATCGTCGTGGCTTTGGCCGATCTGACTAAAAATCTCTTTCTAATATAAACCGAAGAGGGTCTTCTCCACCGATTCTCACGGTATCCTCCGGAAGGATCAGTACTGAGGTCAAGCCTTGTCATTCAATCCTTCAAGGCCGCCGGCTGAACTTATGACAGCCATTTTGGTTTCTACACTACTGTACATAAATATTAGGAATCTAATAATTATGTAACACCAGGTCAGAGTGAACCAGAGAGTAATGGCAATGACGGGGTACTGCACACTCCTCAGAGCTCCAAAATTGTAACCTCACCACTAGATGCAGTTTAATGTCATATCCAAGATAATAAGACCCTCAACCACTGCCTTTTAGCACATATATGATAAAAGGTTGTGGAGTTGCTATAAGATCAATACAGTTGGGATAAATCAGGTGCTACCACCTTTCAAGCCCAAGTAAGGGTCAAAGTGGAGTGTTACATATCAGGGACTGGTCAGCTACTAGGATTCTGTCCTTAAGCATCATGGGTTATTACCCACAGCCAAAAGGGGGACCCATTGGTGAGGGGGTCTTTCCCCTCAGCAGAGGTGCAGTCTGTGTGTTGTACAGCCCCAACTGACTGGGCTTTTGGAATGTAAGGAAAGTCTAAATAAAAAATTGCTTGTTTTGTTAAAACTGCTTCCATTTTAAACTGATCCAGACTACATTATCATGGTTTTATTTGGTTTCTAATTCATTTCAACATGAAACAAAAAAAAAACTTGAATGTGTTAATCTGGGTTGGGGATTTTTATTCTAATATCTCGAAGAAAAAAAATGAAAAATTTAAACACAAAAACTTCATCACTTATTAATTCCAATAAACACAACTCAAATAGATAATTTGTGTTGATTTAGAACAAAATTATCATTTTGTGCTTCTGTGAAGAGAAGTGATATTAGTAATTAAATTTATTATTTCTTTCTTTTCTTGAATAAATGGACTGTGTTAATTGACTGATTGTATTTGGTTTGTGGACAGTATTTAGAAAGTAGTTTTATGATCTTCTTTTTGATCAGAAACTTATATGAATAAACATCTTTAGTCCACAAGTAAATCTTTCTTCTCTTCTTTTTATTATGACTCTCACCTCTATTGTATGCTCACATGAGATATTTGGTGGTTATCAATGAATTCTGAATGTCAGAAACTTTCTTCAAACCTACAGCACTTTCCTCAGTATCCTTTCAAATCCAAAACACTGCTGTGGTCTGGAGGGTTTCAACACTTTCTCAAATTTTCAATTCATCAATCACTTTTGACGGCAGATTTTAGAATATGCTATATCCCCTGCAGAAAGGTATGGCACTAAACTGCATCTGATGGTAAAATTCCAGTTCTGAAGATCTGGGGTGTGTGGAGTACCCCTTCATTCCCAGGTTCCCGCAGACCTGAAGTGGTAGTACCTGTTAAGGTTCATCTATAGGTCAGATATATCTGTTTAAAAAGTTACTATTAGATAGGAATACTTGATGCCATAAAGCTAAAGTCTACAAAGAAATTGTTACAATGGAATGTTGAAAATATGTTAATCATTTATGAAACATTTACAAATGAATTAATTTTCAGCATTAAATAACCCATAGGGAGTTGATATGCTGTTAAACAAATAAACCGAACAAAACCTAATTTCAATGGATAATTTTGCTTTGATTCAATGTGATCCAGTTACTATGGGCAGGACCTTGATCTTTATATCCTACAGCTTTTTTAGGTGAGGTTCTGCTTGTGTCAGGCTTCAAAACATAATTTATGTTTATTCAAACTGATTTTAATTGTTTTGTTTTATGGAATATCAACTCATTTCAGGTCATTTAATGCCAATATATATTCAAATTGAGCAAAAGATGACCAGTACAGTGCCTGTGTAATTTTATATTTGTGATCCTTGAACCTTGTTTAATTAACATTAAACAAAGACCATTTTTCTATACATCTACATCAAATATTCAACATTTTATGCAGCAATGCATTTGAAAGCCTATCAACAATACAAGCCAAAATTGATATGACTTTAGATTGATTGAAAAAAAATTTAAACTGCATTGTAAATATTTTTTGTTTCTAATAAAAAAAAGTAATTTATTTCTTTGAGATATTTTTTCTTTTTTATATTTTGTTGAATTTAAATTAGAATATCTGCTTCAGGTTCAATTAATTTACTTTATATACTTGGGGCTGAACTAACCATTAAGTAAAATAAGCACCTGCTTAGGGCATCATAAGAGAAGAGGAACCACAATTTTTTTCTTACAAAATATTATGCCTTGTAGGGATCATATCATATCTAATCAAAATAAAATGTAAAAACTTTGCATATGAAAAAAAAAATGTGTTTTCTATTTGAAACTTTTTTGAAACTCTGGATCAAATATGAAATTTGTCTGAAACTCTGGATCAAATATGAAATTTGTCCGAAACTCTGGATCAAATATGAAATTTGTCTGAAACTAATTTTGGCATCTCGCCAAAATCAACTTATAAAAAGAAATAAATGCTAAGTTATTATCTTTAAGGTGTTCACATCACCGTGTTGAATTCAGAGAGTAGGTGTCCTGCTGAGTTGAGTAGCAATCACTAACTCAGTCAAAAAATAAAAAACAATTTGTGCTTAGACCATTGGTACTTATAGTAACTGGATTAGTCTATAGTTGCATCAGGGTGATCTCATTTCCTGAGTTCTAATTGGCTGATGGTTTCAGTGTGGACATAGTGGTAGATGAATGTCCACATTCTTCACCATGCCCTTGGGACTGTTGGGGTCTGTATTTGAGTTACAGCCCACTTTCCTGTTGTCTACCAACTGGACGCTAGTTGGAATCCCACTGCAATGGTGTGTTGTATTGCTTCTACATAAGGATCCAAGTCAATCTACGTATTTGTAATTATATTTACAACTGAAACTGAATCAACTAAACATCTACTAAATAAATTCCTAACAAATTCATAATGCACAAAATAAAATTGTTTTTAAAAAACTTCTACTTTCAGGGTAGAATTTTTCTAATTGTAGGCCTTGTGGCCCACTTGTTGAAGACCACAGTGGCCTATACTTATTATATAGGGGCCTTATGGTTTTGAAAATATATATAATGAAATATCAGGTGTATACTTGGAACAAGGTTATATATAATTGGCATGCTATATAACAAATTAGTTTCAATAGGCTCCCAGATACCTATGGGCCCTAGACCAATGACCTACTATGCCTATTGGTAAATCAGGCCCTGAATACTTTCTATTTAGTGATTTTGGAGAAAATTGTAAGCTGAATGTAAGCATATTCAACTAGTTTTCAGCAGCAGTCATCAACTAAGGTGATTGATGCTAGCCAATAAAAGAAAAAAAATTCTCAAATCAAATAAAGAATAAGAAAAAACAAAACAGAAGCAAATTCCATAGAGAAATTTATTTTAATTCACTCTACCTTAATTCTGATAAAATATCAAAGTGATAATAGAACTCCCCATTGTCTCATAATCGTGACAAGCGTGATCAATTATTTCAACTATCTATCCACAATTCCCAGTCCTTCTATACTCTAACCCTGCAAACGTTGGAATCGGATGCTGACTGAATTTTTTTAGAGTCAAACTATTGAAACAGGACAAGAAACTGATGATTGTTTAAGAGTGTTGAACAATAAGTCAAGAGACATAAAAAGGCGGGGGGGGGGGAGTATTTTCTAATTTATTGTCAACCTTTTTGCTATAATCCTTTTTCTATCTCTTTAGCATCTCTTATCTATTTGATTTTTATTTGTCTATAAAAATGCAGAAACCAAGAATGAAAAATGTACAATTCTCTCTTGGTGATAGTTTTCATGGCAGCAATGGAACAAAACAAAAAAAAAATCAAATATCATTCTTCAATGGGGTTTCTACTATTTCAGGTAAAAAGTCAAAGATTAAATATACTGCTGTTTAATTCTTGAGAAAGATTGCTTTTTTATTGTTATTTAAATTTATACTTCTTTTTTTTTTTTTGCTTCAGAAAATTGGTCATGTGATTTAGAATTTCTTTAGAATAGATTTAAAAATGCTTTCTTGAAAAATAAAATTTATTTATTTATTTGCCTAATTTTGAAAAGATGTTTCAGCAAATGAACTTAGAAATTTGATAAAATCACATTCATATTTTCAATTAATCTTAAGCTGTCATTTCTATTGTGTGAGAGTGATATATAAATATATGATATTAGTCAGAATTATCCTGATGATCCATTAGGAGAAACCTAGGTAGATATTTTCTGACTCATTAGGATCGAGATAGTTTCGAATGTTGTTAGCTGGGCTACCAAAATTCAAATATATACTAGCTCTAACACACACGTGTGGATTAAAATGGTGGTGGGGGTGCATGTGTTCCCCACTAAGGCATCTAACTGCTAAATCCGAGAAGAATTCTACATTGTTAATTTTAGTGAACCATAATACAAGACATTTTTTTATTAAATTTTACGAAAAATACGACAGAATTAGATTAAAAATTCAAACAAAAATTATTGAAAAATTAGTTAACAAACAACTTTTCTCGTATCCTGAATTCAAAACGAATCAAAGTTATCGTCAGGTATATATGTCGAATATTACGGCTTTTTGAATAGGCTCAGGTTTGGAAAATAGAATTTTGTGTATATGTATATATATATATATATATATATATATATTTATATGTGTGTGTGTATGTGTATTTATGTATATTTATATCTGTATATGTATATATTTGTGTATATATATATATATATATGTGTTGTGTTTATCATGTAAAATATGTGTATATTTTTTTTTTTTTTTCATTTTTATCAATATTATATTTATGCAACATTATATTATCTATTATATTTTAAGGTTTTACTTTGTTTATTTGGTTAATAGCAGTAATAATATTTTTTATATCATATATTTTTTTTATATATATATATATATATATATTTCTTATATATTTTTATATTTTATATATATTTTTGTTTTATCCTTACTCTATACTTTTTCAGACTCATTCAATAGTTTAATTTTGTCTGACTACCATCCCCCTAAGAAACCAGACCTTGAAAAGTATCCTTTTTTCTCATTTGACTTCCTGTTGCCATGGTAACAGTCTTACAATGTAAAAAAAAATTTTAATTTTTTTTGAAAGTAAAATTTTTCAGTTATGCAATTCAAATTACCTTGATCTACCATCTGATGAGACGAAATTTTGGGAGCTATATTAAATTCCCAAAAGTACCAGTTGTCTTGACACTGGTTCAGTTGTGTTTGGCCAGTTGCTGTTGTTCAAACCAATAGTAGACTGACTGACTTCAATATGACCAAACCTATGAAAAATGCATGGCCACCCATAAAACTGCAACTATTACAATTCCATACTCCAAAGACCTATATTCTCTTTCCACCACTAGAGCAAAACAAATCTATGCTCTCAGTGTCAATCTTCCCTTTTCAACAAACAACACTCTTTTCATAAACCTTTAGGGGCCACATGACTACAACTCACATAAACAAACAACCATCAAATATATGAAATTCAAAGGAATGTCAATTCCCTAAACTCTAAACAAGAAAACTTTTTACTGAATTGACATTATATCACAAAACAAAGATCTCCTGAACTGAGTGAATTCTAAACATCTAAACTCAATGCCTTGTATATTCCACATAAATACACTCTTACTTGTTGTTAAGCTATTTCTCTGTTATTATTTCCTTTCTAACACACCAATAAAATGAAAAGTTTTACAATATTATTTGTCTGAAATTTTAAGATTGTTGAAGTGAGTTAGTCTACTGTTGGTTTGAACAACAGCAACTAGCTAAGCGCAACTGAACCAGTGCCAAGACAGTTGGTATTTATGGAAATCAAGAATAGTCCATTCATGTATTTGGGTAGTTCCATTCCTTGAGTCCTGATTGGCTGCTTGGTTTTCTATGATGATATGAGTCGTCATAAATACCCGGTCATTTTGCAGTAGTATTGCGACAAGATTAAATTCTTATTCAGTTATGACTACTTCTTGCCTTGTCTTACCAATTCGATGGTAATTGGAACTTAGTGTGATTATTTACATGATCAACAGTAAAATTATTCAAAATGATTTCCCAGGTTGGATCATTGCTATGCTCAGATAGATGGAACACCTGAGAAGGTTGGAGGATAGAGTGATTGAAACGTGTTTTTACATACCATAATAAAGATGAGGACAACAGTTTGAAAATGAAAATGATATAATATTTTCTCATGAAGTAGACTTTCAACTTCCCTCCCTTTCTTCTCTCCTTTCTTGCATTACCATACATTGAGATTATAACAACTGATCATAACAAGAATATGACTATCAACTTTTTTTTAGCTTTATATTAACAATAATCTTAGCTACTGTACTTGTTTTAATATCCTTTGTTTATATAAGCATCTTCCTTTTTTTCTCTGATTACAGTCACTTTTATAATTTCCATTAGTGATGTCATCTCCAGTATTAGGATCAATGTGTTTATTATCTGCACTGTAATCATGAAAAAAAAAAAATCATTTTCAATATTGTTCAATGTCTACTTATTTGACTTTCAAATACATATAGAGCCATGCTTTCAAAAGTGCATCTCCCATTACAATTCCTTTACAGGTGTAACATTGCAGTATCATTTGCTAGCAGAGATTTACTATTCTTTCTATGTAATCGTACTACAGTTGAGCGGAGAAGCTTTGGGGAATATTCTTCCAATGTAATATTCTAAATGGAAAGGTGGATAATAAGTATATATCTAAAGAAAGATTAATTCTGTTGGTAAATCAAGAATTGTCTTTTGATGAAATAATGATAAATTTTCCATCAATTCTAAAGATTAGTGTTCAAAACTAAGTAAAAAGCAAGATTGATTTCAAAGAAACACACCCTCTCAACTGGGGAGTGTAGAATAATCACACTAAGTTCCAATTACCACCGAATTGGTAAGACAAGACAACAAGTAACTGTAACAATACAGATCTAACCTTGTTGCAATCCTACTGCAAAATGCCAGAATATTTACGAAGCCTCATAACATCATAGAAACCAAGCGGCCAATCAGGTCTCAGGGAATGGAATCACCCAAATAGATCAATGGACTATTCTTGAGTCCCATAAGTACCAGCTATCTTGGGAACTGGTTCAGTTGTGCTTAGCCAGTTGCTGTTGTCCAAACCAACAGTATACTGACTGACTGACTTCAATAGGGCGATATACAAAATAGAATCTTTTTAAATCTCTTTTGGTTTGCTTCATGGCTTAAAAAGTTGCATATTTTCTAGTAGTAGGTTGGTTTGTTTAACGGCATATCAACGTCAGTGGGTCATTTAATGCCAATAAAGTTTTGAAATAAATCAATTCTTAATGGATAATACAATTTTTTTATAGATACATTTTTCTATTTAACCCATAGATGGGACCCTAACAGGTACTACCACTCCGGGTCAGAGTGGACCAGGGAGCAATGGTGATGAAGGGGTGCTTCACATTCCCCAAAACTGGAACCTCACCATCAGATAGAGTTTAACATCATTCCCAGGACATGTAGACCCTCAATCACTGTCTTCTAGCACCCATATGATAAAAAGAGTTGGGGCTTGCCATGAGGGCAATAGGTTGGGAAAATCATATAGGTTCTAGGGCTTGATATGACCAGCCGATTGATCGGAGGGGGCCTCTCCGACCGCCCGTCTAGCCCAAGATAGGGGCAAAGTGGAGTATTGCAGTCATAAACTGCTCATCCACCTGAATTCTATCCTTAAGCATCACGGTCGCCACACACGGCCAACAGGTGGCCCCATTGGGGGAGTCTTACCACTCTGCAGAGGTGCATTCTAACGCCCCACCGACAGGGCAGTTTTCTAGTAGTATGAGAAGTTTAGGCATTGGTAAAAAAACAGTATGGCAACTGCTGATTTTAAAGGTGAGCAAACCATCTAGAAAGATTAGTGTAACACAATTACTTATAGTTACTTTTACTACACTAAGTTCAAATTACTAAGTACTAAGATTAGTGTAACACATTTACTTATAGTTACTTTTACTACACTAAGTTCAAATTACTAAGTACTAAGATTAGTGTAACACATTTACTTATAGTTACTTTTACTACACTAAGTTCAAATTACTAAGTACTAAGATTAGTGTAACACATTTACTTATAGTTACTTTTACTACACTAAGTTTAAATTACTAAGTACTAAAAATCATATTATTCATAACATATAGAATTGTGGAAATAGTGTGTTTTCAACACCAGTTGATCTATCTTAGATTGATGATGAAATATATGATTATACTTGTGACTTAGAAAGTTGTGTAATTTCAACACTAGTTATTCTATGATATTGATCACATAGCATCAAGTCTTTTTTTTTTTTTTCAATTTGTAATGGTAAAAGATATAAGACTAAATTGGTCATTTTAGTTTGAAGTACATTTTTCCCTTCACTTCAAAATTTTTCTGACTGACGTTTTTATGCACAATAATGTTATTTGATGTCTTTTCTTTTTCATTTCAAACTTGAAAGAAGGATATGTTCTACTCTGTATTTCGAAGAAGATGAAAGATTTATTGAATGGCTTTATTTTGGAACAAGTCTTTTTTTTTAAATTCAGTATGTCACAGAATCTTCAAAGAAAACTGTAAAATTGGAAGGTTTATCATGAACAAGACTGTTCTTTTTTGTACAATGTTTTTACTTTCAGTCAAGCAGCAAATAATTTTCTTCTCCCAAATCTTGAAAGGCACAATGAAACAGTGTAACAAGGTAGAGACAAAGCTCCAGTTTTGGTGAGAGTCTGGTACAAGATAAGAATATTAGAGCAATGGACAGAGTCAAAGAAAACTGTTGCAGAAATGGCTGGAAGCAATTTTCCATTTATTATCTATGAAGTAGTTCACCAGCAGAGAAATCTCCTTATCAACAGACATTTGGCAGATAGGAAAAAGAAAAAAAAGCCAGTTACTATTTCAGTAGTAGCCAAACTTTTATTTCTGGGGAAACCAAAGAGAATTAATAACAAGAACATATGTAACCATTTGGCACCTGATCCAACTGAGATTATGTTTCACTTTTTTTGTCCCTCACCTCCATTCTTCCTAATTGGCATTAGCATATATTGAACACATAGACAAGAAACATAAGCTATAATCAGTGTACTTCTTGTTCTGTGACGGCTTACTATATATAAAAACATACACTAAAATATAACTGTATTAACTTTATCAAGTATCAGCCTATCATTGTATTCTCCTATGTGATCTCTTTGTCTGATTATATGCCCTCTATCTGTTCACTCTGGTCTATATACTGAGGTTGACTTATTTTTAGTGACACATGGTGATTAATATGATGTGATGTCTTGATCACTAAGAGGTCAGGTATTGTTTCCTGCAATGAGTGAACAAAAAAGGTAACTCCCCCTCCCCCATCATACTCATAAAAAAAACCCATCCCTGACCACTAATAAAGAAACTCATGGAGTGTTCCCTGATCAAACAAATTGATGATTATGAATTGTCAAGGCAAGCACTAACCACTCATATTGGAACATTAGCAGAAACAATTTTCCTATCTTCTAAATCTCTCATTTGGTGTTTTGGACTGAACTAAACTTAACAGACACACACATATATATATATATATATATATATATATATATATGAGGAGTGAAGGGTTCAATAAATCCGAGAAAAAGGGGTTGAAAAAAGGGATATAACAACACAGCAACTAAATTCAATGGATATTTTGCCTCATTGTTTGGTGAAGGTTTTTTCAAAATTTATCTAGATAAATGCTTGTACATTCTGATTTTATACTGAAAAGGTAATTGGGTAATTGGTGTGTGATATAGAGGAATGAGAAAAATAGGGGTGGGCTTAGTATGTGGGGAATGGTATTTTTACAGGATCAGTTGGTTGACTTTGAAGAAAATATTCCAGTCCCCTCGGTACACAAACTTTAGCTGATATCAGACACCACACACTGACTATCAAATTTTCTTTAATTAGCACTATGTAAAATGCAAACAGCCTGGTCCAGTATTTGAACTCTGGTTGACGAGTCCATTTCCTACAACTCTAACCATTACGCCACACACCTCTAAACTTAACAGATATAATCTCATTAAATGTGAAACTAAATAAAGAGAGAGGTAGAGAGAGCAGTTTTTCCCCATCCAGACAATTCAGTACCATAACAAGTTTAGTTAAGCATCACCTTTCTGGTGACATTTAGCAAATTAGAAACCCCTACCAGGTGATTTTCACCCTGTCATGAGAAATAACGGTGCTAACTTTGAAAAATGGAGTAAATTGCTGTCTGGAGTTGATGGGACTTACAGAATCGTAATGTGGAAGATGCACGCAAAATAAATCTGGATGGAAAGTTAATGATGGATTATGTACAGATTTTGAACAATGAAGGATAATATGCATACAATTAGAATACAATGTGTCTATAACAATAAAGAGGAGTCTTTAAACCTTATTTGATAAGAATTATATAATTTTTTTTCCCATCTTATTTCTATCTTTGTAACACCATCCATCAAGAACCTGTTGATTCTAGTATTACTTGTCAGACTCGAGAACCATCTTTTCGAACTCAGGAACCTTCTTGTCATAACCGGGAGCCATCATGGAACTTTGAACTTAACCTTTATTCAGTCCACGAGGGTATCCTGTTCTCATTCTGCTAACCATAGTTGGGGTAGAGTTGTTAAAATGTGTTAATTATTAACCCTTCTACCCCAGCTATGGTTAGCAGAATGAGAACAGGATACCCCGTGGACTGAATAAAGGGTCAAGTTCAAAGTTCCATGATGGCTCCAGTTATGACAAGATGGTTCCCGAGTCTGAAATACCGGAAGAAGGCTGAGGGCACATCGGCTGTTGATTCTAGTTGCATCTTTGGAACCTTCACAACTAAATGTAACTTAGAAAATTCTGAATTTAACATTTTGCATCAATAGAATTCGTTTTTAAGTCTTTGTAATCACAACAACCAATTAAACTGTATTTGGTATTATCTGCGTTATTTGGACTATTGTCCCCATCTTCATTGTTATTTGTACAACGTTTCGGCCGATATGCCCTCCTGGGCTGTTAAGTAGACCTAGCATAGAAATGAATACAATATGGGAACCCATAATTAAGAAGGGTAGATCAGATTGAGAAAGGAGAGAAAGAAAAAAAAACCTAAAAAACAAAAAAAAACAATATGAGTCTAGGTAAAAAAAATCATACATAAGTAAATAGGTAGATATTCTAGCCAAAAACAAGACATTAGGTTTATAAGTTCCCAAAATTCACACTCAATTGTCCAATTGGACACATGGCCTAGTGGATAAGGTAGTTAGGTTAAGACAGTTCTAAGTGACAGTTATATCTGGATCCCGAGTTCTTTCCTGAGTAGAGGCAGTTAGATAGAAAAATAATTAACACAACCCCTACCGCTGGTTAGCGGAATGAGAACAGGATACCCCCGTGGACTAAATAAAGGGTTAGGTTCAAAGTTCCGTGATGGCTCCTGAATTCGAAAAGGAGGTTCATGAATATTAATTCTTTTATTAAGGGATGCTATAAAACAATGTTAGTTATAATGGACTAATTCTGCTGATAATATTCCATCTATCCTGATGATAATCTGAGATTGTCCTGAACCAATTAGAAGGCAGCGAGGTGAAAATGAGTTATGAAACAAACACCTTGTAGTATCATCAGCTATCACACATGAATTCATGCATGATATCCTTTTCTTCCTTGACTGGACTTGATAGTATTTCCCAGCTTAATTATGCATAGAATCTTCATATGTATTGATGAAAAAATGTGATTAAAGTTGATGATAATCTGAGATTGTCTTGAACCAATTATTTATAAATCTAGGTATCATAAAATGAAGGTCAGAAATGGTAAAATTCTTGTCATGAATTGTAGAATCCCAGAAGCAAATTATATTTTGCAATAAAGTTTGGTTGAATGAAGGTTTACTCTCTCAATTATAAAATAATGGATGAATTTAAAAAAACAAGTTAGAGCGCTATTAGCTTTATTTTCTGGGGTTTTTTTTTTTCCAGATTTTTCTAATATCATTCTAAGAATGAGTAGTCAAAGAGCTTCGATCAAACATTTGGAAAATCAGAGATTATGAGAAATCCTTTGAATTGGCTAAAAACTTGACCGTCAATGAAACTAATTTGTTGGGTAACCAATTTTAGGACCATAAATTTTATATTCAATTCATTAAACTTGATTATTGTGAGTTAAACAATAGAATCTTAGATCATAAAAAATATTTTAGTGAGGAATTAAAAGATTTTGTAATCCATTCTCCTAGTATCAACTTTCTGGACCAATGATCCTAAATTAACCCATGAAATTGCTGAACTATTTTCAAAGGTTTTCAATCATTTAATAGAACAAACATGTAACAATTTTCATTTCACTTTAAATTCTACCACAAAGGAAATATCAACAGACAGTAAAATTGTCTGTTTTACCATTAAAAAAATCAATGATAAAATGAATATATTAGAATAAGAACAACTAGAACGTTCACTGATTTACAACAAAACAAGAAAAGGCATTTTGAGGAGTATAAAGTTTAATATATTTGAAGGTTTTTATTTGTCTTTTGTTGTTTTTTTTTAAAAATCAGATTTGGGAATTTTTTATGTCATAGGTTAAACTGAGGTTTGTTATAAATAACAATAAAAAAGTGTTATAAATGTACGATTTCATAAATAAGCTAATTGTGGAGCTACTCACACATGCATGAAAAATAGTTACAGTGGTGTCTGGGTGTAAATTTTCTATCGTCAAAACTTGGAAAAAGATCCACTCTAAAAAGGGATCCCAAAGGATTCACTTAATCATAAAATTTAATCTAATGAACCAAATAAAGGCAAAGGTTTAAACAAATAAATAATATGCATTTATGATAACGGTTATTATCATAGGAAAGGGAATTGGTAACCCCAGTTCAAATCCTGTATTAGGCTATTTGTATTTCACTACTGACTAATGCTCTCGGGAAAGTTATGAATCCATATAATGATAATAATGAAATTTATTGTGTACAGTGCTCAGGTGCACCACAACTCATCAAAGTCTCATGTCAAGTACACAGAATAATGTTGTGTCAGGAACATGAACAGTTCACAGTAGTAATATGCATGTATGTGTATGTGGAGAGTGGCATCAGGTATAGTGTTGGCGGACCACAGGAAGCACGGAGGCCTTGAAAGATTCAGTGCTCCGGCAGCCTACAACAGATGCAGGCAGTTTATTCCATGTCTCCGCAATTCTGAGCGTGAAAAAATGTCTCCCCAGCTATGAGTAAATAGTAGGGAAGACTGGATTTTTAGCCTTGTTATGGCAACCAATATAGAAGAAGGAAAACTCTGAATTCAAAGCAGTTTTAATATTTACTTTGTATCACATCCTACCCAGGGAAGAGGGGTTGGGTCAATATATATATATACATCTATTTGATAATATTCTATTTATGTGTGAATGTAAACACAATACAAATACTAGTAAATTTTTATAAATCACAAAACCATCAGTATAATCAAAATTGGAACAGTTGCGTTATTTGATGTGTGCACATATCACTAAAACAGTAAAAAAAAAAAAAAAAAAATAGTGATTTTCAAAGCACAAATCCTCCAGACAGCAAACCATCTAGAAAACTGTGTCTAGTTTTTTTACAAGAGAAAGAATATTATCATTCACAGAAAAGGGTAATTTATGAGGAAATGTGTCCCGGTCTCCTGCCTCAGAAATTGCTACCCGGTGACTATTAAAATAACGTCCCCAGCTATGTCGTCTCAGATTTTCTTTTATTCATATTTGTTTAATGTCTTGTTTTTAGTTTAAATAAACAAGAATTACGACAAAAAAGAAGCGACAACCCACAAATACATTTACTTGTAGAAAATATCTATCTATCTGCATTTGTTCATATCTGTCTATATTATTTTGTTTATCTATCTATCTCAGTCTATTCCAAACTTAACTATATATCCATCTTCATATCTAAACAAAAATTACGATAAATAAACAAGAATTACGACAAATTTATATAAATGAACAAGAATTACGACAAATTACGATAAATAAATAAGAATTACGCCAAAAAAGAGACCCCCTCTCACTCTAAAATACATTTAACGCCCTAAATTGGTTGTTTTCTTTCAAGTAACACCGACATAGCTGGGGACATTATTTTAATAGTCACTGGGTAGCAATTTCTGAGGCATGAGACCGGAACACACTTCCTCATAAATTACCCAGAAAAGTCTAAAAATGAATTATCCTTTTTTTATGCTCATCAGCATAAAAGTTTCATGTGGAGCATAATTGAGTTTTTACAATTTTCAACTTAATGAATCAACATTCACAATTGATTTGTGTGAAAAACAGGGTTAAAAGATATTTGTAAGAATAAATTCAAATATACAAAATACGGTAATCTGAACATTAGCTACATAAATGAGAGTAACCTCCCCTTGTTTATTTCACTTTGAGGACGCCGTATGTTTCGGTCGGCCATTTTCATATCACCGTAAATCTACACTTAAAATACAAATTTGTTTGAATCAATACAACTGCATGTTTTAACATGAAAATATCATAAAATGTGTTCTTAATAACAATTAAGTTCATTTCAAATTATGTGCAAGCACAATTAAGAACACATTTTATGATATTTTTGTGTTAAAATATGCACTTGTATTGATTTAAACAAATTTGTGTTTTCAGTGTAGATTCAGAGTGAAATGAAAATGGCCAACCAAAACATATGGCTTCCTCAAAGTGAAATAAACAAGGGAGATTACTCTCATTTATATAGCTAATGCTCAGATTACCCAAAATACACTATTGTTTATTAGCAAATATTTCCAGTCCTAACACAAAATTCTATCTGATTTTTTTCAATCTCTTTTCTTGTTATTAATAAAAGATTATGATGATAGGATTATTTCATAAAAATCCTCTAATTTGTATAAATGAGGGGATTTTGAATTTCCATCGGAAGTGCATGACTGTACCTAAAAACTTTGGTAAATTTCTTTTTGGTCGGATTTTGATTCCAGATTTTCTCATTCTTTGCATAGTTATTATCATTGTGGACACTGATCTTTATTTTGAGTGCTGCCATTGGCTAGGATTTAAAGTTTAATCTTTTTCCTTCTGCTTGATGTAATTTCTTTTCTAGAAGTTAAGAAGCTTTTAACTAACCTAACCACTTGATCCTATATTTAAAATACCCCATAAAGGGAAAATAAACCTTATATAAAAAGCAACTTCAACTTTTACTTCTGCCTATTTTTCAGTCTTTCACCATTTTCCTTATACACATCTATTTATCTGACCCACTGTGAGAAAAGAACTAGAGCAATTCTTCTGTTTCTTTGTCATACACTGTTGAAGAGCCAATGTTATATAATTCACACAAACTTCCCACAGGCAGACTTCTGTCAAGTATATTTTTTTCAGAAGTTCTACCTGTTTTGATATAGACAAATTGGACAATGTACAGTGTTTGTACTTTACATCATGTGAAGAATTTCCTTTATTCATTAGAACCGTGACTGAGGCTAAATATGACCAGATTATAATAAATAAATAAAAATACAGGAAAATAAATAGGAATGGTTTGTCTGTGTTAACAGGTCTTTGGACTCAGTAATGTTACATAATTATTAGATACCTAATATTTATGTGCAATAGTGTAGAAATAAAAATGGCGGTTATAAGTTACAGCCCACGGCCTTGAAGGATGAGTGACAAGGCTTGACCTCAGTCCTAACCTTCCGGTGGATACCGTGAGAATCGGTGGAAGAGACGCTCTTCCGGTTTAGATTAGAAATAGATTTTAGTCAGTCGGCGAGAAACCACGACGGTGGTGAGTCGTGTTATACACGCTCCGACTCGAACTGCGCAGATGGTCTGGTTGGGGATTTAAAAATAAAGTAAGATCAAAGCAAATCGGAGTCTTGTGTTATTACCTCTAAAAACTAACAATGACACAGGGCTTCTGATAAAGAGAAATCCCGAAGAGAAGTCCAGACCTTATAAGATTCCAAAGACGGACAGAAGAAGAAGAATAGAAGTAAGTAAAGAAGTAAAGAAGAAGGGTATACAACAGTAACAGCTTATATTGCAACTTGTACAACCAACAGAGTAGCGGCAGGTCTATGTGGCAACCAGAGAAATTTTTAAATTATGCGAGCTTAATCATGCTCAAATGGCTGAAGAAACATTTTTTAAAGATATTTAATAAATCATAAATAAAAACAAATTTTCTAAAAAGATCCTTAAAAAGGAATAATAAAAATCTGTATCCCTAAAAACACCCCCTCCCCCCAAATAAAAACATGCTTCATTAAATAAGGAATTAAGGATATCAACTGAAAGAAATCCATCATCAAAGAAAGGAGCCACTAGGTATCCCGATGGGCCAGTGTGCCACTGAATATAGATATATTTATTTCTCTGAATTTTTGAAATACAAAAAAAATAGACATATTTGATTAATTGATGCTAAATTCTATAAGATTTCACAATGACCCACAGCATGAAATTTCGAATTACTTTTGCATCAAATCCAATATAATCTTTATTAATTACCAATAATTTTTTTGTTTTTTCTAAAAGAGAGTGTGCAAGAGAATTTATTCATGAGCTTATGTACAGATTCTTAAAATACTTTTAGGAGAAAAAATATTATGAGCGCACATATTGCTGGAGAACAAATCAAATTGTAAATAAGATTAATATCAATGAATTGATCCAAGCAGAGAAATCAGGTTCTTGAAATTTGATCAGAGATTCAAAACAGATTAGAATGTTGCATTTTATCTTGTCATTTCAGGTTTGATCTGTCATTGTGGGATGAAATTTTCCTTCTTTTTTTTTGTTTTGTATTATATATTTTATTATCCTATTTCATTGAGAAAGGTGAATGAGAAATGAAAGTGATTATCTTTGAACAGAAAATGACCATTAGATACAAAACTCAAGATTAGAGATGACAGACATTTCTATCTCTAAAAACATTTTGATTGACTGATTGAATAGTTTATATACAGATTCTGATTTATTTAGACTAGCTAACTTTAAAAAAAAATGTTTTTATCAAAATAATTTTACCTGAGCAGTTTCTAATCTTTTTGTATTCAGAAAACATTTGGTGATGTTGATTGTAACTCATCATTGAAGGCTAATGATGATAGCCATGTGTAGGATGTGAAACAATTTCACAAGTATAGGATGATAGCCATGTGTAGGATGTGAAACAATTTCACAAGTATAGGATGATAGCCATGTGTAGGATGTGAAACAATTTCACAAGTATAGGATGATAGCCATGTGTAGGATGTGAAACAATTTCACAAGTATAGGATGATAGCCATGTGTAGGATAGTATAGGATGATAGCCATGTGTAGGATGTGAAACAATTTCACAAGTATAGGATGATAGCCATGTGTAGGATGTGAAACAATTTCACTAGGATGATAGCCATGTGTAGGATGTGAAACAATTTCACAAGTATAGGATGATAGCCATGTGTAGGATGTGGTGTAGGATGTGAAACAATTTCACAAGTATAGGATGATAGCCATGTGTAGGATGTGAAACAATTTCACAAGTATAGGATGATAGCCATGTGTGTATAGGATGATAGCCATGTGTAGGATGTGAAACAATTTCACACATAGCCATGTGTAGGATGTGAAACAATTTCACAAGTATAGGATGATAGCCATGTGTAGGATGTGAAACAATTTCACAAGTATAGGATGATAGCCATGTGTAGGATGTGAAACAATTTCACAGGCATCCAGCAAAGATAAAACTTGTTATTCATTAGTAATGGATCCGTGACACTAGCTTGGGACACCCAATGATAGCCAAAGGGATAAAAAGTTTTTTATTATTGTAATTTTAGTTCATAAAATTAGCATTTATTGACTAGATTGTTGTTCACCTTGAAATTGTTTGAATGATTTTACTGTGCTAGATTAGAGTATCCTCTCTGAAACAATAAGGACCATGACTGTAGAATAAACATCATATTCCCCTTCATAGGAACGTTGTGACTAGCATATTCAAATCTTACTTGAAGAAATTTATTCAATGTCTAAATTTGGAATGGTAGTACTTGCCAGGGTCACATTTAGTGGGTTGGGGTCAAATAGATTTGTTTGAAAATTATTCATACCAGATAGGAATATTTGATATCATAATAATGTGCAAACAAATGTCTCATTGGCATTGCAGTCTTGGAAGACTATATATTTTTATGCCCCTTAAGTTACAGCGCCTTCTGTGACTGTGAAGGCCAATGTTCAAAAAATATTTATAGGCAAATAAAAAAATAAAAAAATGGAATGAAACATTGAAAATATAGTTGATTACAATCAAAACATAAGCAATGAATCAAATTTTGGCATTAAATAAACCATAAGGAGTTGATATGCTATAAAACAAATAGACCAAAACAATGTCAAATTTTGTAAGTTTTCGATCAATAATTGTTTATTTATTGTTTATTCAAAGGGAGGTAATCTAAATTTGGATGAAAAAAAATTTTTTTTTTAATTTTTGTATATAAATCAACTCTTTATTACTACATCTTGACAACCTCTGATATATTCCTGATACTGTTTTTTTCCTCTTTCTTTCTTTTTAATCAAAATCGTTAGATATATTTAGGAAATACATTTGTGCTTTCTTCATCAATAAAGAAGAACAAATAGGGTTTTAAAGTTTGTGGAATAGAAATCTTATCACAGCAAATGGATTGAGTCTTGTAGTATAAACTTTCTCTTACAGATATTCCTGTAAGAAGAAAACGTGTTAAATCTGGTAAATATAATGGATTTTCAATAATACCACTTAACAAATCCATATACCTTGAAAAGTTTTATCAAGACGAGACTTGTGATTTTAATGAAAATGGGGTTAGAAGTTGCATCTTGCTCAAAATAAATCTAACCCTCTTCATTATATTGCAAATATATAGATCACTGTATAGACATTCTGTTTTTGGAATGAACAGAAGAGAGCACCTATTATTTCTTTTATATTTAACTAAGTCCAATGCATCAAGTTCCAAATGTATTTTGGTTTTTGTAAATTTATAAATTTCTTATTAATTTTTCTATTTCTATTTTCTCTGTTTATGAGAAATTTACTGGCACTCAAAACTAAAAAGAAAAGTTCACAGCAAATGAAAATAACAAAATCTAAAAATGCATCAGTTTTTTAAAGGCAAATGTAATTGTTAATATAACAATACAAAGTAAAATTTCATTTTAAAAATGATTAAAACATTTGGATTAGAAAGATGAGAAATTCCTAAATTAATAAGTTGTTTGTAAGTTTTCTTAGTTTATATTACAAGTAAACGGTATCGACAAAAATGATCTTTCAAAACAAGTTGAGGTATTATTGTATTAAAATGGTATTTTTTTTTTGATCAGAGTTTTCTTATATCTTTCTTAATGTCATTATGGTTTAATGTTACATCAATCCCAAAGAAGACTGAAATCAGAATTCTTCAAGAAAGAAATGAGAGAAACTCTATTCATAGAAAATGCTTTTTTAAATAAAAGAGGAAGTTAAAACAAGTGAATTAGTTAGAGAGAAAGGCGTTTGGTTTCCATTATTATCATGAAATACTTTGTCTTTGAATGCCTGATACAATTGCTCTTAGATGCTCATTTTCTTACTAAATGCTCACTCTCATGTTTGTCCATTGTCATGTCTTGTGAGAGGTGAACTAGAACATTACATTATGAATTTGTCAATATGATTCTGCAATTAAGTAGTGAACAGGATATTAGAGGACTCGTTCTGTATTCCATTAACTTATATTCTTAAGTGGTATAATGTCTTCATTGTTAGTTGAAAAATTATTCAGATATATCCTCATCTTTGCTGCTTTTTTGTTAGAACATTTTAGCTTATTTATTCTTCAGTTTCCCTCAGGTGATAGTTGCATCTGGTTGTCCAAATACAAAACACTCAGACATCTTTTTTTTTCTCTTCATCTGCCTTAAACACTTTCTTGTATGATTTCTTCCTTTTTTAATGTTTCAACCCCATCCCATATGAAATGCTACTTCCTACAATTAATTCTCTTCAAACATCATCTTAAGGTTTTTTTCTTTTCACTCTTTTCAAGTCAGATTTTTAAGAGTAGCTAGTATCACTTATAAAAAGAACTTCACACCTGAGAAAGGCTTAGGAATAACCATAACTATATATTGTATTTATTAGTTCTTTATCTCAGTTGGTAGAGTGTCTGCCTTGGGACCACAAGGTTCCTGGTTCGATACCAGCCCTCGCCAACTCAGTGTATGAGTAGCACAGGGATCTGTGTAGTAAAGTAAGGAGCTGATGGTAGTTGTTGCACTCAAACTCATATGCAAAAACAATCTCCTTAGTCTAGCACTAGTGAAAACGTAATAGACTCCTCTCGCTGTCTGGCTGATACAAACTTTAGGCCACTCCAAAAACTCTTTTTTTTTAATATTAAGGAGACACCAACTTCCCTTGAAGATCAGATTTTAGGCCATAACTGAGGATAAAACATAATGACTTAACAACTCCTTGAAGCATCATAGGTTAGATTTTATCCCACTTTGAAGTTCTGCTATGTGTGACTGTCATTTTTGATACTATCAATTCATTTTCATATATCTAGAGCCACAAAAGTTGATATTCTATCCCCACATTTTAAATATCTAAGTTGATCAAAAGATGGCAGAATAGTTGAAAGGGGAACAAAAAGAAATGTGCTTTAAAGAGTTAATGAAACATAACAACTGGATTAATATTGTTTTCTTATAAATCCTTTCTTGCAATAAGGATTTTGTTAAACTGTATTCTAGATGACCATTTCATAGAAAAGTTTGCATCGTTCTATAAATAATTATTCTGGTTTTGCAAAGAGTTAACTTTTGTCTCAAGTTGAGAAAATAGCCTGTAGTTTGATGCAGAAATAACTAAGAAGAAGAATATGAATATGATGCGTAATCCCTCAATCATTTTATTTACTAAAAGAAAAGGACAAGTGTCTACCTAGATAGATTGATAGGGATACAGAATAAATGAAGGAAATAATAACTGAATTAAATAACAAAGTCAACTAGGGTTATTTTGCTTTTATAACTAAAAGGAAAAGTCTATGTATGAATTTTCTATGTATCTATTCATTCAAGTTTACCAATCATATTCAACATGAACGGTTAAAACGAGATATCTGCAAGGAGAACGTTGATAAAACAGTAGATTAGCAAGGGATTCAAATTGTCTGCTATGTGAACAGTGCAGAAGGTCGTGTCTGAGCAGAGCTTGTCTGATTAGTCACCAAATTGTGCATCAGTGAAATGGACCAATAAAATACCCTGTGCTCCCTGGAATAACTTGTGTGAATTTGGGAAGATGTGCAAGATTTTAGCTGGACTAAAAAGCTACAGTTGAACTTTTTGAAACATTGAACTTTTGAACATTGAACTTATTTATTTATTCATTTATCAAGCAATGGCAATACTCAAACACGAGTTTGCTGCCATCATCATTCATTAAGTATTTATATCTCTTATTATCTTTCTATCTAAATAGAAAAAGGATGAGATAAACAAAACACAAATGTCCTAAAACTGATTGGAGAGTTTCAAGAAGATAGAATATTGGTTGATACATTAAATTAAAGAATAATTGGGATATGAGAGTTTTTATTTTCCTAGTACCCCACTCATACCAGGTCAGGCACAAAGGCCCTATTAACGTGGGATCCACCTACAAACCGAAGTTCATGGGATGGCGGGTGAAAAATTGCGTGTATCTCGTCGGCATTCCCCCTCAAGGGGGGCGCCTCAGGCACTGGGCAATAAACCCAGCCCTGCCCTTTAAATCGAGGGGGCAGGTTTTGCCTGGGGGCCCCCTGGGATCAATGCTATTATTACAACATACCGGTCCAGCGTCTGAAGCTCACTGGACCCCGACCCGACAGACTGCTACAAGCTGATGAGAACAAATGATAAATATCAATTAAGTAAGTTATCGTTGGGGTGGCCTAAAGTCAGTATTAGCCAGACAGTGAGGAAGTCTATCCCCTTTTCAATAGTGCTAGAACAAGGAGATTGTTTTAGTGTCTGAGGTGGAGTGCCACACCTTCCATCAGTTCCTCACTTTAATCATATGCTGAGTTGGTGAGGGCCAGTATGGAACCCAAAACCTTGTGGTTTCTAGTCAGACGCTCTACTGACTGAGAAATCTAAAATAGCATAGGTTAGTTTTGGCACATGGTCACATACACAAGGTGCCTAGAGAAGATCAGATTAATGACTTAGTAATTTATCTTCAAGGCTAACTGACTAACCCTGGCATCATGATGAGCTGCCTAGAATATAGTTATTTAGTTTGTAGTAGTCCACTCAAGTGGGACAGCCAGTAAAACTCAAACTCATGACATGAATAGACACTTAAGATGAGTTTGCTTACTATTGTGCCTTTACACCGAATAACATTTATTTATCAATTCAACACAGATGATATATTTTCAGAGTTTGATTAAAAAAAAGTGTCTGTTGGAAAAAAGATATAAAGAGAGCACAATCCTTAATTGATATAAAAGAGCAGAGGTAAATTGGGATGGGAATGAAAGAAATAAAGGAAAATAAATTGAAGTTGATATAAAGAAGAACGTAGCATGATAAAGACATCTATGATTGATCAAAGAGTTCAAATCAAAAGCAGTTTTGTTCAAGAAATGGCATTCAAGACCAAACACAGAAAATAAACATCTCCTTTTCAATGCCACCAAAAAATCAAAGGAAAAAGAAAGAAAAATTGACTCAAAGAGTCTAAGGGTGTTATCAACAGTGGCACTTAAAAGATGCTTGACCATATATGAGATATTGACTTTTTCTGAGATGACTTAGGCCAATGCTGGCCATTTTCTTATATAAAAAAGAAGTAGAGACTATAATAAAAAAAATTCTCTTTTTTCCTCTAGTGTATTTTGTCATGTCTTTTTTGCACTTTGACACAGGCATTAATTGTGAAGGCAAGGGATTATTTTTAATCCAGATGAATAATAAAGTGTTCTTCCTGTTGTGCAGACATCGTGTCACCTAAATACTCAGGAGGGAGAATCAACACTGAATACTAACAGATTTTTTTATGCTTTTCAACAACAAATAAATAAATTTTCTTTCTTTAGGATAGTTTAGCATCTGTTTCCTTCTTAAGCACATGACACTAAGTACAAAGCTATATGATATTTTTCACCGATATAAGCAAAGTAAGAATTATTTATGCCTTTAGAATGTTTAACTTTTAGAATTCAGTATTATCTGTGTTATTCGGACTATTGTCCCCATCTTGATTGTTATTTGTAAAACGTTTCGGCCAATATGCCCTCCGGCCTTCTTCAGGTATTTTTTGTCAGACTCGGGAACTTCTCTGACGCGGGAACTTCTTGTCGTAATCGGGAGCCATCACGGAACTTTGAATCTAACCCTTTATTTAGTCCACGGGCGTATACTGTTCTCATTCCGCTAACCATAGCTGGGGTAAGAGTTAATTATTTTTCTAACTGCCTCTACTCAGGATTGAACTCGGGATCCAGAGATAACTGTCACTTAGAACTGTCTTAACCTAACTACCTTATCCACTAGGCCATGTGTCCAATTGGACAATTGAGTGTGAATTTTGGGAACTTATAAACCTAATGTCTTGATTTGGCTAGAATATCTACCTATTTACTTATGTATGATTTTTTTTACCTAGACTCATATTGTGTTTTTTTTTTTTTTTTTTTTTTTTTTCAATCTGATCTAGCCTTCTTAATTATGGGTTCCCATATTGTATTCATTTATAATTCAGTTTCTGTCTGAATTTCAGGAGGAAATGTCATCATTTAGACTATCATCTTCATTGTTTTTAGAGGAAATCTTAATGCTGTAGTGGCTGATTTGATGGATGGCAATATTGTAGTAACAAGTTCAAACTCACTATTAGATTTCCTTTTGGATTAATACCCTTGGGAAAGGTATGAATCCCCTCATACCCCAGCTATAGTTTAAATAGTACTACTACTGTTCTTCTATAAGGGTGGCTTAGGCATTAAATAACCCACAGAGTTTGATAGGCCATTAGAAAAAAAAGAAATCATTGTTTTTATCACAATATTTCAGCTGGTGAGTATTCAAAAAATTTTATTCACAGTATTTCTTTCTTTTCATAAAACCAATTCAATTTTTTTAAAAGTTTTAACTTTAGCTTAAATAGAAGGTTCATGAAAATTCAACCCTCAAACTTTTTGGTAAACTAAACCTGAACAAAAATAAAAAAAAAACAAAAAAAACCTCATCATTCAACTCTTTTATATATATTATATATATATATATATATATAAACACAACGCTCTTCTATATAATGGAGCACTCTGTGACGGCTTTTACGCACAAAGCGATGTGTGTATTAAAACAGTTAAAATCCCCTTTCCATTCTGTAAGTGAAGACAGCCTAATGGTTAAGGTGCCGGACTGACACCCAACCGATCAGATTTCAATTCCGGCTGTAGGTAGCTTACAAAATGTCTAGCCACACTGAAGAGACTTGATAAGTCGAAACACGTATCTGTGGACGACCCTATATAATATATATATATATATATATGAGGTATTTTACATTTTATGTTTACTAATTGATGTAAAGCTTCAATTTTGTATTTCTTTCTTTTCATAAAACCAATTCAATCTTTTTAAAAGTTTTAACTTTAGCTTAAATAGAAGGTTCATGAAAATTCAACCCTCAAACTTTTTGGTAAACCAAACCTGAAAACAAAACAAAACAAACTTTATCATTCAAATTATATATATATATGAACTATTTTACATTTTATGTTTACTGATTGATGTAAAGTTTCAATTTTGTTTATTTTTTCCAGACATTATTATAAGAACTCATTGATTTTCAAAGAATGAAATGATTGTAATGTGTTGACATTTTTCTTTCTTGCTATTTTAAATTATTGTTTGTCCTTCTGTTATGACTTAAAGATATTTTTTTTTAAGAAGAGAAAAATTACCAAAGAAAAATTAGTCATGATTTATGTTATTCCTGAAAGGAAGTTGGAGATATTGATGAACCCCAAAAAATAAAAATAACTTAGACATGTTTGTTTTGTGACTTTTTCAAAATCTACAAGAAACAACCAATATTTACAACAAATAATAAAGACCACCTCACTTTAAAATAGATTTTTCTTCTTTTTGTCAATGTTTAAAACTTAAGGACATGTTTTATTGTAGTGAGTTTTTTTTTTATCATTATGAGCAGATTTATTTATATTACTCTAAATTATTGATTTTCATTCATTTTTAGCTTGTTTATATATTCAACTATTCTCTCATGTGCAGAGGCAAAAATCATTCAAAAATATTGTTATCAAACTTGTTAAATAAATTTGAAATATATAGTATATGGAGTGGCCTATTGTCAGTAGCAGCTGGACAGCGAGGGAGTCTATCTCCTTTTCACTAGCACTAGACCAGGGAGATTGTTTTTATGTCTTAGGTGTAGCTTCCCACTTTACTGCACAGATCTAAGCCATTCTACTCCTGCGCTGAGTTGCCAAGGGCCGGTATTGAACCTAGAACCTGGTAGTTCCAACCCCTCCGCACGAGCAGGATGTGACACAAGGTCAATTTTTTAAGCGGAGTTTAACAGGTTTCAATTCAGAGTTTTCCTTCTCCTAGACTGGTTACCTAGCCATGGTTAAAGAGTCCAGTCTGCCCTACTATTTACCCATAGCTGGAGGGAGAATTGGATTCATACCTTTCCCAAGGGTATTAGCGCCATGTGAAATTCCAACAGCTTCGTCCAGAAATTGAACTCACGTTGACGAGTCCATTTCCTACGACTATAACCATTAGACCACGCGCCTCCATCTATATATATGAAATATATAGTATATGGAGTGGCCTATTGTCAGTATCGGCTGGACAGCGAGGGAGTCTATCTCCTTTTCACTAGCACTAGACCAGGGAGATTGTTTTTATGTCTTAGGTGTAGCTTCACACCTACCATCAGCTTCACACTTTACTGCACAGATCTAAGCCATCCTACTCCTGCGCTGAGTTAGCAAGGGCCGGTATTGAACCTGGAATCTGGTGGTTCCAAGCCAGATACTCTACTAGACTGAGAACAAACTTGATAGCAATCTTATCTGTTTTTCAATCAGTTATTTACCATTTTTGATAGCAAATAAAACTGGACTTATTCCCCCACCTCACCAAAAAATTTAAAAAATCTCTCCCAGATATTGTACATAAGTGAGATCTTTATTAGGTTAATACATACCTAGACACCAACAATACTTTTATTTAGTTTAACTGTATAATACTGTAGGAGCCAGGTTAGCTCAGTCGGTAGAGCGTTCGGCTAGAAACACAAGGTTCCGAGTTCGATAACGGCCCTCGCCAACTCAGCGTTATGAGTAGCACAGGGATATGTGCAGTAAAGGAGCTGATGGTAGGTGTGGTGCTCCGCCTCAGACGCTAAAATAATGTCCTTGGTCTAGTGCTAGTGAAAAGGGGATAGACTTCCTCGCTGATTGGCTGATACCAACATTAGGCCGCCCCAACAACTTTAAATGTAAATAGTGTAGGCTCTTACATGCCATCCAATTAGGTAGACAGGTTGACAAAATTTGTCTGATTGAAAATTTGAATTAGTGTTATTTCTCTGATTTTTTTTAGATGAGGCTTGATGATTTGTATTATTTGGATTATTCAGACTATTGTCCTCATCTATATTGTTATCTGTAAAATGCTTCAGCTAATGTGTTCTCCGGCCTTCTTCAGGTATTTCTTGTCAGACTCAGGAGCCTTCTCTCTGAACTTGGGAACCTTGATGTTGTAATCGGGAGCCTACACAGAATTTTGAACCCAACCCTTTATTCATTTGGCAGGGATATACTGTTCTCATTCTGCTAACCTTGACCATGTGTCCAATTGGACAGATAGCATAGTGGATATATGCGTTGAGTTTGTAGAGTTCTAAGCGACAGTTATCTCTAGGTTGCAGGTTCCATCCTGGTCAAGGGCAACAGTAACATAGAATAATAATTAACACAGCTTAACACTTGTACCAAGTCATCGTTGAATTAGTGTGTTTATGTAAAGAAAACAAATGACAAAGTTTTTTCTCAAATTATTTTTAGGACAAGCAGAAAATAGTTGGATAAATGAAAAGTTTATATACACTTTCATGATATTGATCAGATTTTTTTGTAAGTGCTATGTCTTGTATAAATATGACCACTTTAATAAACACCCTGTTGGCTGGGGCGTTAGAATGCACAGCTGCACCTCTGCAGAGGGGTAAACTCCCCAATGGGGCCACCTGTTGGCTGTGGGTGACGACCCGTGATGCTTAAGGATAGAACCCAGGTGGCTGAGCAGTCCATGACTTGCAATATTCCACTTTAGGTTTTTCTTGGGCTAGACGGGTGGCCGGAGAGGCCCCCTCCGATCAATCGGCTGGCAACGTCAAGCCCTAGCACCTATATGATTGCCCCAACCCTATTGCCCTTATGGCAAGCCCCAACTTTTTATCATATGTGTGCTAGAAGGCGGTGACTGAGGGTCTACATGTCCTGGGAATGACGTTAAACTCTATCTGATGGTGAGGTTCCAGTTTTGGAGGTTTGGGGAATGTGGAGCACCCCTTCATCCCCATTGCTCCCTGGTCCACTCTGACCCGGAGTGGTAGTACCTGTTAGGGTCCCATCTATGGGTTAAATAGAAAAACATGAGTTGATAAACAAAATTGTATTATGCATAAAGAATGAATTTATTTCACAACTTTGTCGGCATTAAATGACCCACTGAGGTTGATATGCCGTAAAAAAACAAACCAAACCAAACCAAACTTTAATAAAGACAGAAATATAATCATATGATTATTTCTACTAAGTTATATGTGTGTTAAAATGTTTCTTGTCTATTGATCCTTGAAAAAGATGAAAATGAAATTACATACTAATATCTTAACCCATTGTATTTTGCAGTTTGTATTCTTTTCTTTTCATGCTTCAAATATTTTAGTTTTCAAAGTCATGATTTCCTTTATTTGAAATCAAAATAAATCACCAGGAAATAGAAAAATAAAAGAGATAAAAGAAACCTTTGTAATATCAATCATTGTCCAATAAAAGATTCTCATTTTGAAAATATCAAATAAAATGAAATATTTGATTTTGTTAGATGTACAAATTCAGTTTGTCATGAACATTTTGACACACACAAAAAAAAGAATAATTAAAAGAAAATTTACCAAGTTAACATTTTTCACACACTATGAATCATACTTAGAGACACAAACATTCACATTCAAATATGTTACATATAATATTACTATTTTGTCAGTAATTCTTGTACTAATTCCTTTTCAATGATAATATTTTTCTTCCTAAATTGTAATACACAACATAGCAAATTTTGGCACCCAATTTCTAAAACTAATATTGTAAATTTTTATTAAAAATTTGAGTTTTAGATTCAACTTTTATTGAAGTCAGTCAGTATACTGTTGGTTTGAACAACAGCAACTGTCTAAGCACCACTGAACCAGTGCCCAAGACAGCTGGTATTTATGAAAATCAAGAATAGTCCATTCATGTATTTGGGTGATTCCATTCCTTGAGTCCTGATTGCTGCTTGGTTTCTATGATGTTATGAGGCTTCATAAATACCCTGGCATTTTGCAGTAGTATTGCAACACGATTAGATTCATATTCAGTTATGACTAACTGTTGCCTTGTCTTACCAATTCGAACTTAGTATGATTATTCTACAACTTTCAAGTGCAATAGTAATTTCCTTTCATTTATCTGTGAATATAAACCTAATATGGACTATTATAAATTATTGTAGGAGGAGTGTGCAAAACGTCACCATTTTCTCCTCTAGGTATAATCACTGTATGAGTAGGACATTTTAGATCTGTCTGGTAAAGTGAGTAGATATGGCACTCCATCTAAGATGTAAAACAAGCTTTCTGGTCTAGCATAAGTGAACTGGGGACAGACTCCCTCGCTGTTCAGCTGATACTGACAATAGGCCAATCCACCAACTTTACTTACTTTTTAGTAAAACATAAATGAGTATTATATTAAATAACCAACTTTTTAAATTACTAATATTATATTCATTATATTTGTTTATGAATTAAATTTATGATAAAAATATTGAGATCTATCTTATTACTGATATATGATTTTATTATTTGCTGTGATTTTGAAAGTCAGGGATTTAGCTCTTGGTAAGGCCACAGGTCAAGATCCAGATCAAATCTGGTTCAGATCCCAATGGAAGTGGTGGTAGAAAAATTGGTAATTTTCACCTTTAGTTATTAAAATTCCTAGCAAATAAGGCAATTAAAGTAACCTTCCTCGACTTTCACTTTGAAACAACTCAGTAGCTATTTTGAAAGTCTCTGTGTGAAATAAACAAATCATAGAAACTTTTTCGAAAACAATACAACTGCATGCTTTAACACAAAAATATCATAAAATGTGTTCTTAATAATTAAGTTCATTTCAGATAATTTTATGATAGGAATTTAGCCAACTGACTTTCACTTTCAAACAAGATGGTAGCCATTTTGAATGTGTCCATGCCAAATAAACAAATCTTAGAATTGTTTCGAAAACAATACAAGTGCATGCTTTAACACAAAAATATTATAAAATGTGTTCTTAATAACAATTAAGTTCATTTCAGATAATGCTGTTGCAATTTTATGGATATAAGGCATGGGGCAAATGGTCACTTCTACTTATAGACTCGTTGACTAGCACGTGACCTGAGAAAGATTCCCATTGTCCAATCACTGGCAGTGCTGCTGCTGCTGCTGTATTAATAGAGGCCTGATTCTAATCTTAACTCATTGACACTTGGATTCTCTTGGACGTCGGACTTACAAAGTATACTATAACACCGGATTCTTATTGGCTTGCTTACTTACTTATTACATCTGGAACCAAGGATGATGGCCAGATACTCAACAAATAACAATTAAGTTCATATCAGATAATGCGCACGCACAATTTTATGCTAGGAATTTTAATAACTACAGGTGAAAATTACCGAAAAATGAATGACTGGGATCAAGATTGCTAAGGGAATTTCTGACAGAAAGGAAATTTGGCAGTTTTTGGGTAAAACCTCCGGATCCTCCATTATCACAAGTTACTTGCAATAGAACCAGAATGCACACGTGTCAGCTATGTTGCATTTGTAGGTTTTCAAATGCAAAGATAATTCAATTCAAATGAGTAGCACCTGAAGTTTTTAATTTAAATTTATACTAAGCTTCTTTGCTAATCTTTTTAAAGTTCTTTGGTGACAGAATATTGAGGAATTGTGACAGGTAAGATGTTGCCAAAAGTTCTTAGTTTGAAATATACACTGTAGCAGTGAATGAATGATAGTTATTCATTAAATGAATAGAAAATTTATATGTGACTGAGCGTCTCTGTTTAAAGATAGCATTAATGTTTAATTGAATTTACTGATCTAGATTGTGGTATGAAATATTTGAACACTACAAGAAGGAATTGAATTAACCAGAATGTTGTATTGTTTTGATTTCTAAAAAAAACTCTGCTGGTTTTGGATAGTGTTGTAGAGTAGCTAACACCCCTTCAACACTCTATCAGATGGACTGTCTCATAGCCGTAAAATAGCCTACAATTAAAGTAGATTAACTAGCTGAATAATATTCAGACTGACTTTGCTGTGTTGGCTATACCGAACTGACCCTCCTCTTTCAGTGTAAGTTTGTCTTGTTAATAGTTTGTACTTATTTGTTCTGTGTTTGTATTTATCCATTTGGCACTGGATGCTGGTGCTTAATAAATGTGTTAAGCACACCAGGCTTCTGTGTATCTTTCCACCTCGAGATACAACAGATAGATGTTTCAGATTTTAGCCCAACCATATTACCTGATGAAAGTCATCTGAGGGAAGTTTTTCAAGGATACATGTTCTTTTGGGAGATAAAACTGTAGGAAGATTACTATATTCATAGCATTTTTGTTTGAGATACCTGTACAGTGTTGGGTGGCATTGTTATTACTGGTTCATTGGGAGATTTGGGTTCTTTCAACATGATACCCGCCTCACTAGTTAGACCCCCACTTGGGACAATCATAACTTAGTGTGTCACCCATATTGTTCATTGCTAGAAGATAAACTGGCTTTAAATAGAGTTCTGCCAATGCAGACCTAGGCTTCTGTACACCTGGTTGGCTAATGCGGGAGCCAATCAGCGTTTAGAGTAGGTGTTATTTTTGCCACCAAAACTAAACCCACTGCCAAGCACAACATCATTCCCACAGGAATCAATGAGAGAATCTTGACCATCCAAATATTGTTGACAGATGATTAATTAATGTGCGCATACTCCAATTGTCAAATACAGAACAAATGAAACAGACCTTTTACAAAATACACACCAGAACATTGTCTTTGAAAACAGGGAACTGCAATGCCAATGGCACTTTTCTACTGGGACTTTGTATTCAGACCAAAAACCAAGGATCAAAGAACATGGATCTATCCAAGATGAATCAATGCACTGACACATCATTGACTATATCATTGACGGATCAAACAATAGAGAAGTTAGCCTTAGTACAAAGGTAAATGAAAACAAGTTCATAGGACGATTGGAACAACAACTGTCTTTTCTTTCAGGTGTCCCACTTTCTCTGTCCAGATTATTCAAGCATTATATGAAGGAATAATTAGATGATTTGTAACAAAACACACTCTTCATCTATCTATAGGATGCATACTTGCATCAACTTTTCTCGTTATATCTTGCAGCAAGTGTTAATTAAACAGCTGATGCATAACAATCTGACATCACATTATGATATTACTATGACAGAGATTTACTTAATTACAGAAAACTTATTAATCTGTTATGCTTGAATTACAATATTATAAGATAATAATACTATTTTCTTCCAGATATAATACTTATGAAATTTTCATCATGAAAGTAAATGTCATTGAGACAAAGATCTGAGGCAAAAGCGTTTCAGGAAAAATCCTTCAACACTTTCATCATATTAAAATTCATGGACAATTAGTGAAATAAGTTGCAAGCTTCTCTCACTAAGGAAGATGCTTGGACATGTGTAAATAGGGATGATGAAATCTTCAATCAACTGAATGTTACTCACAGGGCATATGAAAATATACCAAAAGGGTTTTTCTTCAATATAGCCTGTTAAAAGAAATAAAAATCACAGTAAATCAAGAAGTAAATGCTGACACTTTATCGTATGAAGGTGCAACATAGACATTGTATTGAAAACATCAAGAGCCTTGGAAGATGACATCACTCGAAATTGTGGTTAATGCTTGGCATCAAGTGGGAAAACAGAATCACTAAAAATTAAATCGTTAGATGCATCAATCAATCAATCAATCAATCAATTGATTGATTGATTGATTGATCGATTATGACTGTATGTCAACCTGTCTAGAATTATTTTATATCTACAGATTAGGTAATTGTGTTCATTGTATGTTTATATTTACATTTTTTGTGTAGTTGTTTCTTAAAAGTATTTTTTTTGTACATGGTCCTATCAAATATGAATGATTTTCAAGCATATCTATTTGAATCATAGATGGAACCCTAACAGGTACTACCACTCTAGGTCAGTGTAGACTTGGAAGTAATTGCAATGGAGGGGTACTCCACACTCCCCAAATTCCAGAACTCACCATCAAATTCAATTTAGTGTCATACAAAGGACACTCCATTTTGGTTGGGTTCTTACCTCTCTACAGGAGATAAAGTGCATTCTAAGCCCCACCAACAGGGTTATGCATCAATTAAGTATTGAAGCTACCATCAAACAACTTTAATGTGCAAAAACATGTTTTCTGAATGAAGAAGAAATAGCTACAAAAGCAAATTCTATATCCCAAACTCATAGCAGAATCAAGAACAAGGTGTAAAAAAAAAAAATAGTATAAGGAGGAAATCAAGGCTGCTCTCCAGGAATTTGAGATTCAACTGTTCAATTGTGACTGGATGACATGCTGAAGAATTTGCCATCCTGGAATGAAGATATTTGAGATCAATAGAAGATCAGTAGCAGTGACAAGAATGAATGATCAACTGGAATATCATTGGGAAATTTCCATGCACTTGTATAATAAATATTATACTGGTAGAAGAATCCCAATAACCATCGAATTGGTAAGACAACTCAATATGGATCTTACCTTGTTGCAAGTCTACTGCAGAATGTCAGATTATTTATTAAGCATCATAACACCGCAGAAGCCAATCAGCTAATCCCAATTCAATGGTAATTGGGATTCTTCTACCAGTATGATGTTTATTCTACAGAACTGTGTCTAAAAGATCATGGCTTACAAAAATGGGATTATGGTCAAATCATACTGAATACAGTGATATGATGTTAACTATTCCTATCTAATATAAATATATTATGGTCAAGTCATACTGAAATCACTGGTTCCTGCTAGATCACCAAAGTTAAGCAGCAATGAGTCTGTTCAATACTTAATTGGGTAACTACTCAAAACACAGCAGATAGTGTAAGTAACCAGAGCCTTTTGTTTATCAAAAATGATTTAATTTGGCATTAAATGAGCTGAAAAGGGTTGATATGCCATAAAATGAAACAACCAAGAAATAAAAATGAGACTAAAACCTGTCAAACAAAATATATGCTTATCAATAAGAATGGTATATAAACATTAGTGTTAATGAAAAATTTGACATATTTGTTTAACTATCCTAACTGTGATATCATGGGTCAGATAAACATCTATTTAAAAAAAAAAAACGAGAATACAAATGAAGGTATACATGTAAATGTATATATAGAGTAATGAGAAGAAAATATTTAAAAAATATAACAAACACAGGATGTTATGATCAGGAAACAATTCTTTTGTGTCAATACTTAAGCATTTCGGTATATTGTACCATCTTCAGGACAATGTTAAGTAATGTTTATGTGAGGGACAGTGTCCTGAAGATGGTACAATATACTGAAATGCTTAAGTATTGACACAAAAGAATTGTTTCCTGATCATAACATCCTGTGTTTGTCACATTTTAAAAATATTTTCTTCTCATATTGTCAGATTAATTTCCTCACCATATTTCCATATAGAGTAATATATATCTTTATATATGTAAAAAAGCACAGATAAAGATCATAGATAAAAGTCAAATTCTTACATATATATATATATATATATATGTATATATAATTTAATTCATACTCTTTATCTCTCCCTCATATATGTATATATATGAACACTGACTTATATATCTCCAGGTAGATTTCAATATTCAGATTCATTGCAATATACTTATGCAAAACTTATCTTAAAATATAAGCTCTAAGATTATTTTTGACAAACAGGTGAACTTTGAGGAAGAAGGTTATTGTTTATTCCAGAAAGAAAATGGCTATATTTAATGATTTTGTTTCTTTACATTTACCTATTTATCATGTTTTAAAATATCTTAAAGATAAAGTTCCAGAAAGAATTTTTCATTCAAAGTTACACAAGAGAAAGAACACTTAGTCATGTGTGATGGCTGAAGTAGTTGTGAATCATTTCTATTGTGCACACATGGATGTTGTTCAAGTTAAGGCAAAACAAAGGATGTTGAATAAGGATTTTCAAAGTGGACAAGCCCTATCCTTAAAGAAAATGGATGCTACACAATATTCCTGCTTTTATTAGAGTAAGCCAAACTTAGTAAATAACAATACACTGTATATGTGTATGATTGAAAAAGTTTCCAAGATGACATCTAAAATTCAAATTATTGTATCTATATAAAAATGCATGAGAAAAAGTGTATTAATTAGGTATCTAGTGGTCCAAAGCATAATTGAAAAATGTATTAGAGAATCTGGATACATAAGGGATTTTACAAGCATTTACTGAAATAGTTAAAAGCAATTCATGAAACTATGGTTAATTGTTAATGGGTACAAGTTCACAGTATATACAGAGACTAAGAAAAAATCTGGTATGGATATAAGTAAGTAAAATCATCGGGGCGGCCTAAAGTCGGTATCAGCCAGTCAGCGAAGGAGTCTATCCCCTTTTCAATAGCGCTAGACCAAGGAGATTGTTTTTGGCGTCTGATGTGGAGCGCCACACCTACCATCAGCTCCTCACTTTACCGCACAGATCCCTGTGCTATTCATACGCTGAGTTGGCGAGGGCCGATATCGAACTAGGAACCTTGTGGTTTCTAGCCGAACGCTCTACCGACTGAGCTAACCCAGCCCATAGCAAACATTAAAAAAACTTATATCTGTGATATATGATTTGAAATTTCTGTTTATTTACAAATGGATGATTTGGTTTGTTATAGCATAAGTAACATGATTGATATATATATATATATATATATATTTGGGTGTAATAATATGAACATATGTGAGTATTTTCAGCAAAAAACATCATCTTCCTTGTCAATTTAATCATTAATCACATAGATTAAATATTATACAAGGAAAAGATCAGATCAAATTTATGCCTAGGCTACACACACACACATATATATATATATATACAAATGCATATATGAATAAAATTGATATGTATTGCATATCTACTCAACCCCTTTACTCAGGCACTTTTAGAAAAGGGATCTTTCTCCAAAATTTAGAAAAAACTTAAATTTAGATCTAGATTATTCAAGATATGAATTCCCTGATTTAAATTAATTTGGCAGTAAATTGTAAGGAGATATTTGTTTTTATGTCTGCATTTGGATACCAACTCATTAAGTAACTTATTTTGTTCAGGAAATCCTATTATACCCATTTTTCTCTCTAAAAATAATATACATGATTTTTACCCCTCATTGCCTGTGTACACTCTTTTCATTTTTTGTCTTGATCCACTATAAATCCTGTCTGATTGTGGGGCTTGATATATCACATTTTCAGTTTGTAAAGAACCTTCATTCCTATGCTTTAGTTACAAAGGGATTTTCCAGTGTCTACCCTGATCTTATTTGTTAAGACAATGACCAGCCTAAATATATATTTTGTTTTTATATAATATTTCATACATTATCCATACAACTGTAGCAATCTAAGGACCTTGGAAACAAAAGTTTTAAAATCAAAAATAGATGCAATGTGAATAAGTTAGGTTAGTCAAACAGGTGCGACCCAGCTTTCAGGGAGTGCAGACATATAGTCGGCTCTGTCAGGATCTATCTCTCCCCGTGGTGGAATCAGTCATGGACTAATAAATGAAAGCTTGATCAAGTATAACCAAGTCGTGTTCATTAAATTGTTAAGACAATGACCAGCCTAAATATATATGGGAATTAATAGAAAAGAATGTTATAGAACCTCATATTGAATGAAAAATCAGGAAAAAAACCATTTAAACAAAAATATTTAAATGTAAAATAATTTCTTCCTTATTTACTCCATTTTTAGCTGCATGAAGATCAACATTCATGAAAATAGAGTCGTAGGAAACTTTTGTAAGTTTTTACATTCAATATTCATTGTATATTACTATACTTTTTTTATTTTTTATTATTATATATATTATATATATATATATATATATATATATATATATATATATAAAGAGAGAGAGATACTGATTTTCTGTCTTAACATCTTTTAGGGAAAAAATATATATTTTAAATTAATTATAAATACCTTAAAGTTCCATTTTCACTAAGACACGAGGCTAACCCTTGGCATTCATAATAAACCTTCCAGTCTTGAAATGTAAACAGTCATGAAATAAACAACCTCTGATGATAGCCTCAGTCCAAAACCGGCTATGATTAATAAGTTTATTGAACATTTTATATCAACATTTATGTGTATATCATTTAATTCATAATCCCTTTATTTCTCTCTCTCTCTCTTTTATATATATATATATATATATATATATATACACACACACACATCTCTCTCTCTCTCTCTCTCTCTCTCTATATATATATATATATATCTCTCTCTATATATATATATATATATATACTGTTCATATTGCAGATTTTAAAAGAACATGAATGAAGTGACTGTTGTTGAAATATAATGTCACATCAATCTACCAAATGAGAAAGGCCTGATTGTTTTCAAAATCCTTTTAAAGATTACTGACTATAGGTGCTTGAGGCCAAGATAGAAACTGAGGAAACTTTATATGCTAAATAAGTATAGACATAATAAAGCATAGTATTTTATTTGTTGACTAGAAAATTATTGTTTAAAGCAAAATTCTAATCAGTGTGGGGGGTGGGGTCACAGTCAAGTCTGATGCAAGGTTCCAATCGACAGTCTAAACACTCCCAACTGTATCACGATCCAAAATCCAATATCAAAATTATTTCTTTGTCCCGCTCGTCTCGACAACAAAATACTACTGCAGTCGTTCTCCCTGGTCTGTGAGAATAAGTCCTTTAAATACACCTCAATTTCACCACCTCCGGGCTCCTCACTCATAATTGTCTGTGCAGCACGTGCGACACTTTCAGCACAGCATGACTACCTACATCCGGGCCACTATGCTATTTCTTATTTCACTGATCGTCCACAGCTCTCACATTCTGAAGAAAACGGGTTCGACTCTAGGTCAGTCTTACACGCTAGGCAAAGCCTAGCCCACTTCCTTCAAAAATATGGCAAGTCTTCACGCCTGCTACTCTCTCTGTCACACTGTGTTGCATGAGGTAGGTCTCCTCTCTCACTACAAAAATATATAAGTGGTATCATAGTGGCTTTCTATCAATAACACAACTTGAATGAATGATGCAGATAATTTGTAAAAGGCAGCCTATCACTCTTGCCTGAAATGTGCAAGATCAGCAAGAATACCTTTCTGTGATTTGTGACAGGGATTACCATTGAAAAGTTTGGCACTAAGTTATTAGTTGAGTCGTGGCTTTCAGACATTGTGTACAATGAAGAAGATTTGTTCATATGATGCCAGAGACCAAATATATAATTTTGGGACAAGAAAGAAAATCCAATGGAGATTTGTGCATAGAGAGACAATGCATTTAAATGATGGTCTTGAAGTAACATTGATTGATGAGCAATCTGGATGTTGAGAGGAACTTCATTTGGCTCAGAAAGTTTTACTTTCAATACTTTAACTTGCTTTAACAATGATCAGGTAAGTAAATTCAAAAATTAAATAATTTAGGAAAAAAAAGGGTCATCCCAAAATCAAATAAAGTTTCCCATAAAGATTACATAAAATAAATTTTTAAAAAATGAAAAAAAAAAGCAAAAAAAGTTTCTTAATCTCTGACCATTATTGAAGTCAGTCAATCTACTGTTGGTTTGAACAACAGCAACTGACTAAGCATAACCGAACACGTGCCCAAGATAGATGGTATTAATGGAAGTCAAGAATAGTCCACTCATGCATTTGGGTGATTCCATTCCTTGAGTCCTGATTGGCTGCTTGGTTTCTATGATGTTATGAGGCTTCATAAATACCTGTCATTTTGTGGTAGTATTGCGACAAGGTTAGATTCGTATTCAGTTACGACTGCTTGTTGCCTTGTCTTACCAATTCGACAGTAATTGGAACTTAGTGTAATTATTCTACGACCATAAGAGACTAAGCTGTTGGACTTTCCAAAGAGAGCAGTTGCTTTATCCTTGGTACTTGGCAAGAAATTATATAAATTATAAATTTCCAGCTTGGTGAGGGACTTATTAAGCTAATAGTGTCTCTCAAGTTCTCAACATCCTTTTCTTTCTTTGCTAAAAAGGCATCCATAAATTAATTTAAGAGAAATTACCTTTGTCACATGGCATGTATTATTATACTAAATCTGAGTGAATCAGTGATTGTTTTCTAAAGGCTTTTTTCCTGTTTAGTTTAATGACAAAAAATACATTCTAAAATATTTCTTAGTTCTAGGTCTGAGTTATGTTTGAAAACATACCAACTCACTTCAACATCAGAGATAATTTTAAAACTCTAAAAGAAATGCTCCAAAGAGAGAAAGAATTTAGGATACATTTTCTATTCAGATAATTATTTGGTATTTTATAACCAAAATTCTGAAAATGAAGAATCTTTGAAAAACATTTATACATGTTATGCTCCCACAATGTAAAAAAATATCACTAGGTGGTATTTGTCATAACACTTATCCTTAATTACTCCTGACATAGGTTTCAATAAAAATGCTTATGATGAGAAAAATGAGTGACAAGAAGAAGTATTATTCTCACTTGGGTTTGTGTATGCAACACAACCTACTTGCAGGATTTTACTTTCTCTTACATCCGACAAGTTCATAAATAATTCTGCCTTTTTTTTAACACTTTTTGAGTGATTCATTTATTTACTATCACTCATATTCTTGCGAATGTGTTGTCAGCACAGTAATAAAAAATAACTGCAGATGTCAACCCTTATGTCGATATTCATTTTATTGTTGTCAAAAACAAAAACAAATACAATAACAACTGACTTTGTTGCATTTTTCTTTTGCTTCTCCCCTCTTCTAACAGTAATTAGTTTTTGTATTTATTATATGTAAAATCATTTTGTTAACATAATGAAATGTACCTTTTTTTTTTGGAACATATACCTCAATCATAGCCTTCTCGATAAGTGTTTTTCCTATTAGTACTATTTGCAAGGAGGTGCTTGTGATGCAATGGTTATCATTGTTGCAAATAGAACAGGCAAAGTTCAAATCCTGGATGAGGCTGTTTGTATTTCACATAGTACTAATACCTTGTAAATAAAACTGTAATTTTTTTTTTGCAAGAACTAGTAATTATAGTAAAGAGAAGTAGCTTTTTGATAATCATTAAAATTGTTATTTTGATGATTTTACTTTCTTATTTTCATCCAAAAATCTTTATTAAAATCATCCTTTATTTACCAACTTTTCAACTGTGAAATTTCTCAATAACAACCTATATCTTGGCAGAGAAAGAAAGGGTTCATGCCTTTCCCAAAGCCATTAATATGAAGTTAATGTAAATAGTTTTAACTAAGATTCAAACTCAGTTTTCATTCTGCATGTGTACACACACTAATTGCAAAGAGACATTTACAAGATGTTAATAAAATAAGTGGGTTTAAATTTATTAATTTGTTTTTTAATTTAAAAAAATTCTAATCTTCTTTCAGTTATGATGAATGTTTAATTTCTATTTAGAAATTGTTTTTTTAGTGAGAGGTATTTGTATATACCTATATATATTTACCAACCCCTCCGCACGAGCAGGATGCGACACAAGGTCAATTTCTTAAGAGGAGTTCAACAGGTTTGAATTCAGAGTTTTCCTTCTCCAAGACCGGTTGCCTAACCAAGGTTAAAGAGCCTGGTCTGCCCTACTATTTATCCATAGCTGGAGGGAGATTAGGATTCATACCTTTCCCAAGGGTATTAGCACTAAGTGAAATGCAATTACCACGTCCAGGATTTGAACTCGGGGCGACGAGTCCATTTCCCATGACTTTAACCATTACACCACGCACTTCCTATTCATATATACCTAAATAGCAGAGGCTGACAATATAATCTAAACATTTTATTTTCATGACATAATTAATGAAAGGAAACAAGATGATTTATATCTCTTTATGCAAAGTAGTATTTAAAAACTAAAAAGAAAGAAAAAAAATTAATATACCTTTGAAAAATACTGACAATAGTGTAAATTTAATTGTTGCTTCAAACATTTAAAAAGAAACAAAAGATATATACAAAGATTTTGACCGGACCAAAGAATGATAATTGATTCATGTGATTCTTGTCTATAATATAATCTGAGAACAAGGAAGATATTATCAGAATTTTGTTTGATACGGTTAGAGAAGCACCTGTAACAATTACAATTACAATTGGCTTATTTGTATTAATAGAGAAAATGGATGGAAATTCTTAAATTATATTCAGTGCTAATACCAAATGTTCTCTATAAAAAGATTTGTAGTAATTTCTCATGAATTTTCAGTCCGACTATTGGATTTGTCATTTATTATTGTATTTTCTATATTCTTTCCTTTGTAGACATCTCTATTGAAGTTGAAGAAATATGATTTATTTTTTCTAACAATAGCAAAAATTTCTAGATGTAATGGATTTATCAAAAATATTAAGCAGTGTTTGAAATGCTCTGATGTATGTCAAGACCAGATTTTTTATTTATTTTTTAAAGAAGTTCTAAAAACTAATAAACTAAACATTGTGAAAATAGAAGTTGAACAATAATGTGTTTTAATGTAAATGTTTAAAACATGACAACTAAAATCCAATTGGACAACTTTTTTAATAATTGTTTTATTAATTTTCTGGAATGTAAGAAATTTTACAATAGACTTATTATTGTAGAATGATATTTAATTCACATGATACAAAGGAAAATTTCTAAATGACAAAAGGAAGTGAATAATGAAAATTAACTTCAAAAGTTATAAAGTTGTTTCCTATACAAACTAGAAAAAAAAAACATGATATGATCAAATTCCTAAATGTATACTTGTCAAATTTCTAATGTAAAGAAATTTTCTCAAAATATATTTGGAAGTAATCAATATTCAATTAACAGACAAAAGTTATAGATTTATCTTTATTTAAATATCTATTTTGAAAGAAATTATGAGACAATTATGCGAATAATTAATGAGTTTAGTTTTTCTATATAATATGTTTATAAAATTTCACTTTTTTTTTTACCTCCTCATGAATTAGAATTCAACAAAACTCAATAAAAAATCAATTTTGCTGTATTATTAAGAAGGATTTAAAAATTATTTGTTTTACAGTCTTTAAAATGGAAGAATTTTATAAATTGAAATGTTACAATTCATGGTAACATGAATTGTTGACAAACCCTGTAGCTGAATAAGGGGCCATTGGCTTTCAGATCAGCCAGTGGAAAAATACCAGGACTGTTGGTGAGTCTAACCCCAGAGACCTGAATCTCACATGTCACATGATTAGTTAGTTAGAATCAGTTTCAACTGGACTTTGAAGCAGAAAGAACGTGCGTCTCTCTGTTGAGGTTGAATCTCACTCGGGCAGAAAATAAGAATGGGCTAAATAAAATCTTGGTCAAGAAATAAAAGTTGATTACAGCTATACAACAGAAATCTGTATCTGTCAAAATGATTTTTGCTATTTTTCTCTCTTGAAGATGTCAAGAACAGTCACATTTTATTCATAAATTATTTTGAATGATAGTGGAGAAAATTGATTTTATCTATGAAAGGGTATTTTTTTGGTGTCCAAAATCCTGATTTTTGTTTCCTATTATTTTTAGTAATAGAGAAATTCCTAATTTAGTAGAGGTGAAAAATCTGAATTACTCAGCAACCATTCAATGAATTTTTTACATTCAAAAAGCATTTTCCTTTTTTCATTTTTATATAAATTATATCAAATAAAAAAAAGAATTTAAGTGTGCATTGCTATTTAAGAGAACCCATTTTTTGATGATATATTAGTAAGTAGAAGCAGCTACCCAGCATTGCCTGGGTAGAGGATATAATAAAAAGTTAGTCTCGCAAATCCATTGATTGTTTTGGTCTTACATAATTGATTTATGTTTTAATCACAAATGCCACAAATGACTTTCCCTTCTCTTACTATTCAAATCCTAATTTTATTTATATATATATATATATATAAATAAAATCTTCATTATTTTTCACACAAGTCAAGCTCTGGTAATAGTGGATGTGTATATATATATATTTACTTTGTCGTTAATTGTTTTACTTTCGTAGTTTCCTTCGGACATACATACACACAATTGTCCTTTTTATATGTATAGATAATTCTTTGTAATTTGAATAAGTAAATTAATAATTTGAAAACCTAAAAGCTATTGTCTTGTCTGCTAATGGTGAAACATCTATTGAAGATTGTAGCAGGAATTGTGCAAATAATGAATACAATGGTGTTAGATGGTGAAACTTTGAAGATCTGTCAAATTGGCTCAGACTAGTGTCTGGCTACGATAATCCTTTTTCTTTAATTCTTTACACAAGATTAGGCTTGACTAAAACTTCGATAATCCATGATTTATTATGATATGAAAAACATACAAATCCTTAGATTAAATGTGACTAATCTATGAATCACATCTAGAATGTTTGGACAGTGCAAAATCAGAAGAAAAAAAAGACAAGCTTCATCCATGCAATTGGGAAATCTATACAAGGACAGAATTTGTTAAGTCTTGAAGTTTTAGTCCAATAGAAAAGCAGCTTATTTTATTCCAAAGCCACAAAAGTTTTACTTTAATGACCAACATAATGGATTAACATTGCAATAACTAAAGTGCAATAGATAGAGACAAAAGATTTGGTGTAATGATTTGCAGACCAATGTTAGTGAGTTCAATTCTCACTGGGTGCTCCATACTTCTGGCCTTGTGCCACTTTTAAATTAAGCTTAGTAAGTAACTATAACAAAAAAAAGAAAATTTGTCAAAATATTTATCACAGGAAATCAATTAAGTTAAGAATGTTACTACAACTTATGAGTAGTAGTAGTAGTAGTAGTAGTACTACTACTACTACTACTACTAAAATATTGATGGGTGGCTAGACATTATTAACAGTTAGTTAGGTTGGAGGGGTTACCATATCATTAACAGGAAGTGAATTACTAATCTTTACTAACATTATAACCAGTGGTTTTGGATACTGGCTGCTGTATAGAGACCGTCGAATTGGTAAGACAAAGCAACAGGGAAGGAAGCTGAAACGTAATACAGATCTTCCCTTGTTGTAAGCCTACTGCAGAACAGGGAAGGAATAATAAGTCCAATAGAGCACTCTTAGAATTAGTCTACGATTAAGGACTTCAACAGTTGATTGATATGCTGTCAGCTGTACATGATGATTGTATAAGCATCGAAAACAATACAGATCTTACCTTGTCGCAAGCATCATAACACCACAGACACCAAGCAGCCAATTAGGACTCAAGGAATGGAATCACCCAAATGTCTAAATGGAGTACTCCTGTGTTCCATAAATACCAGCTGCTTTGGGCACCAGTTCAGTAGTGCTTAGATGCTGTTGTTGTGGTTCAAATCAACAGCATACTAACTCACTTCAACATACTCAGCTTGCAACACAGGTGGATGCTAATCACTCCACAAATCTCTACAAGAACAATTGTTTATACCAAGTTAATCTACAGGCACAGGTCACAAAAAAGGGCATTGATTGTCGACCCAAATCAATGAATCACTATCAATTTCTGAAGATAGGTGCAATTGCCTTTACTAACCTGACCAGTATGACACTAGATTTGTTCCCCTTGTTTTCTTGACACTATATAAAGAAAATCTAATTCTCTTTCAGTTAATTGTACATGGTTTTGTCTCCATACTAATAATACAGCTGTGGCATAGACTGATCAGGTGTTAAGAAGTTATGAATTATTAAACTTATCTAGATTCTTTAAGAAAAAGTCATGAAAGCAGGATGATTGAAGAGAAATAGAAATAATAGAATTCAGATTGCTCACTTGAATCTTGTTAATACAACTTCTTAGTAGAGAATGGTGTTTTGGGTTAAGTGCAAAATAAGCAAAGAATTTTGTTAATACAACTTCTTAGTAGAGAATGGTGTTTTGGGTTAAGTGCAAAACATACAAACAAAGAATTGGATTAATCAGTGATTACCAAAAACCAAAATCTTTTAAACTTTTGAAACTGTAAGGAAAATATTTGCTGATTCTCATTAAAAGATTTTAGTTCTTTGCAAAGTATTTCCTTTATACTATGCATAAAGTACAACAAAGTTTCTGTAACTTGAGTTAGATGACTGTCAATGGGACAGTATGATTCAATCTTTAACCAAAATAATCATGAATAAAAGCAATATCATCTCATAAATGGATTTGAAGTGATTTTTATAAATTTCATTTTTCAAATTCAAAGTTATTATTACAAGATGCCTATATATATATATATAAAGTTAGAGTAATGAAGACATGAAGTCAACAGTGCTTGTTAACTGAGAGTTTATGCGATTTTCAAATTTTGGTTGGAAAATAGTATTGGTGAGAAACTGTTTGTTACTGAGGACTGTTGTCTTCATAACTGTACTACCTTAACTTAGATGTACATGCTCTATCAATGATATTGAGCACTCTTTACTAATAGATATAGCAAACTATGTTACTAATATTTCATATATATAAAAAAAGAATTGACAATGTAAATTGATGGATCCTGAATACGTTGAAATTGATGGGAGAGTCCATAATGTGTGTGTATATATATATATATATATATATATATATATATATATATGAGAAGAAAATATTTTAAAAATATAACAAACACAGGATGTTATGATTAGGGAAAACAATTTCATGTGTCAATACTTAAGCATTTCGGTATATTGTACCATCTTCAGGACACTGTTAAGTAATGTTTATGTGAGGGACAAAATGAAAGATGTTAAATGTATACACTTAACAACTTTCATTTTGTCCCCTAATCATAACATCCTGTGTTTGTTATATTTTTAAATATTTTCTTCTCATATTGTCGGATTAATTTCCTCACCGTCTTTCCATATATATATATATATATATATATATACCTATATAAAAAGCTTCTTTGAGGAAGTAATTTGTATCTTAAATATCCAGAACTTGAGCATAAAAATCAGTAGCATGACAACTAAATTGTTACCAAGAAATATTATTCCTGTTAGTTGCATTCTTTTTGTTTTGTTTTCATTTTATATATCTCGTCAGGTGACTGAATTTTTTTGTTTTCATTTTATATATCTCGTCAGGTGACTGAATATTATGACTAATTTTCATATACCAAGAGAGCAAATGAAATTCAACATTATCGAATCTGATTTGATATATTTCTTTTCATGACAAAATGATTTTTATTTCTATTTATTTAGTAAAAGTACAGAAAGAGTTAAGAAGAGAGAACATGAATAGATTCAAAAGAAAGAAGAATAAAAATGAAAAAGCTGAAGAAAAAGAAAGTGAATAAAGAAAGAGAGGGGGGGAGATAAAAGAATAATAGAAAAAGCTGGAAGAGAGAAAGAGTGAGTGATAGGGAAAAAACAAATCAAGAAAGATCCAGGGAAGACACACATGTTAATTCCTTGAGTACATGCAGAAAGTACTGTCAATGTCCTTTCTTACCTATGGAAGCCCCTAGAGGCTGCCTTTCTTTTTTAATCAACTGAGCAGAAAACCCCACATAGCACTGAACTGTAAACTGATTCTGCCTATACAGCTTCTTATCAAGCTCATATATGCGGTCTTCTCTATTATGTACTCTCAAGTGAGGTACCTTCACTGATATTTTAACCCCATTCCTCCAAAGGGGATCGCATACTTCCTTTTCTTTTTATATATATATATAATCTCTTTTATGACTGACTTACTTCTGTCTGCCCAAATCTTAGTTATTCAAATCTAAAACATTTTTAGAAGAGAAAAAAAGTAACTATATGATATGAGGGTGGTTAAAAAGTTGATAGACTGATGTAATATCTGCTGTTGATGACATTTTTGACCAACGGAATCCAAGCACTGCAATACTGATGGAAAAAGTCTGTGGACCACAAGTGGATACTATGGTTGAAAAATAAACCTCATTTGGTCACATTTCATGAGAGTATCTTCATCAGCCTATGAACTTTTCAGTCAACCCTTATATATATATATATATATATTATTTATTTATTTATTTGTTGAATTCTTTAAATATAATTGTTTTCCATAGTCAACTACCCAGGTTTCAGGCTATTTTGCCATCATCAGGTTGCTAATAATTCTTCTGATGTTTATGCGAAGACATTTCTTGCTGTTATGTTTTTGGACCACAAATTACGTCGGTTGATTATTGTGGATGCTCTTTATGCTTTGGATTTTTCAATTTTTCAATTTCTGCATTTTTTTTTTTTTTTTTTTTTTTAATAAAGCTCCTACAAATTTGTGGTTGAGCACTGTGATTTCTTTGTTTCATCTCAAATTTAAAAAAAATATATATCTATATCTATATATATATATATATATATAAAACGAAGGCTAAAAAACACTTTGGCTGAAATGTATGAATAAAAACAACAAGGATGAGGATGCACATTTAAATAATTTTTCTAATAATAGCAGTTACCAATCTCAAAATTCCAGACAGAATAAGAAAAAAAAAATTTTGGAAAAGAAAACCAGCACAAGAGAAGATTTAATAATAAAATCTAAAAAACAGGAATGAGAAATAGGAAAGCCCAGAATGTTGTCAATGGGAAATAATCTTTGTACTGATAAAGATATAAAAGGTCCAATTCCTTGGTTGAATGAGAACTAATCTCATAATTAACTGTCAATACAATCAATCAGTCAACAATTCAGAACCATTTCAGGATTTGGCAGAATTTTTCTGGTTTTTCTCAGATTTAACAAGAATAAAACAAGTCAAAGAAAACAGAACAAATATGATCTGAAATAGCCTTTACCAAAAAAATGTCCCATTCAAATAAATCACAAAATTATTCTACCTAGACAAAATGAAGCTTTTGTAATTTCAAGTGTATCAATTTATTGATAAGGAAATGGATTATTTGATTTTAATCAGATCAATGAATATCTATCTTCATTTTTTTTTTTTTTTTAGAAATCATAATACACATGAGTTAAAAAGCTGTGAGGTAATTTATGAGGAAGTGCGTCCCGGTCTCCTGCCTCAAGAGTTGCTGCCTGGTGACTATTAAAATAATGACCCAGCTCAGTCTATTCAAAACTATCCATCTATCTATCTCAATTTGTTCATATTTATCTATATTACTTTAAATACTAAGATTTTTTTTTATTCATGTTTGTTTAATGTCTTGTTTTTAGTTTAAATAAACAAGAATTACAACAAAAAAAAGAAGCGACCCCCCCCCCAAATACATTTACTTGTCGAAAATATCTATCTCCATTTGTTCGTATCTATCTATATTATTTTGTTTGTTTATCTATCTATCTATCTCAGTCTATTCAAAATTATATATCCATCTTTATATCTAAACAAGAATTACGACAAATTACGATAAATAAACAAGAATCATGACGAGCTGGGGTTGTTATTTTGATAGTCACCGGATAGCGGTTTTTGAGGCAGGAGACCGGACGCACTTCCTCATAAATTACCAGCTGTGAAATTAAAAATATTTTCAGAAAAGATAGTACAAGTGTCTTGAATATCTACCATAAACATATTATTAGCATGGAAGAGTTCCCAGAGGCCAATGTAAGTGAGTCTCTGTCTGTCTGTCTCTCTTTGAACTCACTAAACAGAGCCTCGTGCTAATGTTGCTTCTATTCAAAGACTATACATATAAAATGGTTTTTCACTTGCTACAACATGATTAATTTGCCAATTTCACATCTTGATTACAAGTGAATTTTTGTGTGGTCTTGTGCCAAAATATATTCATTGAAATAAAATATATATATGCCTGTATGTACAGATGTGACTGTGTCTATAAAAATATATATACTGCATACACTTCATCAAATTTTATTATACAAGTTAATGTTTCTCTAATAAAATTGGTATTAACCAGTCAGTGTTGGTAAAACTTTACTGGATATATGTATATGAGCAATATATCAAACTGGCTTTAAGAATATCACACAAAGATATTGAAGTCAGTAAATCTACTGTTGGTTTGAATAAAGCAGCTAACTAAGTACACATTAAGCAGTGTCCAAGACAGTTGGTATATATAGAAATCAAGAATGACCCATTCATGAATTTGGGTGATTTGGGTCATTCCATTCCTTAAGTTCTGATTGGCTGCTTGATTTGAATGATATTGTTGAGTCATATATATCCTGTCATTCTGCAGTAGACTTTGTGACATTCGGGTTTGTATTTAAGTTACAATCGTTTGTTGCCTTGTCTTCCCAGTTTGACATTAATTGGAACTTTAGTTATTCTTCAAAAGAGATTTGAGAAAGATTAAAGGGGTAATAAGCAAGAAAATATTTAGTAAAGTAAAGCTAGTTTGAATTTTGTTTTCCTTCTCTTATACTGGTTGCCAAACTAAGTCCTACTGTTTACCCATAGCTGGGGGAGAAAGTACTGATGGATACCAAAACCATTAGTAGAAAATGAAATTAAGATAGCTTTGTCTAGGATTGAACTAGGGTCACTAATAAGTGTTTTTGCTAAGCACATATCCATAGTCATGAATGTAAAGCTATATCAGATGGGTCTGATAGCTGGGCTCAAGATTGGGTTCAATCAATACAATGGGAAGGTAAATGTTTTTGACAGGTATTGTAAGCAGTAGAATTATAGGATCCTTTAAAGTTGATGATGATATCATGATAAATACAGAAACGTTTTTGATCAATACAGATTGCAAACAAGAAGATTTAAGCTAAAGATTATATTCATGCAATATAATGAATGCTCCTTTACATTCTGAAAAGCTGACCTTGTCAAAAATGGTTTTAATGTTACAGGATTAAGGATTAATGGAATGGTCATTGGTCTCTTGTTATTAATCCAACACAAAACATTTGGTTCATCAAGTTTTATGAGAACTGATAACTATTCAAGCAAAAAAGATCTCTAGGAAACAATAAAAACTGGAATAAAAAGGAACTGAAACCTTGAGATTTAAAAGGTCAGGAAAAACGATAACAAAACAATAAAGAGATAACACCAAATATTGAGAACAAAAGGTGAATTCAAGTATTTGACTAGAAACGGTCTTATTTGATGAAATATATTATGAGGGTCATTCGTTAAGGACCTTTTTTTTCATAAATATAAAGTCTGCTTAGTTTATATTTGCTTAATATCACAAAATATTTGTTTTGAGGATATTCAAAATGGTGTTAAATCAGAGTGCTCCAGGCTTGAATAGAATTCTGTCATTAAAGTTTTGGTGGCCAAGAAGTGCAAACCATGTGAACTGAAACCTTGAGATTTAAAAGGTCAGGAAAAAGATAACAAAACAATAAAGAGACAACACCAAAGATTGAGAACAAAAGGTGAATTCAAGTATTTGACTAGATGTTAAGTATCTGGCCGCCATCCTTGGCCAGTTGTAAAGAACTTAAAGTAAATAAGTAAGTAAGTCCCGAGTTATAGAATCCTTTGGTAAGTGAATAAGTCCTGTGATATAGAATCCTTCGGTAAGTGAATAAGTCCTGTGATATAGAATCCTTCGGTAAGTGAATAAGTCCTGTTATATAGAATCTTTGGTAAGTGAATAAGTCCTGTTATATAGAATCTTTGGTAAGTGAATAAGTCCTGTGATATAATACTGCATTCCGTCTTCCAAGAAGATCCAAGTAGTAATGCTAGTATGACCAGAAAAGGCCAGTATAAATAATAATATCAGCAGCAGAGCACTGCCAGTGATTGGACAATAGGTTGGTCACATGTTTATCAGCGAGTCTATAAGTACAAGTAGCCATCTGGCACACACCTTATATCAGAAAATTCTCAACACTAGAAACGGTCTTATTTGATGAAATATGTTATGAGAGTCATTCGTTAAGGACACTTTTTTTTCATAAATATAAAGTCTGCTTAGTTTATAATTGCTTAATAGCAAAATATTTTAATATCACAAAATATTTGTTTTGAGGATATTCAAAATGGTGTTAAATCAGAGTTCTCCAGGCTTGAATAGAATTCTATCATTAAAGTTTTGGTGGCTGAGAAGTGCAAACCATGTGAAATTTACAGAACAATGTCTGATGCGTACATAGAAGTATGTTTTCGTCATAAAATGTTTACAAAAGGACTAAGCCAGTCCACAGAGCGGAAACACACTGTAGCGTTAGTTTCGTATTTGCCTGGGAGAGTTGTCTGCCCGTTTAGTTTGCTGGCGCCTGCTAGGGGCCGGTTATATTTAAGCAGCTGGTTTGAACGCTTCTTTCTCTTTTTTCCGGTTGCTCGACTATGAGACACATGGGTTAGTTAAGGTCTACCCCTTACATTACTGTAAGTTATTAACACAGCATGGACTATCCCTAGTCTCATGTCTGTGGCTTTTATGTATATCTTGTACCATTCATGAATGTGTCTTTATCTTTCTACATGTAACTTTGTTTTACCTATGTATTATGTATCTTGTTATATCCATGTGCTGTATACGTATTAAATGTTTTGTTTATCAAACCTTTGTCGGAGTCTTGTATTCAAGTATATATAACTTTGAATCCTTTTTTACAACACTGACTAGCCAGTAAAGAAAAAGTTCTGGCCACAGCAGTCAGTGGAACATGAAAGAATCTATCAGTATTGATTTCCTTGAAAAAGGTGCAGCTGTAAATAGTGCTTCCTAGGCAAAATTCACCATATTTATTGAATGAACCTCATATAAACATATAATTAAGTAGAGTGATTTTCTAATTGAAATCTTAGTAAATAATTGCATTAAGCAAATTTATAACTTTTGGCAATTAACAAAAGGGTTCATTTGTAGGGTGAGGGGGGGGGCTGCATGCTCATTAACAGCATTCCTTAACAAAATTCTTTATTAGAATATTTAAAAAAAGACCACCAAACTACAAAATGGTAGAACTAATTTATTGCTATTTATTTTGATAATTTAGATAAATGATTTGCCAGAAGGTCTCATTTGCTTTATTATTTCTCTTTTTATTCTGGAATCCAGAAGTTTAACACAAAGTCAATAAAGAATGTCACCCATAAATGAATTTGCCCCTAGAATTTAAAAAAAATACAAGTTCAGTCTTCTTCAGAATTATACATACTAGGATTTTATTATTTTATTATTTCTAATGGAATGTTATATTTATTACCCTATATAGGGCCAGGTTAGCTCAGTCGGTAGTGCATTCGGCTAAAAACCACAAGGTTCCTAGTTTGATACTGGCCCTCGCCAACTCAGCGTATGAGTAGCACAGGGATCTGTGTGGTAAAGTAAGGAGCTGATGGTTGCCTCAGACGCAAAAACAATTTCCTTGGTCTAGCACTAGTGAAAAGGGGATAGACTCCCTTGCTGATTGGCTGATACCTACTGTAGGCCACCCCGATGACTAACTATTTATTACCAAAATCTACAGCATAGAAATTCTTAACCAAAAATATAAACTTATAGCAGTTCTAAATTAATTAAATCTCACCGATACATTTATGAAATTTTATTTTTTGTTAGTTTCAATGCTGTAGAGTTTGGGAATAAATGATACTTAATCATATATATTTTTATTGTATAATGCTCCACAGAAAACAATAAAATCTTGGTTTGGTTTCTTTGTTTAATTGGCATATCAACATTTTGGGGTTATTTAATGCCAAATCCATCCTTGTAGAAGAACTGTAGTGGTACTATTTGACCCATAGCTGGGAAGAGTGATAAGAGGTTCACACCTTTCCCAATAGTATCAGTCCATAAGTGAACATAATAGCATAACTGGAGTTCAAACTTTCTTACTACAATGTCATGGCACTATTTAACCTATATCTGGAAGGATGAGGGTGTTCATACCTTTCCCAAGAGTATCAGTCCAAAAGTGAACATAATAGCATGACTGGAGTTTAAACTCACTTATGATATTACAGTACAGCACATTAGCTTCCATGTCATGGTGACCACCCTCTCCCATGGTATGTTTAGTGTAGATGAAAATTGGGGTTAGACATGGTTTTGGTGCCAATGCAGGATTACCACTAACCGAGAGCATGCTAGCCCTATTTTACAATACCACCTTTGTCAGTTTTCTTTACATCATTTTTTTGAATACATTTTTTAGTAAAAGTCATTTCTAATGCATTTTTTAGTAAAAATCATTTCAATGCATTTTTATAGCGAAAGTCATTTGCAATAATGCATTTTTATAGTAAAAATCATTTCCAATGCATTTTTTATAGTAAAAATATTTCCAATGCATTTTTATAGTAAAATCATTTCCAATGCATTTTTATAGTAAAAATCATTTATGCATTTTTATAGCGAAAGTCATTTCCAATGCATTTTTTATAGTAAAAATCATTTCCAATGCATTTTTATAGTAAAAATCATTTCCAATCCATTTTTAATTCATTTTTATAGTAAAAATCATTTCTAATGCATTTTTATAGTAAAAATCATTTCTAATGCATTTTTATAGTAAAAATCATTTCTAATGCATTTTTATAGTAAAAATCATTTCTAATTCATTTTTATAGTAAAAATCATTTCTAATTCATTTTTTATAGTAAAAATCATTTCTAATGCATTTTTATAGTAAAAATCATTTCTATTCATTTTTATAGTAAAAATCATTTCTAATGCATTTTTATAGTAAAATCATTTCTAATTCATTTTATAGTAAAAATCATTTCTAATTCATTTTTATAGTAAAAATCATTTCTAATTCATTTTATAGTAAAAATCATTTCTAATTCATTTTTATAGTAAAATCATTTCTAATGTTACTTAAGATGCAGCCACTGCATATAATCCTTTGTTGCATTCACATCTTTCCAGTAAACAAGCATTAATTCGATGATATAAAAACTGAAATAACTGATAATATGAACATAAAGAGAATTTGATTGAAATTCACACATGAAGTCGGTGAACAAGATGTCAATAATGAATTGTTAATTCTGTGGTGTTATATATGAATTGTATGATAAGATGATAATGTCATTGGAAAGCTGGGATATGTTCTAAAAGTCCAAACAACTAATTTTAAAAATTGGTAACCATTAACCAGGGGCCGGGTTAGCTCAGTCGGTAGAGCGTTTGGCTAGAAAACACAAGGTTCCTAGTTCGATACCGGTCCTCGCCAACTCAGCGTTATGAGTAGCACAGGGATCTGTGCTGTAAAGAAAGGAGCTGATGGTAGGTGTGGCGCTCCACCTCAGATGCCAAAAACAATCTCCTTGGTCTAGCGCTATTGAAAAGGGGATAGACTCCCTCACTGATTGGCTGATACCGACATTAGGCAGCCCCGACGACTTTACTATTACTTACCATTAACCAAAGGAATCCTCTATACTGTGGTGAACCCCTGACTCTAATTCTTAGATGGGTGTATGTCTGTATGTATATTAGATTAATTGATTTTAACAGCATATCAACCTGTCTAGGGTTATTTTATACCTACAGGTTAGGAAATTGCATTCATATTTACTTTTTTGTATAGTTGTTTCAAATGAATTTAAAAAAATTTTTTTTTGCAGATGCTCATATTTGAACACACATAATTTTTAAACAAATCCATTTGACCCAATCGGTGGAACTCTAACAGGCAGTACTTTCACATCTGATCCAAGCGGATCTGGGATTAATATCAATGGAAGGGTACTCAACACTCAAACTCAGATATCCAGAACTGGAGACTCACCATCAGATACAGTTTCATATATCACAGCTTGGCAGGGTTAGCTCAGTCGGTAGAGCGTTCGGCTAGAAACCACAAAGGTTCCTAGTTCGATACCCGCCCTCGCCAACTCAGCGTATGAGTAGCACAGGGATCTGTGCAGTAAAGTAAGGAGCTGATGGTAGGTGTGGCGCTCCACCTCAGACGATTGGGATTAATATCAATGAAAGGGTACTCAACACTCCTCAGATCTCCAGAACTGGAGACTCACCATCAGATACAGTTTCATATATCACAGCTTGGCAGGGTTAGCTCAGTCGGTAGAGCATTCGGCTAGAAACCACAAAGGTTCCTAGTTCGATACCCGCCCTCGCCAACTCAGCGTATGAGTAGCACAGGGATCTGTGCAGTAAAGTAAGGAGCTGATGGTAGGTGTGGCGCTCCACCTCAGACGCTAAAATAATCTCCTTGGTCTAGCGCTAGTGAAAAGGGGATAGACTCCCTCGCTGCATGGCTGATACCGACATTAGACCGCCCCGACGACTTTACTTACTTTATATTCTAAGCCCTGTTGACAGGGTGAAGTTTTACTCATATGAATGTGATTTGAAGTCAACATGTACAATGGGACATAATCAAAAAATAGCAATGAAGATGTGTGTGTATATATATATATATATATATATATATATATATATATCTTATTATAATGGAGATTGTGTGTTTTTCTGTCTGTAACCGAAACTATATTACTAATCGAGTCACAATTAACATAGTTATTTACATCACATTCTTCATGATTTTATTTATATTTAAAACTCAATTATTAATAAAATTGCTTCACCTTTTTATTAGTGTTGTCCATATCTACAAACTAATAACATGCTATTGTATTTATATATACAAAAAATAGCGGTTTGCAGTGTGAACGGGAAGGCTAATTTGCATATTGATATTAAAAATGTGATTTTATTAAATATGTGCTTAGTATTATTGATTTCTAACTGTTTGGTTTTATTTTAATGAATATAAGCAAAAATCTCTCCAATGAATCTTAAATGAAATCCATTAATAAGAAAAAATAAGTGTAATTTTATTCTTTATTTCCTAATTTAACTAAATAGTTAAATAAGTAAAATTCAGCAATGAAAGACGGCAGTGATGGAAGAGTAAGTTTCATTTCTATTTTTCTATTATAATCCCACTCTGTTTCAAATCTTTTTATCTGCATTCTTATTAGACTTTCTAATTTAATACGATATTTCATTACATTAAAACTTAAATACTTGCACCCGGAGGGTGCATATATTTGCTAGTATATATAAAGTATAGTGTGCGTGCAGATGTTAAGAAAGAGCAGGAAAGTGTTTTCTCAAATTCTTATTTTTTTAAAAATACTTTGTTAATAGAAGATAAAATATGTCAACTGTGTTTTTTATACTGATAGGAATAGTTTTATTTTCGTTTCGAAATTTTAGAAAAAAACAAAAAAGACAAATACTCAGAAGTTGATCCTTGTCAGATTCAACTTTAAGAACTGAATATCTTTTTTTCTTTTGCCATTTCAATTTTGGTTTTATGTTAAACAAATTAAATTCTCATGTAAAAATGGCCTTTTCACGGTTTCCAACAATTTTAAGAATTGATACATTTTTAAGATTTTTTTAACTGAAATTCTGGCCTGTTATTCAAGACTGGGAAATATCTGTTCATTTTTTTTTTTCTTTTTTGTTTTAGTTTTCACCTCAACCACAAATGGGCTATTTTTAATTATATTATATTCATAATCATTGTTTGGAACAAAGTTACAGAAAATGTTGGATTTTAAAAATGTTACTATTTCTAGGAATCAAACAAAAATAGTGCTAAAAATGACTGATTTATTTTTATTTCTTTGATGAAAATTTTAGACAAAGAATTAATTCGTTGGAATATGTGCATTTTCTGCATAAGAATTAATTTGTTGGAATATCTGCTTTTTCTGCATTTCTGTTAAAATTCTATTCCTCAATGAAACATTGGCAATAAAATTGAGAAAAGCAAGTAGAGGTTTGTATTCATGTGTATATGCAAATATATATATCTAAGTAAAGTAAGTAAAGTCGTCGGGGTGGCCTAAAGTCAGTATCAGCCAGACAGCAAAGGAGTCTATCCCCTTTTCAATAGCACTAGACCAAGGAGATTATTATTGCATCTGAGGTGGAGTGCCACACCTACCATCAGCTCTTTACTTTACTGCACAGATCTCTGTGCTACTCATACATTGAGTTGGCGAGGGCTGGTATCGAACCAGGAACCTTGTGGTCCCAAGGCAGACACTCTACTGACTGAGATAAAGAACTAATAAATACTCTATATAGCTATGATTATTCCTAGAACCTGTCGCAGTTTGAGAGCTCAATGTGTGCTCTTAATGTTAGAGTCACAGAGAAAATTTATAAGTAAAGAAATATCAAAAGACTTAGAGATTTAGCATTATAGTCTATTATAGTCTAAGCTCCCTGAAATAGACTATAAAGCTAAATCTCTAAGTCTTTTGTTATTTCTTTACTTATATATATATATATATATATATATATATATATATCTTATTATAATGGAGATTGTGTGTTTTTCTGTCTGTAACCGAAACTATATTACTAATCGAGTCACAGTTAACATAGTTATTTTCATCACACTCTTCATGATTTTATTTATATTTAAACCTCAATTGTTAATAAAATTGCTTCACCTTTTTATTAGTGTTGTCCATATCTACATACAAATAACATGCAATTGTATTTATATATACAAAAAATAGCGGTTTGCAGTGTGAACGGGAAGGCTAATTTGCATATTGATATTAAAAATGTGATTTTATTAAATATGTGTTTAGTACTATTGATTTCTAACTGTTTGGTTTTATTTTAATGAATATAAGCAAAAATCTCGCCAATGAATCTTAAATGAAATCCATTAACAAGAAAAAATAAGTGTAATTTTATTCTTTAGTTCCTAATTTAACTAAATAGTTAAATAAGTAAAATTCAGCAATGAAAGACGGGAGTGATGGAAGAGTAAGTTTTATTTCTATTTTTCTATTATAACCCCACTCTGTTTCAAATCTTTTTATCTGCATTCTTATTAGACTTTCTAATTTAATACGATATTTCATTACATTAAAACTTAAATACTTGCACCCGGAGGGTGCATATATTTGCTAGTATATATAATGTAGTTTGCTATATTTGTAAATAAGGTGTGCTCAATATTATTGGGATAGCATAAACACAGTCAATGGCACTTGGTAATGATCAGTTTTTTGCCTATGCAATCATCATCAGACAAATCAGTTGGTCTGATTAATGTATAGGCAAGAAACTGACAGTTACCAAATGATGTTAACTGTGTCTATACTATCCCAAAGATATTGAGCACACGTTATTTATAAATTTTATATACTAGCAAATATATGCACCCTCCGGGTGCAAGTATTTAAGTTTTAATGTAATAAAATATTGTATTAAATTAGAAAGGCTAATGAAACTAAATAAGAATACAGATAAAAAGATTTGAAACAGAGGGAGTATAATAAAAGATTTGAAACAGAGGAAGTATAATCGATAAAATAGAACAATTGAAACTTACTCTTCCATCACTCTCGTCTTTCATTGTTATTTTTTCTAATTTAAGTATTTAGTTATAAGAGGAAGTAAAGAATAAAATGACAGTTATTTTTTCTTGTTAATGGATTTCATTTAAGATTCATTGAAGAGATTTTTGCTTATATTCATTAAAATAAAACCAAACAGTTAGAAATTAATAATACTAAGCACATATTTATTAAAATCACATTTTTAATATTAATATGCAAATTAGCCTTCCTGTTCACACTGTAAACCGCTATTTTGTTGTATATATAAATATAATTGCATGTTGTTAGTATGTAGATATGGTTAACAGTATTAATAATGTAAAACAATTTTATTAATAATTGAGGTTTAGATAAAAATAAAATCATGGAGAATGTGATGTCAATAACTAAGAGAATTGTAACTTGAGTAGGAATATAGTTTCGGTTACAGACAGAAAAACACACAATCTCCATTATAATAAGATATATTCTATTATCCTTAATTATATACATATGTGTCCATCGTATTGTATATAAGTACACTCCTACCAATTTTGATAAAAATTAATTTTCTTCTAAACTAAATATTTTATTACTTCTCGTAAAACATTATACACTCAAAACGTTACTATTGGGTATTATTCAATATCCAATTCTGTAAAAAAAAATCAAGTTTGATTTGAAAATATACTTAGTATATACAATTTTGCATAGAGGTGTAATTATTGAACTACAGAATATTCATATTTTTGGTAACACTGCTATACAGTATGATATTAGATAATACCTAGTATCTATTTTACTTGCATAATGTTCCATAAAAAATAAATTTCTATTAAAAAAAAATAGGCAATCTATCTATACATATATAAAGGGCAGTTGTGTGTATATGTATGTCCGGAAGAAACTTCGAAAAAAAAAAAATTAACAACTAAGTAAATATATATACACATTAAATATCACTAGGGCTTGGTTTTTGAGCAAAAATAATAGAAATTTGATTTATATTCATGAAGATAATTAAAAAATAAAATTTAAATGATAACAGCATGGATTGTTTTTTTAAATTTAATATTTTAGATAGTAGACATTCTTTTCAGAGTAGCTGGATCAATGCAAGGTCTATTTTTTTACATAGGGATTTCAATGGGGCATCCCACGAGGATTCAACTCATGATTCAGTAATAATGGATCTGTGGGACTAACTTTAAAAAATCCCCCTCTACCAAGGCGACGCTGGGTAGCTGCTTCTAGTACAGTATAAACAAACATATAGGTTCATTAATACAACCAGAATCTAATATTAAAAAAGGCATTTTCAACAACCAATATTTATATTTCAACATGATATTGTTCCTTTTCAATACATTTATCACAATGCTTCTATATTAATAACATATATCAAATATTATACTATGAAAATTTCATGATGAAATTTAGCTAATAATAATGTCACACGATACAGACTTATTGATCCACTTTTGTCTATATATACAGTATAATACATAAATCAAAACCTCATATTGAAACTAAATAGTTTCATGTCTTCATGATCATCAGGCAATGTTACACTCTCATAATAGATACTGCAACCCTTAACACTGTAATGTGAGAGAAATATAGAATCTGCAAAAGTATTCTTTACAAGACTGGTGTTTCTTGAGATACTTTGACAGAGAGAGAGACAAAATCTCTTTACAAATTATATTTTGGAAATATATGAGAACTGTCTTATATTTGGCTATAGGCAATAAGCAATACAGAGTTTATTATGCAGACCAGTGAAAATTCTACATTTTTCTAATTGACATTAATTGTTTTAGATTATGTCAGTCTTGGCCGAACTTATCCTCTGAATCAGAACATAAAATATATAAAATTGTCTATTTCATTTCGGTATAAATTGACAAGTATTGTATGTCATCCATCATCATTTTGGGAAATTTAGCTGCTATTTTCCAGTTGATTCGAACATGGCCTTTGTTTCGTGGATGAACTTAGCCAAAAGAAAGAGATAAGGAATAGCAGAAAAAACAACAAAGAAAAGGGAAAAAACAGAAGAAAGAAAAATACATAAGGAAAATAATGGTAAGTAAAAGGGTTTGAGAAGAAGAAAAAAATCAAAAAGGACAAATACATGAGCTGATTTTTTTTATGTCTGCATATAGGTGGGTGTATATAGATATATATATAAAAGTTCCTATATAATCATAATTTAAATCTTTATTCTGATTTGAGCATTATAGGAGAATATAAAGAAAATGTAAGGGATTGTTGAAACTGGTATTCAGTTAAAATATACAGGGTGTATAAATTTTTGAATATGAAGTCAAAAATAGTTTATATATATATATATATATATATATATATATATATAGTAAAAGTAAAGTCGACGGGGCGGCCTAAAATCGGTATCAGCCAATCAGCGAGGGAGTCTATCCCCTTTTCAATAGCGCTAGACCAAGGAGATTGTTTGTTAGCATCTGAGGTGGAGCGCCACACCTGCCATCAGCTCCTTACTTTACCGCACAGATCCCCGTGCTACTCATACGCTGAGTTGGTGGGGACCAGAATTGAACTAGGAACCTTGTTGTTTCTAGCCAAATGCTCTACCGACTGAGCTAACCCGGCCCCTATATATATATATATATATATATAATATATATATATAAACTATTTTTGACTTCATATATATATATATATATATATATATATATATACATATATATATATAAAAACTATTTTTGACTTCATATATATATATATATATATATACATATTCCAAAAAAGATTAATTTATTCTTGATAGTGAAGTTGATGTCAAAACGTTTTGGTTTTTATTAAAACTTTCAGCACATTAGGGTGGAAAAAGTGATATTTATTTCATACTGTCAGATTCACTTCCATTCACTTTTCATATATATATATATATATATATATATATATATATATAATATATATATATATATATATAATATAGTTAGCTATATTTATGAATAAAGTATGCTCAATATCAACTATAGAGCATATATATCTCTGGCAGTCAACAAGCACCTCTGACTCTGTTTATGCTATCCTATCTTATATATATTTTAAATTAGATTTGCATATGCTCTATCACTGATATTGAGCACTCTTCATTTATAAATACAGCAAACTATACTATGAATTTATTTTGGTTTATATGTGTGTTTCAAGCTTTTGTATACTGCAAGATTCAGTTTCCCCTGAGAAAGGATATAATACGTAATAACCCACGATGATAATCTATTTATTTTACATAACAACTATTTTTATTTAAAACATAATCTCCTTGCTTGTCAATACACTTAACTCAATGTTTCTTCATTAATCATATAGATTGAACATTATGGAGAAAAAGTTTCAGATCAAAATTCAGATTATAAGTACATGTCTAGCTACAGATGTATTGATCCTGGTTCACACACCATACCCCCTCTCTCTCTCTCTCTCTCATACATATATGTGTGTATGTATGGGTGTGAGAGAGAGAGGGAGAGAGAGAGAGAGAGAGAGAAATGTCCATAAGACACTGATTTGACTAAGATTACTGTACATAAAGATATAAACTGTTGAAAAACAATAGACAATATAGATGGTTGACGTTATTGATTTTGAGTTCTAGATAAAAACCAAGGAAGTATTTCATTTGGCCAAATTTTGCGTAGCTCTTTTATCATAAGAAATAGAAAACAAGAAGTTATTTTAAGATGAATACTTCACTTTCAAGTCAATATATATCTCATTAAACCATATAACTAGAGAAGGCACAGAGTAACAAAATAAGTGAGATAGCTAAACGGCACGATGGTAGATAGCCCATTTGTTAAATTGGTTGGTATTCCACCAGAGACTAGATAAAAATATAAAATAAAAGAATAAAGGTGTTTTCTTTTTTATTGATAAACTTTTTCTGTTATATATATATATATATATATATATATATATACATGTGTATGTAAATGTAATCAAGCAAACACAGCACCTCCCCATGAGATTTTTATGAGAGCAATACACTTAAGATGCTCCAAGTTAGAAAATCAAGAAATTTCCACTCAAATTTTTAAACAAATCAATTTTCTGGCCAATTTGCAACTGAATAATCACTTTGAGGGATCTGTGTTTGTACTCAATGTAACATTTTAATGATCTAAATTCTCAATAGGGTTGATATAGGTATGAAATGCTGATTAGAATCCTTCACTCTTTCCTAAATAGAAGCATCAATATAATCATGGACCACTATCAACTATGAAATGCTGATTAGAATCTTTTACTCTTTCCTAAATAGAAGCATCAATATAATCATGGATCACTATTAACTATGAAATGCTAATTAGAATCTTAAATCTTTCCTAAATAGAAGCATCAATATAATCATGGATCACTATTAACTATGAAATGCTAATTAGAATCTTTCACTCTTTCCTAAATAGAAGCATCAATATAATCATGGACCACTATTAACTATGAAATGTTAATTAGAATCTTTCACTCTTTCCTAAATAGAAGCATCAATATAATCATGGACCACTATCAACTATTAAATGCTAATTAGAATCTTTCACTCTTTTCTAGATAGAAGCATCAATATAATCATGGACCACTATCAACTATGAAATGCTAATTAGAATCCTTCACTCCTTCCTAAATAGAAGCATCAATATAATCATGGACCACTATCAACTATGAAATGCTAATTAGAATCCTTCACTCTTTCCTAAATAGAAGCATCAATATAATCATGGACCACTATCAACTATTAAATGCTAATTAGAATCTTCCACTCTTTTCTAGATAGAAGCATCAATATAATCATGGACCACTATCAACTATTAAATGCTAATTAGAATCTTCCACTCTTTTCTAGATAGAAGCATCAATATAATCATGGACCACTATCAACTATTAAATGCTAATTAGAATCTTCCACTCTTTTCTAGATAGAAGCATCAATATAATCATGGACCACTATCAACTATTAAATGCTAATTAGAATCCTTCACTCTTTTCTAAATAGAAGCATTTAATATCATCTTGAGCTGTTGTGGGATTTCAATGGGTTCATGGGCTGTCAAATATCATACATTTTTTGTGCCTCTTTGTAGCTGTTAATAATGTGTAACCTTTTTATACATATAATATTTAAACATATATCTTTATATACATATATATTTATACATATATCTTTCCCTCTCTTAACAAATGTATCTTTATCTTTCTTCATCTGTTCATATCTCTCAATCTCAGTTTTTTAAAATCTATTTATTATCTGTTTTATTTTTTGTTACTCTATTTGTATCTATCTACCTGAGTCTATTCACATTTATCTATCTCCCTCCACATATCTATCAATCTCTCTACATCTTCCTCCATTTATCCAATCTTTTTCTATCTGATTATTCATCAATCGAGGCATGCATCTATAACTTTATTGATCTGCATATAAATCAAACTTGTAGTTTCTATTTTTATCCATACAGATTTTTTTTAACCCCCCCCCCCAAAAAAAAACCTTCTTGTTTAAACTTGTAAACTTATTTGTTTTCAGCGACAATAAATTATTCAATTTTATCGAGGCAAAGATTTGGACACAAAACTTCTTGTTTATATCTTCAATAACAGAATCAAATGTTATAATAAAAATAAATATTAATAAGTCATTTCTTCTGAACAACTGTCAAAATAGAACTAAGAAATTTCTGATTTAGGCCTCATTGGAATTAGGCCTTATTCCAAAAGATGTTTTCTCACATATTGATTAATATACGCACATCCACACAAATAGAAACTACACAAGGATGCTGCTTGCTGTTTTTAACAAATCCTGGAAGTAACACTCTACAAAGAAGCAATTTTATGGTTACCTACCTCCCATCTCATAAACCATTCAACTACGATGAGTAGAACATGCTAGGCATTTTGGAGAAGCAACAACAAATTCATAAGGGGTGTTTTCCTATGGACTCCCACATATGGACACACCAGTGTTGTTCTGTGTGAACACTTACCGCTTAGAGGACTTACTAAGAGCAATGATCAATACAGATGGATGGCTAGAGAGTCAAAAGAATCCATTCTGTTGGCATGTCTTGATGATATTTTTTTTTTCAGTATTAATTATAACTTTCTTTATGTTGGTTCTATTCATTGAAACAAGATAATTCTTAAGACAATACAAATAACTTGTGGCATTATAAATTGTTGCAGGGTTTGAATAGATAAGTTATAAAAAAAAAAAGACAGCTGCCAGAAGAGAGATGTGTTGAAAAAGTTCAACATCGTGTCTAGCAGTATGAAAACAACAATGAAGCAAAAGTTGCCAAAATCATCAGATTCCATGAACAATCTCAGTGGTTACAAGAGCTGATCAAGTATTGAAGATTATTATTGTTGTTTGTTTTTAACCTTTTATTATAAAATCAAACACATCAACATTGCAAGATAGTGTCCTGTATCAGTGTTGCATAATCTATAATAGCATAGATTATTGACAACACTGTAGTGTAAATGGAAATTTACAGATGGTTAGGATCTTTGACCCCAGAGGCTGAAAACCTATGAATCGCGTGAGAGCTAGTTAGCTCATCAGTTCCAAAGAGGATCTTAAGCAAGAAAGATGTTTCTTGGTTAGTTATAATCACTTGCATGCGCGCTGTGTTTTAGTTAGTAAGAAAAGAAACTTGGTTAAGTAAATAAAAGGTTTTTAAAAGAACAGTATGGTGTTGTTGGTTGATGCATGTTTTAGTTAGAAGACCAGCCAAGAAAGAAAATGAAGTCAACATGGTGACTATGCAATCAAATGGCCAAACAAGCGAAGAAGAAGGAAAGTTATGCATCTCTATCTACCTCTCCCTTCTTTCTGACACTAAAGAACACTGTGGGTATATAACAACAGGTAACATGAGGGTATATAACAACAGGTAGAAGATTCTAGAGGTTAGATGCTTTATATTCCTTAAACTTTATAATAGATTGAATCAATACAAAATTTGACCAGTTCATAGGGTTTTTTTCTGACAAGGAAATCATTCTATTTCTCTTATCAAGAGTTGAGCCCCAGGAAGACTAGACTTTATTGTTACCAAGAGAGAAAGTTTTCATTGCCAGGTTTCTGTCATTATCAATTTTTTTTCTTATGTTTTTCAGTGTTAGAAAGAAGATGTTGGCAATCAAAAAAGTGCTTTATTTACAGGAGAAAATGTTGAGAGGTGCTGGAAAACATGATTCATTGATAGTTATTGTATGAGAGAGAGAGAGTGGATATGTTTTTAAAAAAAAAAGATTTTTGGCCTCAATTTCACTGTTTTGGTACTATGATGAGATGTAAGATGTACAAGGGTTAGCTGAAAAGTCCACAGGCTGACCAAAATACCCTCATGGAATGTGACCAAATGAGGTTTATTTTTCAACATGTCCCCCTTGGTGTTTACACACTTCTTTCGCCAGTGTTGCATTGATTTGGTTTGTTTGGTTTGTTTTGTTTTACGGCATATCAACCTCAGTGGGTCATTTAATGCTGATAAAGTTTTGAAATAAATCAATTCTTAATGGATAAATAAATTTTTTTATAAATACATTTTTCTATTTAACCCATGGATGGACCCTAACAGGTACTACCACTCCGGGTCAGAGTGGACCTGGGAGCAATGGTGATGAAGGGTGCTCCACATTCCCCAAACCTCCAAAAATAGAACCTCACCATCAGATAGAGTTTAACGTCATTCCCAGGACATGTAGACCCGCAGCCACCGCCTTCTAGCACCCATATGATAAAAAGGGGTTGGGGCTTGCCATAAGGGCAATAGGGTTGGGAAAATCATATAGGTGCTAGGGCTTGACGTGACCAGCCAATTGATCGGAGGGGGCCTCTCCGACCGCCCGTCTAGCCCAAGATAGGACCAAAGTGGAGTATTGCAAGTCATAAACTGCTCATCCACCTGGGCTCTATCCTTAAGGATCACGGGTCGCCACCCACGGCCAACAGGTGGCCCCATTGGGGGAGTCTTACCCCTCTGCAGAGGTGCAGTCGGTGCATTCTAACGCCCCAGCCGACAGGGCGGTGTTGCATTGGTAAAAAAAAGTCTTTCAGTAACAGATATGGTGTTATCATATAGATTTGTATATTTTCAAAGTCATTTCTTTTTATTTTAATGCATTTTGAACTGTTGCAAATGAACAGTTTGAACCTTCAGAATATAGTAGATTAGATCCAGAGCAATAATAACAATTATGAGTATAAATGTGAATGTGTGAGAGATAAGGAGTGTATATATGAGAGAGAGAGAGAGAGAGAGAGAGAGAGAGAGAGAGAGAGAGAGAGAGAGAGAGAGAGAGAGAGAACATGGAACATGAGAAGAGAAAAGACAGTAAAGATGAAAGGTGAGAAAAAGGGGAAAGATAAACAATAAGAGAGAAAGGAGATAAGAAAGAGCAGAAAAAGAAGAGTTACCATAGAGACAATTAAAAGAGACAGAAAAGCAGAGTAGAAAGAGAAATAATAAAATGTTTCATTAGAGGGGGAGGGGAGTGATTTCAATCAATAACCAATCTGGTCTAATTCACTTGACAAAGTTTCCAATTTTAATTCTCTGAGAAAATGTCTTCTTTGATCATGGCAATTATAGTGGTTATATCTTGTACAAGTTTCTTGATTGCATGTGAAAGTCAAATACCAACTTTTCAGATACAAAATCATATAACTTATTGATACATGTTTTAGTTCTTTAAAGTTTAAAACTTTCCTTGATTTTGACTTGTTTCCTGATTACATGTGAAAGTCAAATACCAACTTTTGAGATACAAAATCATATAACTTATTGATACATGTTTTAGTTCTTTAAAGTTTAAAACTTTCCTTGATTTTGACTTGTTTCCTCATTACATGTGAAAGTCAAATACCAACTTTTCAGATACAAAATCATATAACTTATTGATACATGTTTTAGTTCTTTAAAGTTTAAAACTTTCCTTGATTTTGACTTGTTTCCTCATTACATGTGAAAGTCAAATACCAACTTTTCAGATACAAAATCATATAACTTATTGATACATGTTTTAGTTCTTTAAAGTTTAAAACTTTCCTTGATTTTGACTTGTTTCCTCATTACATGTGAAAGTCAAATACCAACTTTTCAGATACAAAATCATATAACTTATTGATACATGTTTTAGTTCTTTAAAGTTTAAAACTTTCCTTGATTTTGACTTGTTTCCTCATTACATGTGAAAGTCAAATACCAACTTTTCAGATACAAAATCATATAACTTATTGATACATGTTTTAGTTCTTTAAAGTTTAAAACTTTCCTTGATTTTGACTTGTTTCCTCATTACATGTGAAAGTCAAATACCAACTTTTCAGATACAAAATCATATAACTTATTGATACATGTTTTAGTTCTTTAAAGTTTAAAACTTTCCTTGATTTTGACTTGTTTCCTCATTACATGTGAAAGTCAAATACCAACTTTTGAGATACAAAATCATATAACTTATTGATACATGTTTTAGTTCTTTAAAGTTTAAAACTTTCCTTGATTTTGACTTGTTTCCTCATTACATGTGAAAGTCAAATACCAACTTTTGAGATACAAAATCATATAACTTATTGATACATGTTTTAGTTCTTTAAAGTTTAAAACTTTCCTTGATTTTGACTTGTTTCCTGATTACATGTGAAAGTCAAATACCAACTTTTCAGATACAAAATCATATAACTTATTGATACATGTTTTAGTTCTTTAAAGTTTAAAACTTTCCTTGATTTTGACTGTTTTCCTGATTACATGTGAAAGTCAAATACCAACTTTTGAGATACAAAATCATATAACTTATTGATACATGTTTTAGTTCTTTAAAGTTTAAAACTTTCCTTGTCGCATGATTGATACATTTCTGCAGATTAATAAAAGCATATTTTAGCCCACTCTCAGGCTGTGAAAAAGAATTTAAAAAAATCTAAAACAGAAATTCATGTCCGTTTAATAAAGTCCCAGTTTTTTATATTTTTTCATGATGTTTTTTTGTTTAGTTTTGTCATTGTTGCTGCTTAAAGTTGATTTCTGTTTGTCACATTCAACCTGTTTCCGATATAAAAAGGAACCTTTAGGAATTTTATGAATAATGCAGAAAATCTTCAAATGTCAAATACCTGACATTAATAAAGATAAAATAAAATAAACATATTTTTCCAAGTTCTCATGAGATAGTATAAGATTTAATTTTTTTCCTCTCTAAAAATGAAGATGAAGAGGTAATAATACTATTATGACTGAGTGTTAGTATCAGATCATAGCACACTGTGTTTGATAGCACACAAGGCCTCCAAATCCCATCTTATATTAATAAAATAGGAAGCGCGTGGTGTAATGGTTAAAGTCATGGGAAATGGACTCGTCGCCCCGAGTTCAAATCCTGGACGTGGTAATTGCATTTCACTTAGTGCTAATACCCTTGGGAAAGGTATGAATCCTACTCTCCTTCCAGCTATGGGTAAATAGCAGGGCAGACTGGGTTCTTTAACCATGGCTAGGTAACCAGTCTAGGAGAAGGAAAACTCTGAATTCAAACCTGCTGAACTCCACTTAAAAAATTGACCTTGTTTCACATACTGTTTGAACGGAGGGGTTGGTAAATATATATATTAATAAAATTCTCATTATGTTTGTACATGATATATGATCAGAAAATGTGAGATTGAATCTTTAAATCTTTTTAATTTTAAAAGTTAAAAAAAGACATATTCACAGCTGAGCAACTTATATAATAAGTAAGTAAAGTCATCAGGATGGCCTAAAGTTGGTATGAACCAGACAGCGAGGGAGTCTATCCCCTTTTCACTAGTGCTAGACCAAGGAGATTGTTTTTGCACCTGAGGTGGAGTGCCACACCTACCATCAACTCCTTACTTTACCGCACAGATCCCTGTGCTACTCATACGCTGAGTTGGTGAGGGCTGGTATCAAACCAGGAACCTTGTATTTCCTAGGCGGATGCTCTACCGACTGAGCTAAACTGGCCTGTGATTATATAGACATCTAGATGAATCAGTGCCAATTAGAAGGAATTATGAACCCAGTTTTTTTGTGAAACACAGGATTGTGCAAGTGCAAGTGCAGCACACCCCATACTCACTAGACTTAACTGTGTGCAACCTTTTCTTCTTTCTCAAAATTCATCTATATTGATCTTGTTATGAAAAAATATAAAATCATTAATAACTTAGAATTGGTTAACTTTAAGATTTTTATGATAGCATTTTTGGATTTCTTAGGCAAAAATGCTTTTATAAACCAGTTGTTAGGAGTAGGGAAGCTCTAGAACTCATTTTATAGACAAAAATAGATTACAAAGAGTCGCCATTTTTCACGGCCCCCCTCAAATTTGGAGAGCTAAAAATCGACATAACTCAGCTAATTTTTGGAATTGGAAGCTCAAATTTTGGGGAGTGTCTAACTTGAACATAATCCACAAATGTACCAAATTTCAGAAAAATTAAAGGGTGTGGTGACAATTTTACTTTTTTCTGTATGATTTGACATGGAATTACCCATGTATGCAACCATAACCCAATAAAAAAAATGGCATATCATAGTGAAATTTTTGTTTGACTAATACTCTAAAAGTGCTGTTAGGAATAAAATATTCCCTATCCAATTTGCTACTGAATGATAATTGTATGGGGTCGATGTTTGCTTTCAACAGAATTTTTTAAATCACCCAAATTTTTTATATAATGGAGATAAAAACAAAATAACATTTCATAGAATTTTTTTTACTCATTCCTAAACATAAGTATCAATTATTCCACACATTTTTGGGGGGTGGGGAGGGGTCTCTGTTGCATATTGGGCAATGTACTGGACTGTGGCTTTGTAGTAAGCAGGTTTGAAATCCAGTCACACTTTTCCATTCCTTATTGGACTAATACCCTTGGAAAAGGTATTTACCCCCTTATCACTCCACCTATGGGTTAAATAGAACCACTACTGTTCTTCTACAAGGATGGCTTTGGTATTAAACAATCCACAAAGGTTGATATGGCATTAATAAAGACAGTTTTTACAAGCATTTTGTTACCTTTTATTGAAGCAATTCTTAGTGGTATATTTTTCTACATACGGTCGGATTTAATTCCCTATTTTACTCACTTTCTTTGAAATAGATAAATGTAACCATTTAAATCATAACTTTAAATACTTTAAATTGCTCAAAAAGATACCCAAATCTAATAGTCTCCACAGCAAACATGAAGACATATTTTCAGAAAATACTAACTTCATAACTTAGAATTAAATCAGTACTAACCAAAATTTAAGAAATAAAAAACTTGGGAAGCTACCAGCATTTTTATGTGAGCCCACACAGTTTACAACTAAGTCTGTGCCTTTGCTAATTAAGGCAAGAAGTGACAACAATAGGCATTCTGCTGACAGCTATCCAGCTGCAAACTTCTGATTCAGCTCCCACCTCAGCAAACCACAGAAATGGCCCGAGAGCATACAAATACACAAAACTGCCCTATAGACTTAAAGGAGTCATTATCAGCTCAGCTCAGCTCAGCTCTCTCTCTCTCTCTCTCTCTCTCTCTCACTCACTCACACACACACACACATTGTCTACTCCTGTTAGAATTTTTACCCACACAAAAATGCTCATTCTTGTCTAAAACCAGAAGTAACTTATTCACTTAACACCAGCAGCTTTGTTTCATCTTATTTCATCTTTTTTAAGTTTTGCATGAACTGCTTTGTTGACTGAAGGTGACATAGCAAAAAAAAAAAAAAAAGAAGAAATAGCAAGGATAATAATAACAACAGAGCAAGTTCACTATGGGTTGGCCACAAACAAATTATCAATCATATGGAAATCCGCTCTCCCTAACAAGCTAAAGAGACAATTCTTCCAGGTTGTGGTTATATCTGTACTGCTGTATGGCTGCACCACTCGGACCCTAACGAAGCACCCTGAGAATAAGCTAGATAGGAGCTGCACAAGAATGATGCGTGCAGTCTTGAATATGTTGTGGAAACAGCACCCCACAAGGAAGCAGCTCTATGTCCACCTGTCCTCCCAGCTCACAAACCATCCAAGTAAGACGGACTAGGCATGCAGGACACTGTTGGAGAAGCAAGGATGAGCTCATAAGCGACGTTCTCCCGTGGAAGCCAACATATGGGCACGCTAATGTGGGTTGCCCAGCAAGGACCTACATTGACGATCTATGTGAGGATTCCTAGTTCGATACCGGTCCTCGCCAACTCAGCGTATGAGTAGCACAGGGCGACATGATTATGATGATAATGATAATGATGCATTAATATTTACATGAGGAAATAACTTATGGTAACACTTTTCTTTTTCCAACCTTAGCTAATTTACAAGAATACCTTTAGCAACTGACATGCTACTACTGCAATAAACTTTATTCCACATTTTCTTATATTGCATAGTTGAAGAATAATTAAAGTTCCAATTACCATCGAACTGGGAAGACAAGGCAACAAACAGTTGTAACTTAATACAAACCCGAATAGTTACAAAGTCTACTGCAGAATGACAGGATATTTATAAGACTCCACAATGTCATTTAAGTCAAGCATCCAATCAGAACTCAAGGAATGGAATGACCCAAATCACACAAATTCATGAATGGATCATTCTTGATTTCTATATATACCAACTGTCTTGGACACTGCTTAAGTTGTACTTAGTTAGCTGCTGTTATTCAAACCAACAGTAGACTTACTGACTTCAATAGTAGTAGTAGTCATCTTAGATTCAGAGATTAAAAGACTTGACTTAAACGGTTGTAACTTAATACAAACCCGAATAGTCACAAGTCTACTGCAGAATGACAGGGTATTTATAAGACTCCACAGTGTCAAGCAGCCAATCAGAATTCAAGGAATGTAATCACCCAAATTCATGAATGGATCATTCTTGATTTCTATATATACCAACTGTATTGGACACTGCTTAACTTGTACTTAGTTAGCTGCTGTTATTCAAACCAACAGTAGACTTACGACCACAATAGTAGAGTAGTAGTAGTTGTTGTCTTAGATTCAGAAATGAAAAGACTTGACATATTTTTGAGGTTGTTGTATGTTCCTTTTCTGTATACAAGTATATACCACTGGCTCTAGATTTATGATTATGAATATATTATTTTATGAACCCAAGAGTTGCTGCTCCTTGTCCTTCCAATAATTGAATTTCAACCTATAAAATTATCAATTATGTATAGATTGATACCAATCTTTTGTCTAAATATTAGGTCTTCAAATTTTGGCCTTTACATCAGAGTATATGATATATGAAATACAAGATTGAGTCTCAGTCAAAATTAATTTGTTTTGAATTTGCACAATTTAAAGAATATTTAAGCTAAAAAGATTATCATCAAAAGCCATAAAAAAGACATGAATATAAAAAGTGTGTAGAATAATACAATTCTTTAGGATTTCAAAAGCCCACATTTTCTGATACTTTTAAACTATCTTGTTTTGATGGCCAACATGCTAATTAATCATTCTCTCTATTGTCATGAATAACATTAAAAAAAAAGAATGTCTCTATAAAATGTGCTACAAATTAAAATCTTTTAGTCAAAAGATTATAGATATATGACTATTTTGTTTTAAACATTTTTCTTTTTTTTAATATTTAAGTATCATTTTTTCTGTACAGTTTAGCAAAAGCATTTCAAGATGAAATGTGCGACAGGTTTTATTGGCTGGTTACTTTTCTTTATAAAATACACAGATATAAAAGTGACATTTTATTACAACTTCTGTCTGTAGGAAATTGATCAAAACATTGAAATGTTTTTATGTACCCTCACTAATGTTCATTATTACCTTTTATGCCGTTCCATAAGGGGAAAGAAAGGAAAAAAACATCTGTTCATGCATCATGAAATAAGCACTGATAAATGTAACTTATCTGAATCTCTATCAAACCTCCTGAAGATTTTTATTGCTTTTTTTGCCTCAACTCAAATTACCAATAAATTATCTGACAAGTCATTCTCCATGTTAGATCCAATTTCTTAGCAAATCAGGTTATTTAGTTTTGTTTAACATTATATAAAAACTTGATGACAGAATTAGTTAAAAGTGAGAAGTTTGAAAATTAGAGTTTTTCTTTCTTCTTTTTAAGTCTGGAGACACATATGTCATAGCAATTATTGTTGGAGGAATTGGCAAGCCAAGTTAAAATCCTGGATGTGGATGTTTGCATTTCATTTAATGGTAATATCCTTGAGAAAGGTATGAATCCATCTCTTCTTCCCATCGCTATGGACAAGTAGTAGAGAATACTGCCCTCTTTAGCCTTGTATGGCAACCAATCTAGGAGAAGGAAAACTGTAAATACAAAGCATCTGTACTCCACTTAAAAATTCACATTATATCACATTCTTCCCATATTATTTCAAGGAGAACATTACACAATCAAATTGGTTTGGTTTGGTTTGGTTTGTTTTACGGCATATCAACCTCAGTGGGTCATTTAATGCCGGTAAAGTTTTGAAATAAATCAATTCTTAATGGATAATACACATTTTTTTATAAATACATTTTTCTATTTAACCCATAGATGGGACCCTATCAGGTACTACCACTCCGGGTCAGAGTGGACAGGGAGCAATGGTGATGAAGGGGTACTCCACATTCCCCAAACCTCCAAAACTGGAACCTCACCATCAGATAGAGTTTAACATCATTACCAGGACATGTAGACCTGCAGCCACCGCCTTCTAGCATCCATATGATAAAAAGGGGTTGGGGGTTGCCATAAGGGCAAATCAAATTGGATATTATTCATAACAAAAATTAAAATGTAATATGACACCAAGTGATAGGCTATTCACACAGATGGATATTTAACAGTGACTGAGTGTGGATTTTATTTATTTATTGTTGTAGATTGCAACTTCTTACAAGTCTATTTTATATAACCTACAACTGTGAATAGGAGCATAACTTAATAGCTTTCTCACAAATCATTAGTTTGACAAAAGACCAAATTTCTCATCAAAACATCAAGCTATTTGATGGACATTTTGGTCACTGATGTCTGCTATTAACAGCCAGATTTTGACATCAGCTATCTGGATTTGGAAACACATCATTCTGCTTTACTTTTGGATGTTGTTCTTCTTCTCTCAATGTCCACCTCTGTATTTCTGGTATCTTCTTCTCATCTCTGGTCTATTCTCATCTTGGAACTTTGGACTTTTCTCTTTGAGACAGTTGTTACTTCCAAATTCTTTGTTGTCTGCACAAACTGTACTGTGTTTGCAGAAGCAACTGGTCTCTTATCTAATCTTCTTATGTCTGCTTGTCTATGGTTTGTGCTGGCTCATGCCTTGTTTATTATGACAGTTGTTTTGTTTTCTTTTTGTTTTTTATTCTGTCAACTGTGATGCACAAAGGCATAAAAAGATTTACGCAGCTGAAACGATAACCAAGATTTCCCCTCAGCATGAACTAGGTCAGCTCATCCAAATTCCTAGCTTCTCAACTTGACTAAGAAAGCATCGACATAGGATGAATGGTAATAATGATCAAAATCTGAATTTTGGGGCTCAAGGCTACAGCCTTGGTTTTTATCAGCTGGTCATCTTCTCAGCTGATCTTTTGGTTATTTACGTTGGATTTAATCTCAAGTGTCTTTGACTGATCAAATTGTAACCAAATTTCTTTTTGGCTCACCTTGTATGAAGTGAACAACCAAGTTGCTAATCATGCATTAAATTTCTTTTTTCTCTAGTTCAGTTATCTTTTAAAGTCACTTCTCTCTAGATCACTTCAGCGTGTTGGGTGAGTAAAAAGAGTAGTTAGTTCTGGGTGAACATAGGTCCAAAATGGGTTATCTTCCCTTGCTGTGGTTGTTTGCCGATACATGACGAGAGTTAGAGCCAGGAATTCTGAATTCTTTTTCTTTTCTCTGGGCCGGCAACAACTACACATGGCATAAACATGTATTGTCTTTATCCATTGAGTGGGGGGGGGGCATTTGCCCCCCAACCAGCTACCAGTAAGTGGCATTCCTTTCGATGCAAGTCCTACACCTATTTCCTCTATAATGCGTTTATGTATATAAGATTTTTGGGTATCTTGGTTGTGTCTTTTTATTAAAAAAATAACATCCAAAAATCTTATTCACTTCGCCGAAGAGCATAAGGCCTGGTTTGTTGTTATTATTCCCTCAACGTAATTTTATGCGATACATGCATTGTAATTGCCTTCAAGCAAAAATATAATATATAGTTTATGTATATGTTTTGTTTATATATTTGCTTTGAATGTATTTCTCCGTCGCTCATGGAATAAAATCTGTTATTATCTTAAAACTTTGTCAGAATTTTTTTATGTACACATTTGTACCCACGTTGGGAGGTTACTTTAAGCCTTCCAACTTTAATATAAGAGCTTTACATCTTATAAGGGTTTTTAAGTTGGTCTGTAGATTTCCTGGCTTATAGTCAATCTCTGTAGTTAACTGCAATTTAAATTCTGGTTCTATCCTTGCCATTTCTTTCTACTGGATTAATTTATCAGAACCAATCAATCCTCTTAATTAATTGCTTCTTCTCAATCAGTCAATCTGTGTTAGAAAGTCAATTAGTTTTTTTTTGTCTCTTTCCTCTATGATAGAAAATGGGTATCTCTATATCTCTATATGATACAAGGTTGGGTCCATTGTAAATCCTCGCTCAGTGTATCTCCCCTGACCATGGTGGGGTACCTACCCATCCTATTACAAAAACCATAACCAAAAATAAAATTATAATATCTCTGTGACCAAAATAAAATTGTATAGATATAAGATTTTTGGATGTTTGTTTTTAGAAGCAATGTTGAATAAATTATTATTTATATTTTTGCTTGAAGGCAACTACAAATGCATGTATCGCATAAAATTCGATAATTATAGAAAATAAACTTGACAAGTAAATCCCGCAAAGGATGGCTCGCCATGCAGAACACCGTACAGACTGTTTCGACTTTATTAAGTCTCTTCAGCGATGTATACTAACGACTCCCCTCCGACAGGAATCGAAACCGGGACTTCACAGGCATAGTCAGAGACCATATCCTTTCGGCCGCCGGTACATAGCGAACAATCCCTGCGAAATTAACCTTGTCAAGGAAACTATTACACGCCCCTGCCATAGCAGGCAAGTAGACGTTTATTTAGTAAACAAACCCGGCCGTTGAGCTCTTCGGCGAAGTGAATAAGATTTTTGGATGTTTGTTTTTAGAAGCAATGTTGAATAAATTATTATTTATATTTTTGCTTGAAGGCAACTACAAATGCATGTATCGCATAAAATTCGATAATTATGTATAGATATATTCAAGGAGTGTACTTTTTTTTGGACTGCTACATATTCCCATTTTTGGTTGCAGAGATTTAATGTTGTAGAGTTTGGTAATAAATAATGACTAATAATATCTGTTTTGAATGTATAACATTCACTAAAAATAATAAAATCTTGGTATCTTTGGTTTATAAAAAAACAAACTTACTATATACTTACTATACCTACTATAGTATATACATGAATATATGACAGGAATTTTATTTTATTTGTATATAAAGTTTACATTAGTATTGCGGTTTTGTACAGTTTGGAAAGTAAGAATGATGATGACTCCCTAGCAATCAATAGCACAGTCACAACTGAGGCATGTGGGTGGCTGACACTTGCTGTAAATTGCCACAAAAATAACCTAGAGGTCACTTGAGTGCATTCCTGTCATTAATAATGATGGTGGAGAGATTTTGACAATTTCACAAAATTTTATAAATGGAAAAAGTCTGTAAAACAAATTCTGCTGACAATCTTAAGAGCTAATCCACTCTGCATTATTTGAAGAATGCATATCATAGCATTATTTGTTTGCATTATGTCACAACTGACCAATCAAAATGAAGGTTTTCTCTTGTAAATAAGTGTGGCATGAAATTAACTGAATGAAAGCAGCATAAAAAAAGATATGCACAGAACAGAGCTGCAAAGACGTGTATGAAGAACGGTTGGAAAACTTGGAGAAGTTAGCTACCCACCTTCCTCCTGAGCAAAGTATTGGTAAAGTTGATGAAAGAAGATGAAGTGCTGACCGTTTCTGATTGAAGGTTTGACACTGTTGTTCCTTGTCAATTATTCCTGTCATGCTACTATTTTTTTTAGCAGATTAACTATAACAGAGTTGCAAAGACATGTATGAAGAACGGTTGGAAAACTTGGAGAAGTTAGCTACCCACTGAAGAATAATTAAAGTTCCAATTACCGTTGAATTGGGAAGACAAGGCAACAAATGGTTGTAACTTAAATACAAACCCGAATAGTTACAAAGTCTACTGCAGAATGACAGGATATATATAAGACTCCACAATGTCATTCAAATCAAGCAGTCAAGCAGAACTCAAGGAATGGAATGACCCAAATCACCCAAATTCATGAATGGGTCATTCTTGATTTCTATATATATCAACTGTCTTGGACACTGCTTAAGTTGTACTTAGCTGCTGTTATTCAAACTAACTGTAGACTTACAGACTTCAATACCCACCTTCTTCCTGAGCAAAGTATTGGTAAAGTTGATGAAAGAAGATGAAGTGCTGACCATTTCTGATTGAAGGTTTGTCACTGTTGTTCCTTGTTAGTTATTCCTGTCATGCTACTATTTTCTTTAGCAGATTAACTATAAACATAATCAACTGTTTATTGTATTATGGCACTCAAATACATGACAAACATGGAAATAGGATGAGATAAAGAGAGTGGTTGCTGAGGATAAGCTTTTATTCAGATAGAGGAAGTTTGGGTGAGAGGGACTGTATTCTTATAGGAAGTAGATAGGAAACATACAATAGTACCATTTCTCCATAGTTCCTCAAGCAGGTATTTACCCACCCCTTTCCCAATGGACAGGATGTGAGACAATGTCTCAAGTCTGGGGCATTCAGTAGGGATTGAACTCGTCCTTCAGTAGTAATGGATCTGCCAGACTAGCTTGCTAACCATTAGTGGGGAAATCTGAATTCCCGTCTTTTTCCTCTTAGACCAGCAATGAGTACACATGAGTTAGGCGCCTAGGGGATTTGCCCCCAACCAGCTACCAGTAAGTGCCATTCCCTACAACGCAAGTCGTATGACTATTTCCTCTTAAAGAGCGTTATGTATCTGTTTTGTATATCTTTGTCATGTATGTGTTTCTCCGTCACTTAGAGAATAAATGATGTTATCATTTACACCTTTGTCGGAATAGTTTTATGTACACTCATATACTCATGTTGAGAGGTTACTCTCAGCCTTCCAACGTTAATATAACTTCCTGTTATGTTATCATTTACACCTTTGTCAGAATGGTTTTATGTACACTCATATACTCATGTTGAGAGGTTACTCTCAGCCTTCCAACGTTAATATAACTTCCTGTTATGTTATCATTTACACCTTTGTCGGAATAGTTTTATGTACACTCATATACTCATGTTGAGAGGTTACTCTCAGCCTTCCAACGTTAATATAACTTCCTGTTATGTTATCATTTACACCTTTGTCGGAATGGTTTTATGTACACTCATATACTCATGTTGAGAGGTTACTCTCAGCCTTCCAACGTTAATATAACTTCCTCACATGTTATAACCTTGTTGAACCCCAATAGATCAATGCCAACTTTTTGTCATGGGAGATCTGGTAGATTGCATTATATCAGGGTCTCTTTGAGCTGTTCTGTTGTGAACTTCCAGCTGTTATTACATGCGGATATGTATTCCCATATGTCTGATGACATGCCTATAATTTGTCCACATTTTCAATCCTTCTGTAGGGATGGCTTTGTTGTACGTACATTTGTTGGTGATATATTTGATAGGATCATTTTTGTCATTTTGGTCAAAGGAGCACAGAGGTCTAGTAGTTACTCTTAATGTTGACTGTTTGCTGATATTGTAGTCTGTTTTCTTCTACAGTTCACACTGTAACTATTTGTCTTGAGAGTTGTGTGTTGTCCTAGCTGCTACCATATTACCTTATAATACTCAAAAAAAAAAAGAACTAACACACGAATATGGGGGAGAGAAAGAGAGATAATGGTCACTGAGAAACCAGCTTTTATTCAGATAGTGAAAAGAAGTGAGGTGAGCGGGGTTATCGTGCTGGACATTTCCCTTGCGGGAAGTAGTTACGGAGTGTAGATTAAGTTATATTGTAACAATCAATCTTTTTCAAGAAACTGACATCATTAAGTCTTTTGAGGTTACTAACATCATTAGTGCTTTTGCTTGGTGACTAAACCAATTCAGATGAAGATTTAACCAACTTTCTTTGGATTTTTCAACACAGGTAGGACCATGTCAACACCATTACCAACTACCAATTGACATGGTTTGGCTTATTTTCTTTGTTTAATGACATATCAACCTTTGTGGGTTATTTAATGCTAAAACCATCCTTGTAGAAAAACAATATTGGTAGTTTTTAATCCATAGCTGGGCGATTGGGGGATCATACCTTTCCCAAGGGTATCAGTCCAAAAAGTGAATGTAATAGCGTGACTGGAATTCAAACTTGTAATCTATGATGTCACAGTTCAATATGTTAGTCACTACACCACAGAGACTCCCTACACCAGCACACAATTGAGGTGGTCAAAATATGAATATCACATTACTATACTTAGCTTAGTCTGGTGTTAAGGTACAAGTGTGGAGCATTTTGTGGTAATCAAACACTTTAAGAATGGCTTGCAAGTTTACCTTGCTCACTCATGTTGTACCATAATTTTGCAAATATTATTATTTATTTAGAAGATTTGACAATTATAATAAGGAAAACATTTTTATCACAAATTTTACAAAAAAAAAATGAGTGAAGAAAAGAGAATAAATAAGTAGAGGAGAATGAGGGAGGAAAATAATGAATTAATAAATAAGAGGGGGATCGATAACAAGAGAAACGAGGCAGGTTTAGGGTAAAGAGAAGAATGATAAAGAAAAAAAAATAGGGGGGAAGGAAAAACAGATTTTTTAAAAAATTAGATAAAGAGAAAACAAAAGAGACTAAAATGAGTCCATTTTTTGTTGAATAAGTAAATGAATAAAATGATAATGAAAAGAAAAGTAATAGACAAAGCAAAATAAGGTCATTGGGTGCAATTTGATTAAGTTTGACTGGGACCAAAGAAGAGACAATCAGTCTGTGTTGTTAGCCTTTTCTGAATAGGGTACCAAACATTGTCAATAAATCAATGCAATCAGAAAATCCAAACCTTTTTTTTTTCTGCTCAAATCTGAATTTATTATCCAGTTAAATACACACTTCATCCACAGTGGCTGATTTTCAAGTTGCTACCTTTTTAGGCATCTTTCCAAATCACTGGAGTTTTTGTAGTTTTGAGAAACAGTTAACTTTTTTTTTTTTTTTCCTTACTCTTCTTTTTTTTTTTTCAATTGCAATTTGGTAACCATTTCCATTTATTTGTTGGCAGATAAAAACATAAATCTTTTTTTTTTTTTTTTTTACTAAACCCTAATATTTAAGAAAGAAATAGAGGAAAGAGTTAAAATCCTTCCACTATAAAAAAATTTCCCATGATGCTTTAGTTTAAGCATGCTCATTCAGCAAGAGAGACAAATTCAATAATGCACTATGACCTTGCAGTTGTAGAGGCCGTGCTGGCTGTCTGCAGTCTTTGAGGGGAAAATTTTTTTTTTTCCTTTTAGGTTTTATTGTTAATTTATTTTGTCTACTTTTTATTTTTATATTCAACACATTAGGAGGATAGTATTTATTAGTTTTTTTCCCCCCTTTTTTTTTGGCTCTCTCTCACATGAATAGTTCTTCTCCATTACTCATTATCTGTTCTTTTGCATGATTGGCTCGCTTTGCTTTTTTTTTTTTTTCACTTCTGACCCCCACCTGCACTGCTCTCCTGAATTTTATTTATTCATTCTCTTTCTCTTTTCATTTTTAGTAAACTCCTCTCCAAGGCTTTTCCAACTGTTCCAAAGAGTCAATTGACCATGTCAGGTATTGGAAGAATAAAACATAACAAAGATCAAAGAGATTTCTTTCCAGCTTCAAGTAAACAAATAATTATATTGAACTGAGAAAAAGATATCTACACCCACTGTTGCTATAGATTTTATAAATGTATTTAAATAAATATAAGGGTAGGATTTATAAGAGCTGATCAAGATTAGGATTATTGCTTTTCGGATAAAACTATTTTAATACTCTTTTTTACAATGGTGCAGATAAAAATGCTTTCAAAAATATTGTTACATATATTTATCATATAAGATTTTATGATGGTTGACCATGATAAAATAGCTTGTTGCTATTAATATCAGAGTAGTTAATATAGTTATGGAAAAGTACAAGGGTGAGACAAAAAGTAATGCCATTTTGTTTAGGACAGGTATAATTACCATCACAGGAACATGTATAATACATCAAAAAAAATTTTAAAGAGGATTTTTAAAATGTTTAAGTTTGATTTTTTGAAAAAAAGAATTTTAAATATATGTTTTTAAATATTCCATATTATCAACTACATTTACGACATATCAACATCACATTTGTCATTCAACTTTTCAAAATGACGCAACAGCATTCATTAACTGTGAAACTGTTTTCAACGGTCAGAATTACAATATGGACTCCCGCAATTAAATGTAATTAATCAATATCTTGATTAATTCAGTGGATTTAACCCTGAAGATACTTATGGCGAAACTTGATTAGGTTATTAGTAAACATACTATATATATATATATATATATATATATATGTGAAATAAATGTTTTTAGAAAAAACAAACAAATGATGTTATAATTCGCTGACAGAAATCTGTTTCGACCTTTTATTAAACTTTTACTCACACCGTTTTTCTATCACAAACATTTCGCTCTTGATGAAGACCGCTTTAATAAAAGGTTGAAACAGATTTCTGTCAGCGAACTATAACATCATTTGTTTGTTTTTTCTACTTTCCACATAGTTACTGTTTCTTTCTATAGCAATGTTTTACCTTCGAATGAGAGCATATATCCGTGCCCTGTAAAATTCCCTTGACTGTTCTTTGAACCACTTCTTCACTGCAGATTCCACTTCTTCATAACTGGAATAATGTTTGCCTCTTAAACCCTCTTTCATGGGGCTGAAGAGATGATAATCTTATTTGTAGTCATTCATACATTAGCAATAAACTTAAAAACTGGCTATTTAACTATCATATTATTGCTTCCAATTTAACTAACATATTATTGCTTGCAAGTTAACTAATGTATTATTGCTTTTAAATTATTCCTGATAATTATTCTAAGATAATATAAATGTAGAATTTTCCCTCCCTGAAAGCAAAATTTGCAGAGAAGGAAAATCATCAGGCGGTATCCCATGATTCTTCTGATATATATATATACAGAATCCCAAGATCAAATTGTCAAGCCATGTATGAAATTAAGAATATAATTGAATTTTTTAAATATTTTTGTCATTAGGATTTTCTTTCAGCTTCAGAAGAAAATGTAAAAAAGAAAAGAAAAGAAAAGCTACAATAAATGATGGAAAAAAAATCTGCTGTCCTGAATATGGTTGTGTCAAAAAAATACATTTTTAAGTCAAATAAGAAGAAAATGATTTACTTAGCACAGGAAGAGATTTTATTAATAATAGACTAAAAAGTTGTTTAGTAATTGAGAGAAGTGAATTTCTTTCTTTCCGGTCACTGAACTGTGGACAAGTGCATCAAAAAGAAAATTGAATTTTCTTTTCTTTTTTTTCTGCTTCTATATTGGCTACTATTGAAGTCAGTCAGTATACTGTTGATTTGAACAACAGTAACTGGCTAAGCACAACTGACTCAGTGCCCAAGATAGTTGGTATTTATGGAAATCAAGAATAGTTCATTCATGTATTTGTGTGATTCAATTCTTGAGTCCTGATTGGCTTCTATGATGTTATGGGGCTTCATAAATACCCTGGAATTCTGCAGTAGTAAGCAGCAAGATAGATTCGTATTTAGTTACGGTTACTTGTTGCTGTGTCTTACTAATATGATTATTCTGCAGCTACTTTCCACAAGGAAGCTGTACAGCCACTTGCCCCTATCACACTAATTTCTAAGTAAGACAAAAAATACATGCTGGTCATTGCTGGAGAAGTAAGGATGAACTCATAAATGATGTTCTCCATGAAAACTTATACATGTATACACCAGTGTATGCCAACCAGCAAAATCCTACATCAATCAGCTTTGTGCAGATTCTGGATGCTGCATGGTGGAGCTCCCAGGGGCGATGATTGATAGGGATGGTTGGCAAGAGAGAGAGACATGGATATCTTTGCTGCCAGCACAGCCTGATGATGATAATGAAGGGGTTTGTTCAATATCTTTGTACTAACTAACAATCAACCACAGACGACGGATGTTATAAGTATTACTGTTCAATTACTACTTTAAATAATTAATAAGAGAAAAATAAAGAATGCTAACATCAAACTCACAAATTAAGAAAAAAGTTGGAATTTTAAGATCCCATTTTTTTTTTTTTTAATGAATTATACAATAAAGGACTTTTGTAAATTACAAAAAGAAATTAGGCTTAACACTCCAAGAAGTTGAGACTAGAATTTTAAAAGAATAAAATATAATAAAATATCTTACCACAAGGGAACAACATTTGTCCTAAGAATGAACACTTACCTGGAAAAAGAAAGAAAAAGAATTTTATTAATTGGGATGAAATAAACTTTTTTGTACATTCATGAATATAAATTATGGATGCAAGACCTTAAGGCTGAATGAATTCTAATCATGACCTTTTTTCACACACACACACACACACACACACACACACACATATATATATATATATATATATATATATATATATATATATATATATATATATATATATAGAGAGAGAGATGCATTGGTGGTATAATAATAAAAGAAAATGGACTGGCAAACTAAGTTAAAATTCTGTTCATAGTAATTTGCATCGGAATGGTATGTATCTATCTCTTTTACTCCCAGCTATGGGTACATTAGTAGGCAGATTATATATATATATACACTACTATACTGAAATATGTGTATTTCTGCAGAAAGTTCTAGGGGACCTAACATTTTTCATGGATAATTTAACCTTGGGCTACAACAAATGTTGATTTGTTTCATAGGTCATTAACAATTAATGGAGGTCACCAGATAGTAGAATATGCTTTTTTGGTCAAATGGAGTAAAAGAGACTTTAATATGAAATATAAAAATGTTTTTGACCTCATAAATGTCTGGATGAACAAAATCAGGTCAATGATTTTCACATAGCCAGCTATATGTTGGCTATTCATGAGTCAGTCATAAAAATGAGCTGCATATATTTACAAAATATATAAGAACAAGAAATAATGTGTACAAAGAATCTCTCAGAAAATAATCAGAATTTTTTGTGTTTAAAACGCTTTTTATGTGTATTTATATGTGATTTTCATATTTCATGGCTAGCTTACACACTCATTATTACTGAATAGTGAGTTTGATCCTCGCTGGATACCCAATATTTGCACCTAGTGTCACAATACCTACCCATGGCAAACATGTTTAACTCTCATCAAAAATGACAAATAGCAGGAACAACCAAAATACTCCAGGCACATTTGGGAATTAAGATATTTTGCCTGAGATTTTGAATACAATATAGAGAAGTATTATTAACTTTGTGTATCATATTCACTCAATCAGTTTATGTTATGGAAATATTTCTATCTGCTTAAATCTGCTTATTTGTTTCCAGTATTTAATGTGTAACCAGTAGAGTGGATCAAAGTTTTGGCATATTTGTTAAATCCTATTCTAGATATCTCAGCTTATATAAGAATCTACTGAGTACACATACATACATATATATATATATATATATATATATATATATATATATATATCACTGAATATCACTTATGGCTTAACTACAATAACCAAGAAAGAATATGAATCTGGAATCATGTTTTTGTCCCAAAGAAATAAATACAAAGTAATAAAGAAAGAACAAAACAAAGAGAAAAACAAAGCAACAAAAAAGATACTCCACATTATTCAATAGTTTTACGGACTTTTGTGTAAGTGTTCAAACCAGTGGAAAAGTAGCAAAGCCATCATTGAAAGCCAATCATTGATTTTGCCACTTGAAGTCTCCCTTCTGCCTTCACTGTCCCCATCATTAATTCCATCAAGCTAAAACCAGTATTTATCATTAAATCAAAGTTTTTAAGCACCTACATTGTGTGCTTTAGACTTCTTTTTCCTGTTTTGTTGTCCAATAATAATAATGATGATGATGATAAGAATATAAAGTCTAATCAAGGCAAAAACACTTTCTTGTGAAGTAGGGCACTTCAGGCTCAAATCAGCAGATAGACTTGGGAGAAAATTGTCTGCTCTAGGCAATAATTTATGGTTTGGCTTTTGTTGTATTTCAGAAACTGATACCTTACAATCAACAGCCTTCTTTCAAGTCTCTTCAATGAAGAAGAAGAAGAAGAAAAAAAAAGGGGAGATTACTTTCTTTGTGAAGAAGCATATGGATTTTCCAGAAGGATGATGACATTCATTTGATAATCAATGCCTTGATTTATATTTTGCCAAATCAATCAATCAGTCAGCATAATTTGTTTTTATCAATTGAATATGTAACATTAACAATTACCTATCATGTACAAATTTGAATTTTGGATGAATATCTTTATCAGATCCATAGATCCATACGAAAATACAGTGATAGTCAAAATTAAATCTTTTTGATATAAGATTATTATACTTTTAAAGATAGAAAAAAAAAATGCTTGAAGAAATACGGATAAAAATTCTCTGTATTGATTAGAATACAGTGATAGTCAAAATTAAATCTTTTTGATATAAAATTATTATACTTTTAAAGTTAGAAAAAAAATGCTTGAAGAAATACTGATAAAAATTCTCTGTATTTATTAGTATAGTTTCCAGTAGAGCATCCCATTGTGGTGTAAGGGCTAACTCTATGCTAGTCTCACAGATCCATTACTACTGAATACTATCCTCACTGGATGACCCATACTTGAGACCTTTTCTGACATCCTACTCATGGCCAATCGGTTGGGTAAATATCTTCTGTAGTTCCCAGTATCAAAACCATCATATTTTGTTGTTGTAACATATTTCTGAAATTTGGTATCTTAGAGGCTAAAAGCCACATTGCATATTGATTTTGTTCTATCACTACCAAAGAGTGGCATATCTGTATTCCTAGTATACTGGGATGAGTCAAAAGTTTTGCAATATTTTGGTAATGTAAGGCACAACTCAGTACCTCCAGGTCATGAAGGTAATAAGCCAAACTGGACATGCTTGCCTGATACTCTCTAAGTTTGCCTCTATTGGCTTGGAGCATGGCCTCAAGCTTACATGATTACTGAGTTTCTTGCAACCCAAGCAAAATATTTTGAACCATTTGGTTACTAAACTGCCATCAACTACACCTTCACCTTTTACACAACAAATATTTTTGGTTGTTTTTAGTGTTTTGGGTCCAGTTTGAACTCATAAAGCATAATTTTCTGTATTAGACTGTTGCATAATCATCTGTGCGGCTATCAAATCATACATAATGAAGCAATGCACGACTCTATAGAAATATTAGTTGCGGGTTAATTTAAGTTTTATACAATGTATGTTAAATTGAGGTAATTTTTAATTGGCTTATCTTCTACTATGTGAAATGAAGTGATCATAACTTGAGGGATATAAATATATATATATATATATATATATATATATACACACACACACACCGACCCCTACACGAGTTCATTTCCTATGACTCTAACCATTAGACCATGTACCTCCATAAAGTTATTTTTGAAAAAAAAGGGAAGTTTTATTTTGTTATTTTACTGAATGTTTGAGATGAGGCTTGATGATTAGTATTATCTGCGTTATTCGGACTATTTCCACATCTTCATTGTTATCTGTACAATGTTTTGGTTGATATGCCCTCCGGCCTCCTTCAGGTATTTCTCGTCGGACTCGGGAACCTTCTCGGACTTTTTGAACCCAGGAGCCATCATGGAACTTTGAACCTAACCCTTTATTTAGTCCACGGGGGAATCCTGTTCTCATTCCACTAACCATAGCTGGGGTAGAGGCATTAACCTGTGTTAATTATTATTCTATGTTACTGCTGCCCTTGACCAGGATTGAACCTGCAGTCTAGAGATAACTGTCACTTAGAACTGTCTTAACCTAACTCCTTTATTCACTAGGCCATGTGTTCAATAATTTTGTTATATTTTGTTTTCTTATATTCTATGTCTGATAATTTGAGGGTGTATACATACTGCTAAATATAGCAAAGTACAAAATGTATGTGTCAGTTTAAAGTTAGATAGCCTTAAACTGATTAAACATGAATGGACATGATTGCTTCTTTTATCAATACCAAATAGTTCCTGGCCTTCTTGTTTATTGGCAAGCATTCATTTAATTGGTCAGTAAATCATAAATTTAACACTGCACTTTCATAAACAAGTTTCCAAAAGAAGCAAGATAACTGGTCACTACACAATAATGAATTTATGTTCAAGACTAGTAATTTGATGCTTGTATCTTCTCATGCAAAATGTGACAGAAGTTCTTTAAAATGTAATTATCAACATACATTCGTACTTGGGTTAAAGATGAAAATTGACCAGTTTCTACAGTATGTATCAGAATGTTCTGAACTTATCCATTTTTGAACAATGAGGAGGTACTGTCGTTGAGAAAGATCTTCAGTAACCAGGCAAATACTTATTTATACTCATATCTGGTCATAAATGACCTGAAATATATTAAGAAAATTACTAAATTTTTATCTAGCCAGAAAGTCATAGAATTAATTTTCTTAGATGGTTTTTCATTACTTTTTTCCAAAATCTTATTATAATGGAGATTGTGTGTTTTTCTGTCTGTAACCGAAACTATATTACTACTCAAGTCACAATTTCCTTAGTTATTGACATCACATTCTCCATGATATTAATTAATTTTATTTAAATTTCAATTATTAATAAAATTGTTGTACATTATTAATACTATTAACCATATCTACATATCAACAACATGCAATTGTATTTATATATACAACAAAATAGCGGTTTATAGTGTGAACGGGAAGGCTAATTTGCATATTGATATCAAAAATGTGATTTTATTAAATATGTGCTTAGTATTATTGATTTTTAACTGTTTGGTTTTATTTTAATGAATATAAGCAAAAGTCTCTTCAATGAATCTTAAATGAAATCCATTAACAAGAAAAAATAACTGTCATTTTATTCTTTACTTCCTCTTTAACTAAATACTTAGATTAGAAAAAATAACAATGAAAGACGGGAGTGAAGGAAGAGTAAGTTTCAGTTGTTATATTTTTCGATTATACCACCCTCTGTTTCAATATTATTTAGTTTCATTAGCCTTTCTAATTTAATACAATATTTTATTAAATTAAAACTTAGATACTTGCACCCTACGGAGGGTGCATATATTTGCTAGTATACATAACATTCATTTATCTATGTTCACCCATTTCCTCTTTTATTCTATTTTTCAAATTCAGCATTGATTTATTTTTGAAAAAAAAAAAAGGGAAGTTTTATTTTGTTATATTTTTTTTTCTTTTATTTATATTATCTTATATTTTATGGACCGGGTTAGCTCAGTTGGTAGAGCGTTCGGCTAGAAACCCCAAGGTTCCTAGTTCGATACTGGTCCTCGCCAACTCAGCATATGAGTAGCACAGGGATCTGTGCGGTAAAGTAAGGAGCTGATGGTAGGTGTGGCGCTCCACCTCAGATGCTAAAACAATCTCCTTGGTCTAGCGCTATTGAAAAGGGGATAGACCCCTCGCTGATTGGCTGATACTGACATTAGGCCACTCTGTCGACTTTACTTTTTACTTTTATATTTTATGTCTGATCATTACTCTTTTCTTCCCTGTGGCATTAGAATACATTGACTGCATCTCTGCAGAGGACAAAGACTCCCCCCCCCCCCAATGGGGCCATTTGTTGGCCATGGGTAGTAACCTGGTGGCTGAGCAGTCCATGACATTCAACACACCACTTTGTTCCTTACTTATGCTAGGTGGACAGTAGGCGAGGCCCCCTCCGATGAATTGGCTGGTCACGTCAAGCCCTAGCACCTATATGATTGTTCCAACCCTATTGCCTTTATGGCAACCCCAACCCTTTTTATCATGTGTGCCAGAAGGCGGTGGCTGAGGGTCTTCATGTCCTGGCAATAATGTTAAACTCTATCTGATGGTAAAGTTCCAATTTTGGAGCTCTGGGGAGAGTGGAGTACCCTTTCATCGCCATTACTCCCAGTTCCACTTGTACCTGAAGTGGCAGTACCTGTTAGGGTCCCATATATGGGTTAAATAGAACATTTTTTCATAAAAAAAAATTGTGTTTAAAAACTTTTTTTCCAAACAATCACTACAAATCTTTCAAAACTTTGCTGGCATTAAATGACCCACTGAAGTTGATATGCCGTAAAACAAACAAACTTCCCTGTCAGAGATTTTAGCTCTAAACATGAGTGAGACCCAAATTTGTAGTAAAATGTCATAAATCTACCATAGGAAATTAGGCAATTGCTTGTCATGGCTGTTGGGTTAGCCCACTTCCTTAAATTCATTTGTTTTTTTGTTTTTTTCTTGCCTTCATTTTTCATTTATTTCGATCTTCTAAATGTTAAGTAGCATTCTCAGCTTGAATCGTAATTTGGGGAAATGACCATGATATATTTTGGATTTTTCTTTCTTTTATTACTCAGCTAATAGAAAAAAAAATCATGGTGGAAATTTACCAGCATTGCCTTTCATCTAATTTGTAAAAAGAATGTTTCCTAGCACTTTTCATTTTATGTGTCAACCAAAACAGACATTGCCGAACAAAAGGTCTTAATTCATTGCTTCCCCCCCCCCAATAATGCCCCCCACCCCAGGAGGAACAATATTGACTGAGCAAAGGAAATAAGAAACTGGTTAAATTGATAACATTGATGTGATCTTTCTTGGTCTTTCTTTTTCCACTTGAAAACAGCATCAGGCAGTGTTTATAAAATATTTCAATTGACTAGAACTCAATTTCCGTTCTGAAAATTTCCTGTCCCAACTGGCATGGTAGATATGCCACTTGGTATCTTATCTCAAGATCAAATTTTACTATCTAATTTCTAAGATTTGAAATATTTTTTACTATTCCAGGTTAAAAAGCACAGTAAGAGTAACCAATAACAATAATATTTTTTTTATTCCTGAAAAAATAGTTTAACTGAAGAGAAGGTAACTTTTAGTCATTGAATTTTTAAAAGTGTTGGATGTAAAAAGCTAAAAATGCTTAAATTCTGAAAAAAAAAAAAAAAAAAAAATGCTGGTTATAATATTTCTGTAAACCAGATTTACAATATGTTTATGTGTATATATATATATATATATATATATATATATATTTAGGATATGTGCTTAATTGAAGTCATACCTAATTTTGAAAATTAATTAGTTAATAATTAAGGAATTTAGGCAGGCATATATGTTCAAATGTAAGGCTAAACAAATCGAGAAAATGTCAATCCCTGAATGTACATTTCAACCTTACAGACACAAAATCACAAATTGAGAAAATGTCAATCTCTGAAAGGTCGAAATGTACATTCAGGGATTGACATTTTCTCGATTTGTTAGCCTTACATTTGAATATATATGCCCGCCTAAATTCATTAATTATTAACTAATTAATTTTCAAAATTAGGTATGACTTCAATTAAGCACATATCCTCCAAAAATTGTCGGTTTAAAGCCATATAAAAATAAACACATTTGTTTGTTTACTTAACCTCATATGTATATATATATATATATATATATATATATATATATATATAATTTTATATGATTCTGGACACCGCTAAATTTTGGAAAATCAAGTTTGTTTTGTTTAACGGCATATCAACCTCTGTGGGTCGAAAATCAAGTTTAGAAATACACAAGCTAATTGTTAGCATAAAAGTTATCTCCACTTGAATAATTGCATGTTTAAAGAAGTGGAATGGTAGTGCTAGTGCATAATTTGCATAGGATAGTATACTATTTGCATAGCAGACGTATTAGCCAGTCAGGATCCAGCTTGTGGTTACAGGATGGCATGAGTTATAGACCCAGCATACTTCCAAAGTGATAGTTATGTCTTTCTCAATGAACCTCTGATGGAATTTTTTTGAGACTTTTTAAAAAGATTTTTATTTAGTTTTGACTGTTAATTCTAAGGAAATATTGATAAGAAGCCTATACATATTCTGTACAGCATCCTAAGAGATTTAGCTGAAATTACAAGGTGTTTCAGATAAATTGTAATGTAATTGACCAATGGTATTTCTCTATCTGAAATAAGTACAAGGTGTTTCAGATAAATTGTAATGTAATTGACCAATGGTATTTCTCTATCTGAAATAAGTACAAGGTGTTTCAGATAAATTGTAATGTAATTGACCAATGGTATTTCTCTATCTGAAATAAGTAAAAGGTGTTTCAGATAAATTGTAATGTAATTGACCAATGGTATTTCTCTATCTGAAATGGAAAGAAGGAAAGAAAGTTTGTTTTTTTTCTTTTTTGGCGGGGCGGTCTAAAGTTGGTATCAGCCAGTCAGCGAGGGAGTCTATCCCCTTTTCAATAGCGCTAGACCAAGGAGATTGTTTTTGTTTTAGCATCTGAGATGGAGCGCCACACCTACCATCAGCTCCTTACTTTACCGCACAGATCCCTGTGTTACTCATACGCTGAGTTGGTGAGGACCGGTATCGAACTAGGAACCTTGTGGTTTCTAGCCGAACGCTCTACCGACTGAGCTAACTCGGCCCATAAAAAAAAAAAGTAATTTGCATATAATTTTGAGTTATTTCTACACATGCTATTAAAATTTGAGTGGACCTGGGGAAAATGCCAATGAAGGAATACTCCACACTCCCTAGAGCTCCAGAATTGGAATCTCACCACTAGATGCAGTTTAACATCATACCATGGACACCTAAACAGTAGTGTTTAATAAAGATAAAAAATGCATATTTTTCATCCAGAGATTTTTGAACTCTGGACCAGTTTATCCATTCTCCCAATATCATGACACACCTGCTGTGAACATTCACACACACACACCTGCATATATACACTCAACCCCACACTAATATACATACATACACATCCGCATAGATATGACCCCCACCCCACATAGATATACTTATATACAAGAATTCCTCAAGTTATTAAATTATGAAATATGTTTTTTCTGAAACAATCTGTATATATCTACCCAACACCTCCTCCATAGGTAGAATGTGATACAAGGTCAATTTTTAAGCAAAGTAAAGCTGGTTTGAACTCAGAATTTTACTTCTTCTAGACTGATTGCCTAACCTAGGCAAAATAATCCAGTCTGTTCTACTATTTACCCATAGTTGAGAGAAAAGAAAGATTCATGACATTCTCAAGGGCATTAATGCAAGGTGAAATGCAAACAGCCTCATCCAAGATTTAAACTTGAGTTGCTGATTTTATTTCCCAAGACAATAAACATTACACTACATACTTCCAAGTGTTCAAGCATTTACATATGAAATGTATTAAGTAAATTGCAATTAATGACCCTCAGTACGTGAAATCTAATTACTGACTTTGTGGTTTATGATTAGATATTCTACCAGTGTATTGAGTCAGTTAGTCTACTGTTGGTTTGAATAACAGCAGCTAGCTGAGTACATAATGAAGCAGTGTCCAAGACAGTTGGTATATATAGAAATCAAGAATGATCCATTCAGGAATTTGGGTGATTTGGGTCATTCCATTCCTTGAGTTCTGATTGGCTGCTTGATTTGAATGATATTGTGTAGTTTTATAAGTTTGTATTGGGTTACAACCGTTTGTTGCCATGTCTTCCCAATTCGACGGTAATTGGAACTTTGATTATTCTTCAACGGTATATTTGACTGTCTGAGTGTCTCTGTCATATAATTTCTTGAGTTCTGATTGGCTGCTTGATTTGAATGACATTGTGGAGTCTTATAAATACCCTGTCATTCTGCAGTAGACTTTGCAACTATTTGGGTTTGTATTGGGTTACAACCGTTTGTTGCCATGTCTTCCGAGTTTGACGGTAATTGGAACTTTGATTATTCTTCACAGTGAACCTTACTCAAAAGTTCAATCATAATTATTTTCAAGAGGTTATCCATTCAAATATTGGCCAAGTTCAGTAATTCTTACCTCTGACAACTGGGTGACAAGTTACTATTGAAGTCAGTTATTCAGTATACTGTTGGTTTGGACAACAACAACTGACTAAGCACAACTGAACTAGTGCCCAAAACAGCTGGTACTTATGAAACTTAAGAATAGTCCATTCATATATTTGGGCTATTCCATTCCTTGAGTCCTGATTGGCAGCTTGGTTTCTATGATGTTATGAGGCTTCATAAATACTCTGGTCTTCTGCAGTAGGATTGCAACAAGGTTAGATCTGTATTGAGTTACAGCTACTTGTTGCCCTGTCTTACCAATTCGATGGTAATTGGAACTTAGTATGATTATTCTACAGTAACAATTTCTAGAACTGTTTTCAATTGGTTTATCAATGGTGTAATGCTGAGGATTTCATAAACTGAAATCTTTTCTTGGATTGATGAAACTAGAGGATCACATCATTTGGAGATCAGAAACCTTTCCTCTCACTACAAATAATCATATTTCATGGAATCTTCTTGAAAATTTGTTCATTATAAATTATTACTACAGACAGATCACCATTCAGCTCAGAATTTTCTAGTTCTGATCTTTGTTTTCCTTGAAAAGCACATACCTAGGTATGTGAACTGTTAAACAAGATTAGGAAATCTCCACATTGGCTGGTAAGCATCTCAAATTAGTAGATATTAATATAATGGATGATAGAATAAAACAATTTAATTTTGATTTTAAAACTGTCAAGTTTTACAAAATTACTTTCAGTTTTAATTCATAAAAATATTGTTGAAGAACGAAAGTAGGTTGAATATCGTTTCCTTGTACAAGAACAATTCACGACATCTATTAATAATTGAGATTCGGTCTCTATTTGTCTGTAACCAAAACCACCAAACAGCTTACATCACAACAAAATCATCAATACATAGAATAAAAAACAATTAATATTAATGAAATAAATAAAAGCTTTTCCTTATAATTCAATGAATAATTTCTGAATAAAAACTGTTGACTGTTTAATGATTACACAAAATCCAAAAACAAAAGTTAAGTGTAGATACCACAGTTGGAATGGGAAAATATCAAACTCTCTAAACCATGTCTCATGAATAAAATAAATGATTAGGATAGCAATACACAGAAGCAAATTTACTCAACATTATAAATAAAGTATAATTCTTTGAGTCTCGGTGATCAGAGACAGAAGTTGTTCTACACAGTAATAATAAAACAATAAAGATAACAATGATGATAAACACTCATGAATTCACTGAAGATAAATTTTCAAATGAATCAAGTGTATTTCTTTAATTACAAATAACATTCTCTTTTTGTTTTAACTTTTATCAGAATTTCAGACAAACTCGCCAGATAATTTAAATACAGCCAATGTTATAAAAGCAACAAACAGTAAACTAAATACCATATATATATATATATATATATATATATATATGTGTGTGTGTGTGTGTGTGTGTGTGTGTGTGTGTGTGTGTGTAAATCGATACTTGAACATAAATTAAGAATCAATCATTAATTCATAAAATGTTGTTCTTACTCCTTCTCGTTTAGCTTTACAAATTGATGTTAATGATAATTTTGTTGTCTAAAAATGAGGTCTTCAAGAATCAACCAATACATAAGTATGTTATAATTCCTGTATATCGTAATCCAAGAGAGAAGGGAAAAGGAAAGGTTGACTTGATGAAGACAACATTGTACCACTTGCCATTTTGATAGAGCAACAGAAACAAACGATAACAAACAAAGAAGTTTAACAAGAAAGGAAATTGGAATAGACAATTCTACAGTATAAATTATTGTTTGACAAAACTCAAATTTTCTTGTCCAGAGTTTGAAGAATGGATTTCCTATTGTTCTGTATATTTTTAGGTTGTTGCTTATGCATGTGAAAGGTGTAATCACATGACTTTGATAGTATGTGAGAAAGTCATTGTTAATGCTAGTAGCTTAGTTTTAATTGCAGTAGTTCTTATTTTCCTGTGGTTAAGAAAAGAGAAGGGCAGTATTCAGAGAATGGATTTATGGTAGTCCTTGTGTTGGAATGAATTGTGGAAAGGGAAGTTATGGGTTTGAAGCATGAACTCTCAGTACTTGTTTTTACTGTTATTGTGGATGTCTATTAGCTCAGTCGGTAGAGCATTTGGCTAGAAACCACAAGGTTCCTAGTTTGATACCGGTCCTCGCCAACTCAGTGTATGAGTAGCAAAGGGATCTGTGCGGTAAAATAAGGAGCTGATGGTAGGTGTGGCCCTCCACCTCAGATGCCAAAACAATCTCCTTGGTCTAGCGCTATTGAAAAGGGGATAGACTCCCTTGCTGACTGGCTGATATCGACTTTAGGCCGCCCCGATGACTTTATTTTTACTTATTGTTCTTTGTAGGATTAATATGGTCATGTGTCGAGCCATAAATGGAGGTTCAATGATTTTATGTATGTTGACATTGAAAAAAAACATTAAGAGGGTCACACTATGTTGCATGTAAATGATGTAGGTAGGACCATTCTATATGCAAGTTGACTGTGAGGCTGGAAAAATGGTTGTTAGCCAGCAATACCATGGGAAAGGGTTCATGAGTGGCTAAGTTGAGGGTCCACCATATATGCCAGCTGATCCAGTAAAAGAAGAGGGAATCATATGTGTATGGATAGACATCTGGTCAAGCTATATATAGATGCTAGCCCAATTCTGTCAGAAAAAAAAGGGAGAGAAAGAAGAATTCAGTGTATCTATTCAGTTTTCAAGGGTATTTGTAGTGGTACCTTCCCGGGTTAGTTCAGTTGGTAGCGTGTTTGGCTAGAAACCACAAGGTTCCTATTTAATACCGGCTCTCGCCAACTCAGCGTATGAGTAGCACAGGGATCTGTGCAGTAAAGTACGGAGCTGGTGGTAGGTGTAGCACTCCACCTCAGAAGCAAAAACAATCTCTTTAGTCTAGCTAGTGAAAAGGGGATAGACTCCCTTGCTGATTGGCTGACACCGACTTTAGGCCACCGCAAGGACTTTACTTACTTAACTTCTGATTAACCAAAAAGGATTACATAATCTGCCTACAATTATATATTTTCAGTAAGTAATCAGCTGGAGAGCTTGTGTGGTCCCTAGCCAACTTATTTTTTATTTAGAGAGTAGCAATTATATATGGTAAGTAACTGAATAATATCATAAGTGTTATGTTATTTTCTGTATTAAAAATAACCAAGAACATGAAACACTTACTCAAGCTTAAGACTGGGCTATTAACTTAAACCACAAATATTTTAATGTGTTGTGTGTTGTAAGTTTTCAAGGAAAGCAAAACACAGTTCATAGAAAGACACAGTAAAAATAATAAAAATGAGAAATTATACCAAAGATAGAACCATAATGGCTAAAAGTAATTTATGCATTAACCGATGCCAGTGTACATTGGTAGAAATCTTTGGCAAGGTCATCATGACAGTTTGGCTAAACCTAAAGCAGACTGGATGGTTTGCCACATTTCAACAACCAAAATGAAAAAAATCCAAAGATTCAGGGCTGTTTGAGATACAGGAACCTCTAACAATATTGGCACCATTCTCTTATAATTCAAATACAAGATATGCTTCATTGTCAGTCATTAAAAGTTGGCTATTGACCATTCAAAGATCTTGAAATAAAGTAGGACCTTTCTCTTTGGGGAGAAGCAATCATGAAAATAGGTATTCATTTTAACTAGGATGTGCCATATATAATTATCCAATGTCACTGCCAAATCTTATATCATATTAACTTTAACCAGGTGCTCTTTACTTACTTTATTTCTACTAGCAAATATATGCACCCTCCGGGTGCAAGTATTTAAGTTTTAATGTAATAACGTATTGTATTAAATTAGAAAGGCTAATGAAACTAAATAAGAATACAGATAAAAAGATTTGAAACAGAGGGAGGTATAATAAAAGATTTGAAACAGAGGGAGTATAATAAAAAATGGAACAACTGAAACTTACTCTTCCATCACTCTCGTCTTTCATTGTTATTTTTTTCTAATTTAAGTATTTAGTTATAAGAGGAAGTAAAGAATAAAATGACAGTTATTTTATCTTGTTAATGGATTTCATTTAAGATTTATTGAAGAAACTTTTCCTTATATTCATTAAAATAAAACCAAACAGTTAGAAATCAATAATACTAAGCACATATTTATTAAATTCGATTTTTAATATTAATATGCAAATTAGCCTTCCCGTTCACACTGTAAACCGCTATTTTGTTGTATATATAAATATAATTGCATGTTGTCTGTATGTAGACATAGTTAACAGTATTAATAATGTAAGACAAATTTATTAATATTTGAGGTTTAGATAAAAATAAAATCATGGAGAATGTGATGTCAATAACTAAGAGAATTGTGACTTGAGTAGGAATATAGTTTCGGTTACAGACAGAAAAACACACAATCTCCATTATAATAAGATTACTTATACTTATACTTACATATATAGCAAAATAGAACCTGTTGGAAAGACAATCTTTTTGAAAAAATGAACCTGTGAATTTAAAATATTATGTAAGCATTTTTTGTCTCTTGGCATGTATTAGTTGATGGAGTGTAGAGAAACAGTTGACCATAAGCCTGTTGAATGCTAGGGTGTCTTCCATGAAGGAGAAAGGCAAAAATGTGACAGAAAACCTCATTGACACTGCTGGAATTGAGTAACTTTATCTTGGCTATTTTGCTGAGTTAGAGAAAACATTAGAGTGTCAGAGCCCTTGCCAACATATTTGATAGACTTTATGGAATTGTAAGCCTCAATATTAATGTGTACATTAAATGGCTTGGTCAAGAGTAGGCAGTAGGGAACTATTCATGTGTTGTCAATTTCAAGCTGTCAAATAAAGATATGGAAGTCTCTACCAGGGAGCATAAACTATCTGGGTTTTAACAATATTGACGAGTTCTTTTTCACCGAACAATCATTCATGGTCAGGTGAACCATTTGACATTGGCAAGGATCAAATTAAGATTTACCTGGGAATAATCAATATTAGATAACAATATACTCAAAATTATGTGGATAAAATGTTGAAATTTATTTATAACAACTTGCTTATGTTAGTTGTATTGATGTTTGACTTCAACAGATGTTTAACATTTTCAATGATGGCTAAAGATTTTATTAGAATTTCTTTTTATCTTAATACAGCTGTTAGGAAGCAACATAGATTAGAAATTAAGAATAAATCTCTGGTGAGACTTGAACTGACACCCCATTTCTTCAGGATGCTTCTTAACATAAAAACTGCCTTACTAATGAACCCATAGTCTTCCAGCTGCAGTTATCTATATGGAATCGGACTCGATCTATTCTTCACGGATGCGATCGCGTATAGAGGTGGCCTTTCCGTAGCGTGTCTACCGCTGTCGGCGCAATCGTCTTGCTGTCTGTGACGCTGCCGCCGATGTCGTCGACTGTTGGACAGCTGGGTCTCCTCCCGACTTTCTCCTCGCCCGAACACTGTCGTTGCCACCAATATTGCCCCTGAAGATGACAGCAGTAGATTGAAGAGAAGACTGAAAACTCAAAAGAAGAAACCACATTCGAAAAGTCGGCCTGGAAACTCGCTTCGCACGAACATGCTCCATGTGTCCACGTCTCCGGTTTACCATTGCGACAGATAGCTAGCGGTTGCCGCTGTCATCGAAGTTAGTCATTCGATGTGACAGTCGGTGACTATCGTCATCGTACCACCGATGATACCTGGTTGATCCTGCCTTATTCTTTTTCTGAACACTTGATATATGTCCATTTATATTTATAATCATTAATAATATCAGTATGAACCCTTTTATTATTATTTCTTAAATAAAGCATTGTTAATTATTATTAATTTTAAGATTTTAGTTGCTTTGTAATATATATATATATATATATATATATAAAAGTAATTTGCTTGAAGCATTGTCAAGTATGTTATAATATATTAATAATTTGAAGGCAATTACAATGCGTATAAAAAATAAAAACAAAAAGATGTTATTTTTTTGTCTTATCGATTTTGAAGTATAAACTTCATCTTCAGAGGTGCATATAAAAAATGTACGTGCTTACGTTTTTCTTTCCTCTCCTTTTTTTTTTTTTCTTCTCCCCCTTTCTTTTTCCCTCATGTTATGAACGAAATGGGCGAATAACTGTAATTTCTTTTTTTTTTTTTTGAATGTCTGTTGAGAACGAATGCTTGAACCCTGTATCCAATATTGTCTGTTTGTCATCCGGTGAATATTGCAACAATGTAGCCATGTCAAAGGGATAGAAGTATAGGATATCCAGTAAGATTTGTTTGTTTCTTTGTTTTGTTTTACGGCATGTCAACCTCAGTGGGTCATTTAATGCCGATAAAGTTTTGAAATAAATCAATTCCTAATGGATAATACAATTTTTTTATAAATACATTTTTCTATTTAAGCCATAGATGGGACCCTAACAGGTACTACCACTCCAGGTCAGAGTGGACCAGGGAGCAATGGTGATGAAGGGGTGCTCCACATTCCCAGAGCTCCAAAATTGGAACTTCACCATCAGATAGAGTTTAATGTCATTCCTAGGATATGTAGACCCACAGCCACTGCCTTCTAGCACCCATATGATAAAAAGGGGTTGGGGCTTGCCATAAGGGCAATATCCAGTAAGAAATGAACTTACTAATTATGGTTTGCTAGTATAGCGATGCTAACCATTACATCATGTGAGATGCCCTTTATAAAAATTAATCAGATAGCATATTTGGTGCAAGACCATAAATATGGTACACCCCAATAAAGATCAAAGCTGTGATTCAGTAATAATTGATTTGTGAGCCTAGATTGTTAATCATTACAGTACAATGAGAAAGAAGACAATTACTGTTGAGAAATCAGTTTCCTCTGTGCTTCTTCATTAAATTTACATATTATTTCTCTTTGTGATGAAAGAAAGAAATTTTGCATAGAATCCTGCATTTTGCATAGAAGTTCTGCAATTTTGCATGTTAATCACCATTTTGCACACTTTGTTTCCTCAGGTGAATGAAAAGTTAAACGTCATTTTGTTTGTGACGTTCTCTTGGCCAGTAGATTGAACTGTGCCTTTCCCCTACCAGTTTGTATCTAAGGGGGAGTAACTCTGAACTGAGCGAACTCCCTTTAATCTTTTAACCTTTGAATTTGGTCTTGCTTGATGGTTTTTGAGTATTTTTAACATTTTCCCATTCATTTGCTATTTGAGTTTCATTTGGGTCAGTTATTTGGGTATCAGTATTTTTGTTTGTGTTCATCGTTATTTTATATTATTTTTGGTTGCCTCTAGAAAATTTATTATGTCTTCTGCTTCTTCTTCTTCCAAGTCCTTGATTAGAAGGCGATATTTGTTTAAGAGGAAGATCCTTTATACCTTAAATCTTTTATACCTTATTCTTCTTAAAGAAAGCAGATTTGTTGCTTTCATGTCCTTAGTAAGAATTGAAATTACTAATTATGGTTTGCTAGTATCGCCATGTGAACTATTACATCATGTGAGATGCCCTTTATAAAAATTAATCAGATAGCATATTTGGTGCAAGATCATAAATATGGTACACCCCAATAAAGATCAAAGCTGTGATTCAGTAATAATTGATTTGTGAGCCTAGCTTGTTAATCATTACAGTACAATGAGAAAGAAGACAATTACTGTTGAGAAATCAGTTTCCTCTGTGCTTCTTCATTAAATTTATATATTTCTCTTTGTGATGCTTACTTAAAGAAAGCAGTTTTGTCGCTTTCATGTCCTTAGACAATGTTCTTAATATTTTGTATCTTTTTTTCTGTTTACATTTCTCCTTGATTAGTCCACTTTTCTTGCTTGAATTTTTAATTCTTCTCAAATCTCTTTGTGCGATATTTTTAAAGCCAGTTTGATATATTGCTCATATAAATATATCCAGGAATTTTACTAACACTGACTGGTTAAAACACCCTGTTGAGAATTTTCTAAGTCCAGAGCATTCCTATAAGGATATATAAAAAAAATGGCTAAAAATGACCTTTGCATCTAAAGTCACCTATTATTTCCCTTAAATCAAAGACTTCTAAATATGTTTACTATTACATTTAAACAAATGATATTATTTGGTGTGGATTAGGAAAATAAATGAGACTTCTGGCCGGGTGGAATGAGGTGGTATAGGATTTTAAGAGTTAATACCAATCTTATTATGAAAATATTAACTTGTATAGACACAATTACACAGGCACATATATTTAGTTTTATAGAGCAAGTGATTTCATAACCCTATAGACACACACATACATAAAAAAAAACTCCCACTACTAACCTCTGCTAACACCAACAACTCCCCTATTCATGACCTCCTAATTCACCAGTATGAAAATGTTCACCGTTGAAGCAAGAACTCAATCCAATGTCCTGAAGAAGGTCTAACAGACCGAAACGTTATAACGTCGACATCACTACCCACAATAAACATAGATTTTGTACAACATCCCGTGTTTGTCTACCTTTCTCCACATGCATACATAAGTATTTAGAATTAAAAGCAACAATATTTACAAAAATGCATACAAACACCTTTGAATATTTCCCCTTCTTTGATAGTCCATTACATATTAAATCCAAATAAATTCTAATACTTTGATTCTCACTATGAATAAGCTTGTTAATAATTATTTTTACTGCTTTTAAGTGTCCATCTTTTGATGAGTCTCTATATAAATATTGAATTATATTAGGTTCTGGGAAAAAAATTGTTACATAATGGCCCGCCCCCTTATGTAACAATTTTTTTGCCAGAACCTAATATAATTTAATATTTATATAGAGACTCATCAAAAGATGGACAAATATAATTAAGTGACCTGAAAAAAATTAGAAAGTTTTGAAATAAAATAAATAATGCATTATAAAGATCATTCATTGATAAATAAACACTGAAAATTTCATTAAAATTGGATAATTCCCTGATTTTTGGTAAATTATTTTCTGTAGGGGGGGGGGGCTAAAGTCATTTTTCAGGCTCATTTTGCCAGTACCTAAAATTATATGAAAATGAAAGTTGCAGATATTTGTATCTAAGCAACATTAGAATAAACAATTTTATCTGTTTGTCTCACTTCCTCAATCTAATTTAGGCTTTTTAATTGATCTATGTATATCAAGGATGGAAATGAAGTCTGAAAAATATTTGTGTACATAATCAATATTGAATTAACAAAGACGTTATGCAAATTTAATTTTGTTAATATTACATTATCCTTTTAACATTTGACATAAACAAAATAAACTGCACTTTTTTATTATTCAAATATTGATAGATAAAAAAAATATTAAAAAATCATTTCCCAGGGATACTTTCATGTTTTCTAATTTAAAATTATTTAATAGACAAGGTTTTGACTTTCTATGTTTGATGTTAGAAACAGATCTAGGTTATTTCCTATAAATCCAACCGAATAAAAGGGGAACCACTCTGATTGGCTGATAAATTATTTATGTATTTATTGATCTACTAGGAAAAAGAAGTTAGGGTTAGGGTTAGTTTAATGTGAAAATAATGGGTAGATTAATTAACAGATAAAATTCATTCAGAGTGGTTCCCCTTTTTTAGTTTGGAGTTACAGGAAATAACGCAGATCTATGATGTCATATCATATGATTATTAATTAATCAGCAAGGTTTAAACAATCAAAAAGAATTTATTTATTTATAATCAAATTTATATGTGAATCACATGAGAATTACTTGTAAGTCGGGTAGTATTTTTATCTTTGAGATTTATTATCAATCTCTAATTTTTGTAATGAAATAACCACCATCACTACCAGTTGGGATTATTTTAAAAAGGGTAGTTAGGGAGTAACCGACAGAGAACAAATAACAACCTAAATTTAAGGACTTGAAAAACTACCCTCCTCCCCATTGGGGATAGACTATGATGTACCAATTTCTTCATTGACTTTATAATACCACTTTATAGAGAGAGAGAGGTTGAAGCACCAATAATAAAGTGAGTGGTATTTTTCTGTGACCACATTTCTAACTTTTTCCCTTCCTATGAACTTATCTTCATCTCAGTCAACCTTCTTTGAGACCCAACACTGCAACAATTTTTATCATTCCTCCTCATTAGTTTTTATTGAAGTCAGTCAGTCAACCATTGGTTTGAGCAATGTGACTGGTCAAGACAACTGGTATTTATGGGAATTCAGAACAGTCCACCCATGCACTTGGGTGAGTCCATTCCTGAGTCCTGATTGGCTGCTTGGTTTGTAGGATCCTCTGAGGCTCCATAAATTCTGCCACTTTGCAGTGGTCTTTATGGCATCTCAGAATTGTATTGAGTTACAACTGCTTGCTGTCTTGTCTTGCCAATTCAACAGTAATTGGACTTAGTATTTTATAGTTTTTATTTTATAATGATTTGAATATCAAATTCAAGAGTCTTTTTTGCCCAATGTCATTTAAAAAAAATTTTCAGTATAGAAATGTTATTTGAATGTGGTAATAAGTGACAAGGTAGAAACTTTATATAACTCTTTTTGTTCTGTCTTAAACAATTTGCTAGGATGTTATTGCCATCTGCAACTATAGTTGAATTCCTAAAGCTATGCCTTGTACAACAATATGTAAATTTCTAGCTACCATGCTGTGTGCAAATGTAGACAAATTTCATACTTCATTCCTTTTGTTGGGCAGTATTTTCCACCCAGTGGAGAATTTTGCAGAGAAATTTCTTATTATTTTGGCACCAATATTTTTATTCAGTTTGTCGTCATGGAAACTGGTAGAGATAAATGAAACCGGTTTTAAAGTAACATTTTTTGCAGGAAAAATTATACTCATTAAAGGATAAGAAGATATGACAGTTAATATCTTACAGTAAATGCAGATAAATTTCTGTCAAGGCTATGAATAAAACATTCCTTTTTTTTTCTCAAAGCACGTAAGGTCCTTTTTAAAGCAGTAGATCTCTGTTGGCTATTATGGTGTGCCACTGGCAAGACCATGATTAAGATGTCCTGGGTATGACATATTCTAGAATTTAAAGAAATAATCATTCTTAGAATTTATAAGAATGTTTTTTGTACCCTACAGAAATAATCATTCTTGTAGAAGCCTAACTACTGTCGAGTTAGCAGACAAGAACAAACATGTAAGCTGTAACTTAAATACAGTCCTTGCATGTTGCTGGCATAGTGCATAGTGATGGCTGAAGAGTGGGTACTTGTACATGTCCTTACTCACCCTGGAAACCAACAGCCAATCAGAACCTAGCAAATTAACTTGCCTGAGTTCATAATGGAACAATCCAAAGCTCCATATAAGCCACCTACCAAACTCTAGTTTCAGTTTAGTAGCCAGCTTGTAACAGAGCTGAACACTTGAAAAATCCAACAATTCTTAGAATTTATAAGAATGTTTTTTTGTACCCTACATATTCTAGAATTTAAAGAAATAATGATTCTTAGAATTTATAAGAATGTTTTTTGTACCCTACATATTCTAGAATTTAAAGAAATAATGATTCTTAGAATTTATAAGAATGTTTTTTGTACCCTACATATTCTAGAATTTAAAGAAATAATCATTCTTAGAATTTATAAGAATGTTTTTTGTACCCTACATATTCTAGAATTTAAAGAAATAATGATTCTTAGAATTTATAAGAATGTTTTTTTGTACCCTACATATTCTAGAATTTAAAGAAATAATGATTCTTAGAATTTATAAGAATGTTTTTTGTACCCTACATATTCTAGAATTTAAAGAATAATGATTCTTAGAATTTATAAGAATGTTTTTTGTACCCTACATATTCTAGAATTTAAAGAAATAATGATTCTTAGAATTTATAAGAATATTTTTTGTACCCTACATATTCTAGAATTTATAATGATCTTAGAATTTATAAGTATGTTTTTTGTACCCTACATATTCTAGAATTTAAAGAAATAATCATTGTTAGAATTTACAACAATATTTTTGTGTCTCTTGGGTTATTTAGCCAGATGATTGTTTTAGAATCTCTGTAAAAAATCAATGATGACTGATACTTACTAAAAAAAATAAAAGTTACTATTATGCAAATATTACTGAGCAGATCATATCACAAGAATTATGTCAATCATTGTTGGCATTTTATTTTCTTTAATCAAATTTTTTTGTCTGTGTTGTAAAAGTATGGAATTCAGTTTTGTGAATATGTCCAGTCACCAAGTAATTGTATTTATTTGCACAATGTTCCATTCAATCATAGTGTAGGAACAAACATCATATTTACTCGAGAGAAAACGTATATTTTATTGAAGATAAGTCTATATGGCAGTGATGAAAAACAAAGTACCAGTAAGCGTTATAATAAAATCAGATGAAAGTAGACATAGACATATTATCATTACCTATTCATGTGAATGTACACATTTATATTTATTAGCTATGTGTATATCTATCTTTAATATCAATATGTTTTCAGTCTCTTTGTATTAACACATCAAGATTTACTCACTCTCTCACATGCGTATATTTGCAGGCAAAGAGAAAAAAAAACTTATTTTTAGGATCACTAAAGCTTCCAAGACTAAAGTTAATATTTGAATAAACGCCATATTTAAAACATTAATTCATATACATATTTGATTAAAGATGAACAGGTGGGTATATATATATATATATATATATATATATTTTTGGTACAGCTAAACTTGTATAAGATTTTGAAAAATAACAACATTTTATTGATCAGCAAATTTCTTTTATTTTTCGAAAGAGAAAAAAAAAAAAAAAAAGAAACTTAAGGACCCTTTCGACCGGTGCTTTGTCAAAAGTAATGACTGGTAGATCGTTTAAAAGTCACATTGTAAATCAAATTGGTTAAAAGAGAGATTCAATCAAGCAAATGGTGGGGTAACATGAAGGAAAAAAAAAAGAAAAAAGAAAAAATTTTTTTTGGTAAATACCTTCAGGTGATCCCCACCTCAGCAATAACATCCCCAGCAAAAATTACCAGGGAGTGCTTAAGATGTCTCTGTCTACACAAGGATGGGCAATAAAAAAAAATGGAGACTGCCTCGAGGACATTGAGATGGTGACTTGTCCTAGCCTTGTGTAGAATAGAAAATTGCTGATCGCTTAGTTTGTTTTACAGCTATTTGAACCACAAAGGTGGTCACTGATGGCAGATCCTTGTGCTTGGGAAAGCCCGGATGTGGTTTGGGGAGCCTCTTATACCCCTCGGGACATTTGGTTTATTCGGACGTTTATATATATATATATATATATATACACATATATAAAGTTGCAGTGATAGCATGAACCTCCATGACTCTTCACTGCCACCTATCCCTATTGCCATTGCTCCTGGAAGGTACTCTGATAGAATGCCACTTATAAGCTTGTCCTTGCTTCTCCAGCAGTGTCCAGAATGTCTTGTTCATCTGCTGTGATCAAGAAATATATATATATATATATATATATAGATATATAGATATAGATATATATTTGTGTTGAAAGAAATGATTAGAAGTGAAAGAATATGAGGGTGAGGATGATGTTGACATGTGTTTCAAATGTGTTATTTATATGTATGGACATTTATTTAAAGCAAGATAAAATTAATATGTACCAAACATACATCTCGATCATCTTTAGGACAAGAGATAAATATTTGTATTGTCAAATTTTGCTTTCAATTTATATATATATATATATATATATATATATATACACACACACACACACCAACCCCTCCGTATGAGCAGGATGTGACACAAGGTCAATTTCTTTAACGGAGTTTAACAGGTTTGAATTCAGAGTTTTCCTTCTCCTAGACCGGTTGCCTAACCAAGGTTAAAGAGCCCAGTCTGCCTACTATTTTACCCATAGCTGGAGGGAGAGTAGGATTCATACCTTTCCCAAGGGTATTAGCGCTAAGTGAAATGCAATTACCACGTCCAGGATTTGAACTCGGGCGACGAGTCCATTTTCCATGACTTTAACCATTACACCACGTGCTTCCTTTTTCTAATATATATATATATTAGAAAAAGGAAGCCAGTATGGAAAATCATATTGATGTGTTTTGATACAGAATCAATCAAATTGATATTTTTCACTATTGATTCTGATGACACTATTCATATAGAGATACATGTCAGCCTGATCTTTCATAATGCCATCCTTTTTCTCATAATGCCAAATCTTATTAAAAACCTTACCCCCCCCTATATATTGTGTATGAGAAAGAACTGTATAATACATCCACAAATGCATTTTGAGAGACACAGAGAGAGAGAGAGAGAGAGAGAGAGTTAATATTTCCAAAACATCAAAAATTCAAGTCTGGAAATGGCCAGAGTGACAACTTAGCTGCTTCTTATTGGATAATAGGGATCATGTAATAGATAAATGACATAGCAATAACTGGGGATAAGGTGAGCAGTGAATTCAAGTCATGCTTTCAGGACATATATTTGAGGCCATAGAAGTGGGAGAACTTGGGGGAGTAGGACATTGAATTGGAATGGGTGGCTCTAAAAATGGAGTTCATAATAGAAAGAAATTTTGTAGCACAGGACGATGTACTGACATAAAGTTTTTTGGTACATTGCAGGAAGTAGACAAATTGGAAAATTGAAGTAACAGTGAATTTATTAGAGTTAAAAGCATCAGGACAATTTTAGAATGGCAAATAATGTAAAATGAAAGGGACATGATGTAGAGCTAAGTATCAAGATATATTTTATTTACTTTTTTTTTATTATATAAAAGCTCATTCTCTTCACAGAATGAAAAGAGAGTTTCTATTTCTAGAATTCTGGATTCTGACTTCTTTGTTTTATATATATATATATATATATATATATATATATAATCAGAGATGCTGATAGGTATGTGTCCTGCGTCCCTGGCACACAAAAATCTAAAAGGACACAGTCAAATCATATCCATGTATCCCAGTATTTTTCTTTTTTCTTTCCTCACCATTTCGAGCTAATTGTAAAATACATTTCATAGTTTCTTTGAAATGAATTACACAGGATAGGTTCCAAGGTAGGAGTTAGAAGGCTTTGTTTGTTTCCCAGATAATAAATAAAAACTCTACAATCTATTAAGAAACTTTAGTTGGGACCCATTAATTTTTCCTGGGGACTCATTTAAAGCAAATATGTGCATCCCAGGATGCACTAAATCAAAAAGCTATCAGCATCACTTATATATATATATATATATATATATATATATATATATATATATATATGATAAATTGTTGCATATAAATTGTTTATCAATAACTCTTTCTGCCTCTAAAACTAAATCATGTTCTGTAATTATACAAATATAATTTTGACATTGATGAAAAAAATGTCAAATATCAGATAAAGATAATAGCCCACCCTGACATTTTTATATTAAAAAAAAAAACACCACATACACACATGCAAAGAGCAACTTCTCCAAAATGTTGAATTTCTTTGTAAATGAACAAAGAACACAAAAGTCATGATTTTTATTTCAAAGCCAAAATATTTGTTTTTTTACATTAATTTGAAGCAAGTTCTAACTTCTATGGTTCAAGAGCCAAATTGTGTAATCATAAATACGTGTTTGATAAGCCTCTTGATTGTATCATCAAATTTGTGGAAAATTGACAAATAGAATAATAATAAAGAATTAAAATCAAACAAAATAAATACATTTTCCCTCTTATACATTGTGCTTCAAATATGTTTTTCAGGAACTCCCACTAAGAGTACAGTGAGTACAACTTTTGCTATTGGTCTTCCCCAACTCAGCACAAGACTCACTTAAGCTTGACTATTATTACTATGATTATAAACTTACTTCTGATCGTATACCTAAACAGAACAGAGATAATGGTCATACAAAAGAGACATTAAGAACTTTGCTTCCTTCAGTTTATTTATCTTAATTATTGTTTTATATGTGAACATGCAAACATATACACAAACACACCATACATTTCAGGGTTGAATCATAGGTCCCAGAGTTATATATTATGACAAACAAAATGCTTCTGACCCACTTATTATACACCTACAATATCATTCAAATATCATGCACTTAGTAAATGTGAATAAAATTATAAAATTAAATACATTAGAGGTCATAACTATCATCTAAAAGTCAGCAAAAATAATCTGGAATCTTTTAAAAAATCAAAGAATGAAACCAGAAAGTCTGGAATAAAATTTGGAAATGTCAACCTGATACATGCAATAACATCTGTTGCCACCCAGAGGCATAATTTAACGGAGAGGAAATGCCCTTTAATGCTCTGTCATAATTTTGGTAAAATTTCAGTCAAGATGAAAAGATCAGACTAGAGAACTTTGAACCTCTATTATGTCTAGAAATAGAATAACACCTATCTTCTCACTGTCTTGTTATTTATCTTTAGAGTACTAGTTAGTAAGATTTGTTTACAATCCTTTAGAATTCATATCTTAGAGTACTAGTTAGTAAGATTGGTTTACAATCCTTTAGAGTTACTATCTTTAGAGTACTAGTTAGTAAGATTTGTTTACAATCCTTTAGAGTTCTTATCTTAGAGTACTAATTAGTAAGGTTGGTTTACAATCCTTTAGAGTTCTTATCTTAGAGTACTAGTTAGTAAGATTGGTTTACAATCCTTTAGAGTTAATATCTTTAGAGTACTAGTTAGTAAGATTGGTTTACAATCCTTTAGAGTTCTATCTTAGAGTACTATTAGTAAGATTGGTTTACAATCATTTAGAGTTAATATCTTTAAAGTACTAGTTAGTAAGATTGGTTTACAATTCTTTAGAGTTCATATCTTAGAGTACTAGTTAGTAAGATTGGTTTAAAATCCTTTAGAGTTGATATCTTTAGAGTACTAGTTAGTATAAATAACTTACAACCAAGTGACAGTGAGTTTATTTGCCAAGGTTAGTTATGTACTGAAGTTGGTTTACTTGAAATGTATGGATTTGTGCCAAATCTAAACTTATATTTTATATAATGAGTAAATATTTATATATATCTCAATCAGCTTATATCTATTTACTAATGTAAGTGTGTGTATATACATATATATATATATATATGTGTGTGAAGAAAAGGAAGTGAATCCGACGGTATGTAGTATATTAGGAAAGAATGAAAAAACACAGGTTTAAATGGGTTAAGTGGTGAGTTTATTGGCCGACGCTGCAGTGTTTCGATCTATTAATTAGATTTCTTTTCGATACACACACTTACACAGTCCCATACTCACACCGTAAAAGAGAATATTTGACCTCATATTTCAAACCGTCTCCTTTTTTCAAACCTCAAAACTTTTAAACAGACTGAATAACAAAGACTACCACTCGCTTTTCTTGTTATTCTGTGATAAAAAAATTTCTTATTACCTTCCATATACCAACAAATGCCCTGAAGATGATCTAATTAATAGATTGAAACACTGCAGCGTTGGCCAATAAACTCACCACTTAACCCATTTAAACCTGTGTTTTTCATTCTTTCCTAATATACTTATATTATATATATATATATATATATATATATATATATATATATATATATATAAAAAGATATGAAAACACCACAAAATGCTGTTAAAGTGAAAACATTTTATAACAGCATTTTGTGGTTTTTTTCATATCTTTTTATATATACTCATACCGTCAGATTCATTTCCTTTCTTTTAACATATATATATATATATATAATATATATATGAATTTCAACTAAATCAACAGCCATAGAATAATTGACATTATTTAATCTTTCAGTTGAAAATAAGATCCAAAAGACAAATTTCTAAATTTGGAAAGCCAAAGAGGTTGGAATCACTGATGAGGAATTAGTCCCAGAATCTTTTGGTCTATGAAAGGAAATCCTAGCAGTAAAAGACTATAAAATGTTGACTACCATTTGAATTGGCAGAATCAAAACCAAAAAAGAAGAATCTGTAAATAAATGAAAATCACCACGCAACTTGGCTTACACAAGTCAAATGAATAATTAAAAATCAATGATGTGTCTATAGATAGAAACCAGGCGATTTGAAATCCAAAGTTTAGTCAAAGATCTAATTTTCTTTCTTTCTTTTTTTTTTAGATAAATTTTTGTACAAACAGCTTATGTTTTGGTGTTTAGACAAAGGATCAAATATCTGAAAGTGAAAATAGAAAGTGATTACAGTGTTAGATAATTTCTTGGAAACAAACGTGAAAAAAATTGTTAGAGTTTTAAATCTTTGACAATTAAAATGTTTAATAAAGCCTGAAATGTAGCTTACAACAAAAATACTATGAGAACAATATCAAATTAATTAATCAAGTATAATTCATGAATATCAGACTTTAATATTGAATTTTAATTAACTATTATCAAATATTATATACGATAATTAATTAAATACATTACAGTCATAACATTAAAAATTCAAGATGGTTAAAACTACTTCTGTATTTTTTGTAACAAATCAGAATTATTAAAACAAATACTTAAACGTAAGGATTCAGCCCAGATATTTACCAAGTTCAACTTTGTTTGGCACCAGGTTATATTAGCAGCACATCCATCAGAAAAAAAGTTGATCTACTCATAATCTGTATGAAAAGCTTGTTAAACAAGGCCCCTTAAATAGGTATTTACTAGGGTCAGTTTAGTCTAGGAAAAGGCAATAGTAGAATGTAATCTAGTCAAGACAAAAAAATATTGCAGTAGAAATATTATCTGCCACAAGCTTGCTCTATATCAAGTACCATATTTGACAGCATATAGGAGGCACTTTTTTTCCAAAATTTTGACTCAAAAAATTGCCCTGCGTTTTATACATCGTAGGACTACTATAGGACTAGGCTAATCTTCTCTATGATGCTCACTAACCCAGCTTATGCTCAGTACTTTTACCTACCCTGTACTGCCAAATTGCTTTTATACAGCTATGTTTCTGCTTGTGTAATGCACAGCTAGACTGTTTTCAACAATATATGCTTAAATACACTAAAACTTTTTTTCCTGAATCTGACCTGCTGAAATGGGGGTGAGTCTTATATGCCCTCAAATACGGGTATTGAAATCAGTTAGTCTACTGCTGGTTTGAATAACAGCAGCTAACTAAGTACAACTGAAGCAGTGTCCAAGACAGTTGGTATATATAGAAATCAAGAATGATAATTCATGAATTTGGGTGATTTGGGTCATTCCATTCCTTGAGTTCTGATTGGCTGCTTAATTTGAATGATATTGTGTAGCTTTATAAATACCCTGTCATTCTGCAGTAGACATTGTGACTATTTGGGTTTGTATTGGGTTACAACCGTTTGTTGCCATGTCTTCCCAATTCGATGGTAATTGGAACTTTGATTATTCTTCAACGGTATATTTGACTGTCTGAGTGTTCTCTGTCATATAATTTCTTGTGTTTACTTATTCATGAAGGATATTTTGGTTCAAATTTTCAAAACACAAATATCTGATTCATTTTAACACACTTTTCTTTGTTCTAGTTTTATAAAAAATAACTGAATATTTTCTTTGAATATTTTTTCTTTGATTTCTGTTTTTTTTTTTTAATGTAAGTTTTTGTGAGATTAAATCTGTGGGATTTTTATTGTGATATTTATATAAAAAAAACATTCAAGGTTGTTTTATTTGTAATGAAAGTGATTCTTTGTGCCATTTATGATTTTTCTTAGGCTGGGGTTTTCCAGAACCAGGAGGATCTGATTTAGGAAATACAAGGAATCCATAAAGGAGGAGGAACAACATTCCTTGTATGAAGGAAGCTTCATTCTTCTCTTTTATAAGTTGTTCTATTTTTCGATTATACCCACTTCTGTTTCAAATCATTTTATATGCATTCTTATTTAGTTTCATTAGTCTTTCTAATTTAATATATTTCATTACATTAAAACTTAAATACTTGCACCCAGAGGGTGCATATTTTTTCTAGTTCATATAAAAAAAAAAGCAGAACTTATTCAAATCTCTTGTAAAATATTCTTGATAAATTAATAATCATTGTCTTTGTATTTGGGGGATATTCTGATTTACGTCCATCCATGATGTCTTTCTAATTGATGATTGAAATTTTTTAAAAATTGATTTCACAAGCATTTTCCTTTGTGGATATTCAATTAATGTTCTGCAGTCTTTAATACATGGCTACTTCAGTTTATATATATATATATATATATATATATATATATTGTGTGGAAGCATGTGGTGTAATGGTTAAAGTTGTTGCCCCGAGTTCAAATCCTGGATGTGATAATTGCATTTCACTTAGCACTGATACTTTTGGGAAAGGTGTGAATCCTACTTTCCCTCAAGCTATGGATAAATAGTAGGGCAGACTGGGCTCTTTAACCTTAGTTAGGCAACCGGTTAGGAGAAGGAAAACTCTGAATTCAAACTTGTTGAACTCCTCTCAAGAAATTGACCTTGTGTCACATCCTGCTCATGTGGAGGGGTTGGTATATATATATATATATATATATATATATGTATTATATGTTTCGATTTATGTCAGAGGGAAATCGTTAGTATACATCGCTGATGAAACTTAATAAAGTCGAAACAGTCTGTACAATGTTCTACACACCAGGCGATCCTTTGCCGAGATTCACTTGTCATGATTATTTTCTATAATTATCGAATTTTATGCGATATATGCATTGTAATTGCATTCAAGCCAATATATATATATATAATATAATAAGATAAATATATAAAGGTTTTGTTCCTTTGTCACCTAATAAATAGATATGTAAAACCTTTATATATTTATCTTATTATATTATATAACAGCTCTATTTTATATTGAGCACTCTACCAATTAATACTGCCTTTGGTACGCCATTCCAGCAAAAGCTGAAACAGTGACCATCTCACACTATAACTATATATATATATATATATATATATACTGTGCGTGTGCATATTGAATTAGGTATTTATTCAGCCCAGTTTTATCCATAGAAATAAGTGTAAATTAGTTTGTACCAATCTTTCAAACTAGCTGAATCTGCTTGTTCATTTGCCTGCTGAGAAAATTTCATCTTCACTTGGGTTTAAATTATAACCGTGACTGCTGGAGGGAAAACAAGCAACTAACTCACACAACTACCACAGTTTATATATATATATAAACACACACTCTCATTATATATAATATTTGTGTGTGTAGATGAATGGAAAGATGTATGTGTATGTAGATGATATTATTTTAATATGTCCTCCCACTGGTTGGAATGGCACCAGAAATTGATTATCAAATCTTGATTGTTGAAATGACAACAGACATTTTTATCATCATCATGCCAACAGCACAGATCTCCATGACTCTCCCTCAATACCTGTCCCTATCTCATCCAGACAGATCTTCTACTTGGCATCCTGTATTTGTGCAGATCTGATCAATATAGTTATTTACTAAGCTGAGCTTAGATGCAGCACAAGGCCAGAAGTATGGGCGCCCAATGAGAATCGAACTCACTAACAAATTTTCTGCGAATCTAGCTTGCTAACCATTACACCACACGAGGTGCCCAGATCTGATCAATATATGTTTTTGCTGGCTGACCCACAATGGTGTGTCCAAATGTAGGTGCCCAAAGAAGAATGTCACTTATTAGCTCAGTCATGCTTTGCCAGAATATTTTATCTTTGTTTGGGTATTTTTTTCCTTTTACTAAAACATTACTTTTTTTTTATTTATATTAGTGCTATGTGAAATTAACAAGATCCTGAACTCTCCAACAAAGACCATTACACTATTACATATAACAGTTATAGAATTAAATATTAAGAAACATTATTATAAATATCTCTTTACTTGTTATCTTACTTTTTTATCTATCACCTTTTATTAACTATCAATTTTCTTTGCTTAGCTTTAAAAGAGCCAAATCAAACATCAATAACTGATTGATCTTTTGATTCTATCAAAAAAAAAACAATATTTTACCAATTTTGATGCAATCTATAATAAACAGACTTTTAGTGATCTATCGTGTTTGATTGCTGACAAATATTATCAAAATATTCATAATGCATCACTGACTAAAAAGTTAAAATTAAATATCTTTGACATTATAACAAGAATTATGAAACCTGGAAAGATTTTTTTTTAGAAAGGTTATATAAACATCCATACATGTAGTGTAATAGTTATCATCATAGGAAATGGACTTTGTGATCTGAGTTCAAATCCTGGACAAAGCCGTTTGCATTTTCACATATGGAAAGGTATGCATCCAACTATTCTCTCTCCAGTTATTGTTATATAATCTATGCATAGATTATTGTCAACCCCCTGTATTTCTGAAGGGATGGCCCCTTTTCATATCACGGGTGAGACTTTCCATGGAATATTACAGAAAGCCCGCGAAATATGTGAAGTCACGTGGGACCTGGTTGGCTCTCAGTTCCAGCTTGGTCGTCAGACAGATAAGGCCTATCTGCTTTAGCTGGGGCTCACTGCACACGCGCGCTGTGTTTACTTAAGTAAATAACGGTTTAAAGAAATATGGTTTTGTGGTTGATGAATGTCTTGGCAACAAGACTGACCTAGAAGAAGAAATGAATCAAGGACGACCAACCAGCAAGAACAGAGAAATAGAAGTCCAGACGCTAGAAGAAGAATGTAAGATACCAAAGATGAGCAGAAGAATAATAGAAGTAAAGAAAGGGTATACAACATTATGAGTAAATAGTAGGAAGGGCTGGGTTCTTTAACCTTGGTTAGGCAACCAGTCTAGAATAGTAAAACTGAATCCAAACCTGTCAAATTCTGTTTAAGAAATGGACCCATCCTACTCATGCCAGGGGTATTGGTAAAAATATATCTAAAGTTCCAGGCTTTGTACTGGCTATTGAACTACTCATTTTACAATCAATATTGTTACCTGTTGAGACCAATCCATTTGTGGTCTGCTCCCTATGAATAATTTTTAAAAACAGAAAGTGATTCCCCATTTTCCTTATGAATCTGAAGATGGCTATAGAATAGAACACAAAGAATTCAATTGTAAAAAAAAAAAAAAAAACTTGGAATGTGACTGCCTCTTTTCAAGTTATCCATTGTGACAGTTCTCTTTTAAATTCCAGCCCTACCAAAAAATAAAAGAAAAATGAACATAGAAAGCATTCCAACAGAAAAAAAAATTCCAGTATGTTTTTCTTCTTTTTTTTTTCCCTTGCCCATTGGTTATTTGTATTTATTTTATAATAAAATATAAAACCATGACAGTAAATAATCTTTGCTGTCTTTCTTCATTCATTCCAGCCATAACTTTAAAAACAATTGCTCTTATTTTATTTTTATTTCCTTTTTTTTAAAAAAAAGTTTTCTCCTATTTTATGAGAGATGGACTTCTGTAATATTCATTGAAAAAAAAAAAAAGACCAAAGAAACACAGTTTAACTTTTCTCTAATAACCTTTTAAGGTTATTGACGTGAATAATATTAAAAGGGCATGTCACATGAAATGGTGGAGGCAGAATAAAAAAAAGAATTTGGCTATTTTACAATATACAAGAAGATGAGGATAAATCATAAAAAAGTTATCTGATTCATCTTTTATGTCAGTAATGAATCATGATTATCAATTTCCATAATGAAATGACTGATGGATATTTTTTTATGTTTCCAGTATGGTAAAAAGCCAGTTTGTTCATCACACAATATCAACATGTGGTCAGAGACAGAAAACTAAGATCACAGTTTTTCATGGCATTAACATTTTATGAATGAGAGTTGATAGTTACACTGACAGAATAATGGGGATTTTACAAGTATTAAGAATGAAGGCAACAGGTATTTAAATGTACCGGCAAGACATTGTTTATTTTTTTGCTTTGTGGTTTAAGAAATATTCTTTAGCAGATCATCCGCAACATTTGGCTCAGCTCCAAAAGAGAAATATTACATCCATAAAAAAATGAAAGATTTTTTTAAAGACGCCAAATGTACAGCCTCAACAGCCTTATTCTAGTTTCTTTAATATTAGCTCAACTTATAAGATTAAGCATTATTATTTTCCTATAAGTTATTTGTACTATTATTCTAAAGTCTGTGTGGAATAAACATCATATTCACCTTAACAGGAAGGCTGTGACTAGCATCCAGTCACCAGACAAAAAAAAGACAAAGTAACCGAATACACTCTGTAGCAATAGACAGGACATGGTCAAGTTCAGTATATATGGATAAAAAATATACACATTAAAACCACCAACCAATCAAAATCCTGGAAATAGACTTGACCGTGCCACATAGTCTTTATTAAACATAATTTGCCAACACCATAGTATTACCTGATGATGCTTGGAAAATATGTCACCTGGTTGTTGACTTTAATGTAATATTTGCTCTGCTCAAGTAGAATGTAACACATGGTCATCTTTTAGCAGAGTTTAATAGGTTTGAATACAGAGGTTTTTTTTTCTCCTAGATAGGTTGTCATACCAAGATTAAAGTGCCCAGTCTGCCTTACTATTTACCAATAGCTGGAGGGAGAATAGTTTGATTCATTTTTTCTCCCCAGGATATTAGTGCTATTTGAAGTGCAAACAACCTTTTTCAAGATTTGAACTTGAGTCACCACGTTCATTTGCCATGAAGATAAAAATGATACCACTAGTGCTAGTGAAAAGGGGATAGACTCCCTCGCTGATACCGACTTTAGGCCGCCCCGTCGACTTTACTTTTACCTTTAAATGATCACTTTATTAAAGGTTATTAAGATAAAGAGATGATTGAATCTTCTATTCCCATATATATATATATAGGGCCGGGTTTGCTCAGTCGGTAGAGTGTTCGGCTAGAAACCACAAGGTTCCTAGTTCGATACCGGTCCTCGCCAACTCAGCGTATGAGTAGCACAGGGATCTGTGCAGTAAAGTAAGGAGCTGATGGTAGGTGTGGCGCTCCACCTCAGATGCTAAAACAATCTCCTTGGTCTAGCGCTAGTGAAAAGGGGATAGACTCCCTCACTGATTTGCTGATACCAACTTTAGGCCACCCCGTCGACTTTACTTTTACCTTTAAACGATCACTTTATTAAAGGTTATTAAGATAAAGAGATGATTGAATCTTCTATTTCCATTTTTTTTTTTTAAATTGATCCTTGGTGCTTGAATAAATGTTGCCTCTGTGTCAGGACCAAATAAAATAATGGTTAAAATCACATTAAGGGTGTTCTCAACTAACACTATTCATTATTCTATACAAATTATCCATTGTTGATGTTTTTTTTATCAAAATAGTTTCAGCAAATACAATCTTCATGCGTCCTCATGTACATTCCTGTAGAATTCATTTGTTAGGAGTAGAGACTCCTACTGTTGTCAGGGATTCCCAGAGGCAGAATTAATTTACACCCACTAGAACCAGAATATTGGTTTTAATGGGGTTGTTTTAAGGACCATTCCTCAGAAAATTCCATACAAAGATTTAATATCACTAAAGACAGTTGTGATTTGATATCCAGTTGATATATATTGGATCCGAGCTGAATCTATACATAGAATGTCAATATTTTCAATTGTTGCTACATTCAGATCTTTGAATTCCAGTTTTCCTTTGCTAACTTAGTACATTCTTCACCCAAGGAAGGATCCTTTTAACAAATTCCAGTTACATTCTTCATCCAAGAAGGATCCTTTGCTAACAAATTCCAGTTACATTCTTCATCCAAGGAAGGATCCTTTGCTAAAAATTCCAGTTACTTCTTCATCCAAGGAAGGATGCTAACAAATTCCAGTTACATTCTTCATCAAGAAAGATCATTAGGATCCTTTGCTAAAAATTCCAGTTACATTCTCACCCAAGGAAGGATCCTTTGTCTTTGCTAACAAATTCAGTTACATTCTTCATAATTCAAGAAAGGATCCTTTGCTGTTAATTCTTCATCCAAGAAAGGATCCTTGCTAACAAATTCCCAGTTACATTCTTCATCCAAGAAAGGATCCTTTGCTAACAAATTCCAGTTACATTCTTCACCCAAGAAAGGATCCTTTGCTAACAAATTCCAGTTACATTCTTCACCCAAGAAAGGACCCTTTGCTAACAAATTCCAGTTACATTCTTCACCCAAGAAAGGATCCTTTGCTCCAGTTACATTCTTCACCCAAGGAAGGATCCTTTGCTAACAAATTCCAGTTACATTCTTCATCCAAGAAAGGATCCTTTGCTAACAAATTCCAGTTACATTCTTCACCAAGAAAGGATCCTTTGCTAACAAATTCCAGTTACATTCTTCATCCAAGAAAGGATCCTTTGCTAACAAATTCCAGTTACATTCTTCACCCAAGGAAGGATCCTTTGCTAATTCCAGTGCTAACAATTCCAGTTACATTCTTCTCAAGAAAGGATCCTTTGCTAACAAATTCCAGTTACATTTTCACCCAAGGAAGGATCCTTTGCTAACAAATTCAGTTAAATTCTTCATCCAAGAAAGGATCCTTTGCTAACAAATTCCAGTTACATTCTTCACCAGAAAGGATCCTTTGCTAACAAATTCCAGTTATATTCTTGATTCAGTTACATTCTTCACCCAAGGAAGGATCCTTTGGTTCACCCAAGAAAGGATCTTTGCTAACAAATTCCAGTTACATTCTTCACCCAAGGAAGGATCCTTTGCTAAAAATTCCAGTTACATTCTTCATCCAAGAAGGATCCTTTGCTAACAAATTCCAGTTACATTCTTCATATTCCAGTTTCTTCCCCAAGGAAGGATCCTTTGCTAACAAATTCCAGTTACATTCTTCATCCAAGGAAGGACCTTTGCTAACAAATTCCAGTTACATTCTTCACCCAAGGAAGGATCCTTTGCTACAAATTCCAGTTACATTCTTCATCCAAGGAAGGATCCTTTGCTAACAAATTCCAGTTACATTCTTCACCCAAGGAAGGATCCTTTGCTAACAAATTCCAGTTACATTCTTCACCCAAGAAGGATCCTTTTAACAAATTCCAGTTACATTCTTCACCAAGAAAGGATCCTTTGCTAACAAATTCAGTTACATTCACCCAGAAGGATCCTTTGCTAACAATTCAGTTACATTCTTCACCCAAGAAAGGATCCTTTGCTAACAAATTCCATATTGCTAACATAATTTCATCTATTGGAACTGTGATAAGAAGATGGGTGCCTCCCTGATTAATATCATAAAATTGGCTGATTTCTTCTCACGCAAGGGATGCTATGATAAAATCCACAAGGACAAAAAAAACTAATCTGAATAATGTATAGAACAGTGATAAGGACTTATTTGAAAATTTGATTGAAGAAAGCCAAAGAATGTATCTGCTGAAACGATGATAAAACCAACAGAGATAAGAATACTGGTTTGGATAACTTGTGGAATCATAATAAGTTATAAATATTTATAAATACTCAGAAGAGTATAATATCCAGATAATGTCTTAGATAATCAGCTGAATTATTTCAAACTGTAGATTTTAACCCATTTGTTTATTACTATCAGAGTTCTCTTTAAGCTGTAAGGCTGCATACAGGAAACAAATTATATCACATAGTAAACTTTTACTGTTACTTATGATTCTATAATATTTATGAAGAAAAATAGTTCCAGTGATAGAACTATGTAGCCATACAAGTAATTGGCATATTGCTCTTGCTCCAATCTTTATTTCATACACTTTACACGCACACACACACGCCCAAACACCAAGGATCATCTCAAAAATAAAAATAATTGAGCACACTGCACTTCCTCAGTTGCTCACAGGCTTGTTGGTCCCATGCTGGCCATGAAAAAATTGGAGGAATATTGTTAGCATATTTCAATTTACTTGGGTACTATTGGGGATATTGCTGGTTGTGGTTATGGTTGTATTCTTGTCTTTTTTTGTTGTACAAAACCTAAAATAAGGATTCCTATGACCCAACTAGACAAAAAAAAACTATTCTCTATGTGAAAATTTCAAAAAAGTATTATATTCTGCAAAGTGTGTGTCCTCAGCATATTTGGACAAGGAACCAATTACAAAAAAAAAATGAAATAAAATAAAACTTTTCATTCCAGTTTTATTTATGTAGAATAATACTAAGTCCAATTACCGTCGAATTGGCAAAGACAAGACCGCAAGCATTCGTGACTGAAATACGATTCTGGTTTGCTGCTAAGACTACTGCAAATGGCAGGATTTATGGAGCCTCAGAGGATCCTACAAACCAAGCAGCTAATCAGGACTCAGGGAATGGAATCCCCAATTGCATGAGTGTACTGTTCTGAATTCCCATAAGTACCAGTTGTCTTGACACTGGTTCAGTTGTGCTTGGCCAGTCACATTGTTCAAACCAATAGTAGACTGACTGACTGACTGACTGACTTCAATAATTTACAATGAATCTTGGTGTGATGCAAAAAGTTCATATCAAAGATTTGAAAATCCTAGTCTGATCCAGAAAGGAAATAATCTTATGTTCATAAGTGACTATCTTTCAAATGTCATGACTTTTTCTTTAATTTATTGTTCTAGTGTATAAAGAATGAACTTTCTCATGAATTATTTAATTCTTGATACAAAAATTCACAAGATGGAAGTTTCTATATAATAACCAATGTATCCCATAATTCAACATATTCACTGATCCATAATGCACATATTCACATAATGCAGAAAGAAAGAAGAAGAAAAGATAAATAAACACACACAACAAAAGGGGAAAAAATCACTACACTGAAGATATGTGACCATTAAACTTCTGTCTTGACATGGAGTGAATGAAAAAAAGTGAGAAAGAGGTGGCATTTTGCCAAAGATATTTTCTTGGGCCATTTTTCATCTTCATTTTTATTCTTTCTTGAACTCTTTGAGTGAAGAAACCTGACACAGTCATGCAATCATGCTACTTTATTTGGAAATCAACTTCTTAAATTAGACAGCCATTTGTCTTCCCAAGATTCTCTACTTATCAGGGAAATGCTAATTTCCCACTGTCGATATAAAATTGCAAAGGGAACATGAGAAACAATATGGCTGCTACCATTATCTTCAATCCTAAAAATCTGATTGGCTCTTTTAAGTTTTTTTTTAGTTCTTTTGTCAATGTGAAATTCTTCTCTTCTAGACAATTGTAATGAAGGCTACTAATATACTATTGTTAGCAAATGAATAAACAGTTTTTTATTCAGTAAACAATGTGCAAACAATAGAATGTTTATATATATATATATATATATATATTGCTTAATTGGAGTCGTACCTAATTTTGAAAATTAATTAATTAATAATGAATTAGGCGGCAAAAAGCCATTCTAAACAAACCTTGTTTACAACTTATCATATCGTCGTGTAATAAAAGTCACTAGAAGAGGAATATTAACCTACTCTAAACAAATCATAAAATCTAAGAAGTTCGTTTAGTGTAGGGGTTATGAGATCGGCCTGTCAGCTTGGCAGTCCGGTTTCAAATCACGCACAGGGCGGTCTTCCGATCTATAGCTCTGCTGATGAGGCCTAATAGGCCGAAATGTACATACAGAGATTGATTTTTCTCGATTTGTTTAGCCATACATTTAATAGGTATTCCCGCCTAATTCATTATTAATTAATTAATTTTCAAAATTAGGTACGATTTCAATAATTAATTAATTAATTAATTTTCATTATTAATTAATTAATTTTCAAAATTAGGTACGACTCCAATTAAGCACTTATTCTCCCAAAAATTATCGGCAAAAAGCCTTGTTTACATATATATATATATATATATGTGGGAGATTATGTGCTTAATTAAAGTCATACCTAATTTTGTTAATTAATTAATTATAACTAAATGAATTAGGCGTGCATATCAGTTTAAATGTAAAGCATAAAAAATAAATCGAGAAAAAGTCATCTCTGTATCTACATTTCAGCCCATCAGGCCTCATCAGCAGAGCTATAGACAAGGTAGTGCTTTGTGTGTGATTCGAACCCTACCTGTCAGGCTGACAGGTGGACATTCCAGCCACTACACTAGCTAGCTTCCCCAGGATTTCTCGTTCATTTTAAACTGGTATGTATAGCGCACTTTTTGGGTGACTTAAGGCACGGCAGTATGAAGTATTCAAACAATGTGTTTGAATACTTCATATATATATATATATATATATATATTATGAAAAAAATGAAAAACATTACAAGTTTATAAACATTTTAGCAGCAGTCTTTCTTGTAGACACATCTCATTAAAAACCACAGACAAGAATTTTTGTTTTTTTAATATTTGTTTTACTGATTTTTTCTTGTCTTTGCACAATACTATGTATTTCTATTTGTTTGAATACTTAACATAGCTTAACACCTGTACCTGGTCATGGTTAATGGAATGAGTACAATCTACCCCAATGAAATGAATAAAGGGTTCGGTTCAAAGTTCCATAAAGGTTCCCAAATTTGACAAGAAACACCTGAAGAGGGCACATCAGCTGAAACATTATGCATATAACAATAAGGATGAGGACAACAGTCCGAAAAATCTAAATAATACAAAGATTTTAATCTTGTACAAAAAATGTCTAAGATTTTCCCCAAAGCACTAGTCATCATCAAGGGTAAAGTTGAAATAGTAAATAGTATTTTTGGGTTCAAGGTTATAATATAAATTATAATTAGTTGAACAAACAACTCCGACCAAGGGTGTTAAACATAACATGGACTTTGATATAAGTGTTGTATACCCTTCATTACTTCTTTACTTCTTACTTGCTTCTATATATTGTGGACTTATTCATATAAGACATGAAATACATATACGTGACAAAGATACATAATTTACATGTGAATGACACATAAAAAGAAGGGTACAAAGTATATATATCTAGAATGTAGCAGTCATGAGGGGTTATGGAGAGTCCATAAGAAAGTCACTTACTAATGCCTGTGTGCGGGGTGAGAATGCCCCACACAGGGAGGGTGTAGACAAGTGTCTAACCCATGCTGTCAAAGCCCGAGAAGAAAGAAGAGATAGAGAGTTCAAAACAGGCGCTTAAATACCAAAAAACCCTGGTGGTAAAAATCGGGAACCCAGAGGGAAGATAACTCTTCCAGGCAAAGGGAAGACAACCCAACAATATTATTAATGCAATACTTTTCACACATATATATTGGTTTGGAGGTCTGAGAAAACATGGACATTTTATGACAGGAAATCATATTGTATAGTTTCAAAAACAAGTTCTCTACTTATATCACACTTCTTAATTTTTGATATTCTATTTAAAAAAAGGGGGGCAAATTAAACTATTTTCTTTGTTGAATATCAACCTATTAAAAAAAATTGGATTTGATTTTATCTTTCTTTACAAAATACATTTAGAATTTTCTAGATTAGAGATAATATCCTTTCTAGATTTTCTTTTAAAAAATAAAACATAAAAGTTTGAATATAAAAATCAACTGCATGGTTAGATCTCTGATTCACATTCCAAAAATCCCAGAGCAATTTCTATTTATTTAATTAAGGTAAAATCAGTTTCTTTTAATAATACTAAACCTATAGAATCTAGCAAAACAGCAAAAAAGAAGCTAAAAACTGAGCCTTTTCTGCATATGATTAATCCAAAATGCTTAATCAATTATTTCATCCATTGAAATCTGAGATTACTGCCAAGCATAATTTAAAATCAACTCAATCATTTAAGCAAGGATTTTGAAATCCCACCAGGTTCTGTTATATTTGAAATGAACTTTGGTTAAGTCTTTTAGTCCCCAAAGAATCCAGCAATATTTCACCGACTTCTCAGAGATCTGTCTGGAGATCATCCATTCAAAATAAAGATATCAACTGTCACGTTTAGTTTTGATTTCATCAGTATCTGGATTCTGTTAGGATTTCAGATTTTCTATCTTAGTTCAGCCTGATTATTTTTATTTGTTCAAAATCCACAAAAGTAAATTCATTTTTATTAAACGGCTTCATTATAGTTATTTACTAAGCTTAGATGGATGTAGCACAAGGATAGAAATAGGTATTTACCCAACCTTTTTGCCATGAGTAGGATGTGACACAAGGTCACAAGTATGGTGCATCCAGCAAAGGACTGAACTTGCTATTTATTAGTAATAAATCTGTGAGACTAATTTGCAAGCCATTCTCAAGGCTAGAAGTATGGTATACCTAGTGACTCAAATTCACTAGTAATAATTTGTGAGTCTAGCTTACTAAACATTACACCACCTGAGTTGCCCAAACAGCTTCATTAGACCTATCTAGAGAAGGTGGAACTTTTATTCTATTAGACCTATCTAGAGAAGGTGGAACTTTTATTCTATTAGACCTATCTAGAGAAGGTGGAACTTTTATTCTTTTAGACCTATCTAGAGAAGGTGGAACTTTTATTCTTTTAGACCTATTTAGAGAAGGTGGAACTATTATTCTATTGATAAAAAATACTTTTGATAAGATACTAAGTTTAGGATTAATATTATTTAAAAGTAGACATAATCATATGTTTATGATGGAGAATACACAAAATGAAACAAAGGTGTAAAAAGATAGATACGTATATAGTGTGTTCAAAAGGTATAAAAACTAAAGCAATATTTACATTGACTGAACAATGAATAAAAATTTAATTTTCTTCAAAACAGTCAAAACATTTTATAAGGATTTACATTAGTCAAACTACCATAGAAACTACTCTTTTGATATGATGGGCCATTATGTTTCTTTTCATCTCATCCTCATCCTCAAATCTCATTCTTGCAATGAATTTTCAGTTTAGGGAAAAAGATGAAAAATTACATGGAGCTAGTTAGAGAATTAAATAACTTTCTCAATACTTTATGATATTAATAATAATTCTGACAATGAATTGATGCTGTTCCAGATAGAATTTTTAACCTATAGCAGTAGCAATTTTCTATCAGGAAGAGCATCATTCCCGATGTAACATGAAATGAGCATGAAAGGCTCTCTGTGTAGAATTACAAATTCACCTGTCATAAAAAAAACAATTTAAACTGTAAACATATGGGGTGTATCTGTCCAAGCCATGATCATAACTGATAAAAAAACAAAAAAACAAAAATGGAGCTAGTATTGCCACTTGCTTTGGTTTGGTTTGGTTTGTCTTGTTTTACGGCATATCAACCTCAGTGGGTCATTTAATGCCGATAAAGTTTTGAAATAAATCAATTCTTATTGGATAATACAATTTTTTTTATAAATACATTTTTCTATTTAACCCATAGATGGGACCCTAACAGGTACTACCACTCTGGGTCTGAGTGGACCAGGGAGCAATGGTGATGAAGGGGTGCTCCACATTCCCCAAACCTCCAAAACTGGAACCTCACCATCAGATAGAGTTTAACGTCATTCCCAGGACATGTAGACCCGCAGCCACCGCCTTCTAGCACCCATATGATAAAAAGGGGTTGGGGCTTGCCATAAGGGCAATAGGGTTGGGAAAATCATATAGGTGCTAGGGCTTGACGTGACCAGCCGATTGATAGGAGAGGGCCTCTCCGACTGCCCGTTTAGCCCAAGATAGGGCCAAAGTGGAGTATTGCAAGTCATGAACTGCTCATCCACCTGGGTTCTATCCTTAAGCATCACAGGTCGCCAACCATGGCCAACAGGTGGCCCCATTGGGGGAGACTTACCCCTCTACAGAGGTGCAGTCAGTGCATTCTAACGCCCCAGCCGACAGGGCAGATTGCCACTTGCCTAACTTCACTTGCACCACACAGATGACAGTTTAAAATGTGGAAGCTATTTCTGCAGCACACTGTAATTTCCCCAGGTAAGTCATAAATCAGATTAATAACAAAAAGTTGTTTTTTTATTATTTTTTAAATTTTTTTTGTGACATTGGAATTGACTCTGCTGCTGGGTACTGCCATGATACCACAAACAATGTACCTAAGAGAATTATGTATTATTTAATGAATCCCCATTTAACAGAGGAACACAATGCATTCATTGAGGAAGACATTTCCTTTTATTTCATGAAAGTATTATACAATTTATTAATATAAGACTGAGTGATCAATTCCCTGCTGACATTCATTATCTCCTGATGGGGAGAACTCTATCAAACAGGAAGTAACACTGAGAATACTAGGCGGACTACACAAGATAGAATTATGATTAAAGTTCATAAAGCATGACTCTCTAGGAAATAAAAATAAAATACACAAGGAAGTGCCGAAAAGTTCTTGGAACAACCAAGCCATGTACTTTTGCACATATTCATTCCGAAATTTAAAACCCATTTAGCTCAATCGGTAGAGCGTCTGACTAGGAACCACATGGTTCTGGGTTTGATACTAGCCCTTGCCAACTCAACATATGAGTAGCACAGGGATCTGTGCAGTAAAGTGAGAAGCTGATGGTAGGTGTGGTGCTCCACCTCAGATGCTAAAAAAACAATCTACTTGGTCTAGTGCTAGCGAAACGGGGATAGACTCCCTTGCTGTCTGGCTGATACCAACTTTAGGCCACCCCGACGACGACTTTATCTTAAGCCTTCAGAAAAAAAAATCACTAAAAAAAGATAATTATCCTCTTGATTTTAGTAGCTACTTGCAAAAATGTAAAACCATTTCTTGTGTGGTCACTCCTCTATAGACAGCAGTAGAGGCACGGGGTGTAATCGTTTTCATTGAAGGAAAAAGACTTGATGATATGAGTTCAAATCTTGGACAAAGCTGTTTGCATTTTACATAGTACTAATACCCTTGGGAAAGGTATACATCCAATTATTATCTCTCTGGCTATGGGTAAATAGTAAGGCAGACTGGGCTCTTTAACCTTGGTTTGGCAACCAGTCTAGGAGAAGGAAAATTATGAATTCAAACCTAAGAAATTGACCTTGTGTCACATCCTACTTGTGCAGAGTGGTTGGTATATATATATATATATATTCGCATCTGATGATTTGGGAGAGTTAGACACTTTGTCTAAGTTTCCTGAAATAGACTATAATGCAAAAACTCTAAGTCTTTTGTTATATATATATATATATATATATATATATATATATATATAGAGAGAGAGAGAGAGAGAGAGAGAAAGAGAGAGAGAGAGCAGTTATCTTCTAGTATATTAGAAAAATGATAATAATATACTTAAGGACCAAATGTGTAAGCATATAGACATATTTATTCATATAGGAATAAGTAAATAAATAAATGTAATAAAAATGTCATTTTTATTTTTATTTCTGTAATTTGGAAGATCTTCAAAGTTCTTGAGTAATAAGTAAGTTTATCTTAACTGCTTTAGTTATAGGCAATGGTTTGTTTTTGTTTTTGTTTTGATATTTGATCCACAGTTTGTAAAAAAAACAAAAACACTTAACATGGAAAGCATATAAAGTGTAACATTGGGAGTAAGATGTGACTGAATAAGGAAAATATTACATAAGAATCCTCATAAAAGTAAAAAGTTTTTAAAAAAGTAAACATTTTGGCAGATTTGGGGAACATTTTATTCCCAGTCTATCAGAAGTAATAAATAAAAAAAAGTAAAAAAAGTAAAACCATTGGGAAGAATCCAAAATAAAGAGTTGATCAGATATCAATATGTTGATTGCCTTCTTGGTAAACAGAAAATGCTGCTTTTTCAAGGATTTGTGTAACTTTGTAAACTGGTGCAATACAATCTTCCTTTCACTCTCATTGGCCCTGTGCCAAACTAAGCTGAGTTTGGGAATATCTATATATGCATATAAATATACAGCCCTTTTCTCAAGAAACTAGGATGGATTATTCCAAAATAGCAAATATAAAAATGATGAATATTTTTTCAATATAAATAATTTAGGTGGAAATATATGCTGTTAAGCTTTATGATGCAACCAGTCAAAATAATCCATGCACACGGACATCATATAATAAGGATTAATATATATATATATATATATATATATATATATAATTGTTTTTGTTTGCTTTTAGAAGTCTGTTGCAGATGATGATGACATCACTCCAGGACCTTCTGGTGGTGAATTATGCATATATACTAACACAACACACTCATATATCCTTACACACTTTTAAATTCATAAACACCTTCATATGAGATATTAAGCTAGCTTGCTGAGAAATTCTGTATTAAACTATGTTGAAGCATTAATCCATATCATATGCTTATCTTTCTCTTTATGTTATATATATATATATATATATATATATATATATATATAATAGCAGAAGTACCTGGCATTGCTTGGGATAAAAATAATATCCTTTAGCACATTCTATTAAACAAAGATTGAACTAATACTTCAAAATTGCACTTCTAAAACAAAATTATTTAGAATTTTCCCAAATTAACTTTAACATATAATGTATAATTAACATATAATGTATAATTCATTAAGTATTGTTCATTTAGACAACAGTCTTTTATTAATACAAATATGAGTAAAGATGATAAACAAATTAAATAATGTTGTCTTTCATCTTATCAAGTAAAGTAAGATGACTATGTTCTATTAGATAATGGTATACGATAGGGACATTTTATCTATCATTATAAGAATAATTCAATTGTTCAATTAAGGAAAACAAAATATATATAACTTTAAATCTATACCATAAAAATGGTAGCTTTTAAGAGTCTAAGTTTTTATTTCAAAGAGAAACTGTTCCTCTACGAGTAAATTCCTGACAAAAGATTCAAACAAATGAAAAACAAATAGACTTAATAAAAGCCACTGGTTGATAAATCTATAATCATCATGAATTCCTATGACTCTCTCTCACTACCCATCCCTATTGGTCATCACCCCTGGCAAGTCCTCAGTACTGCACATCCACTGTCCACACAGAATTGATCAATGTTAGATTTTGCTGTTCACCCAACACCAGTGTGTCCACAGGAGAATATTATTTATGAGTTCATCCTTACTTCTCCATCATGTCTTATTCATCTTACTTGGGGAGTGTAGAGGTAGCTGAAAAAAATCAGCACACAAACTTCTGCTGATACACAAAAAGCAGCAGCAGCTATGCTATAGCTTTCAAAAAATCATTTGATTTTTGTTTGATTAATTAATTAATTATATCCCTTAATCAATAAAAATCAATAACCAAATTTGGAGTGTTTCTTAGTTAGAACGATATCAATGTGTATGCAAGATTTTGAATCTAAGTGACCTCCCGTTTTCGAGTTATATGTCGACACGTACATACCAAAATCTCTCCTTTATATATTAGATAATGTATGTAGATATTTACTGAAATGAGCTTTGGTACATTAAGACAATAGTGGGGCACTCAGTAAAGATCAAAGTCCCAATCAAATGCCCTTCAAGATTTAATCTGCTAATCAATATTCTGTAACAGGTGCCTTTAGTTTTGTTTATGTGTATTAAAATTACTAATATCCGTAGACTCTTACCAACAGCTCATCCAAAATTTCACAAGAGATTTCGGAATAATTCATCAAAAAGTCAGTTTGAAGATTATCTGAAATGTATTCTTGAGATTTGGGGTGGGGTGGGGTGAGGTGAGGTGAGGTGGGGTGGGGAAATGTCAGTAAAGACTTATGTTGCTGAAGTGGTATACAACATTGTTAACAATCCTCCTAAGGTTGAATTTCACTTAAGAAAAATCTCTTTATTTTTTTCCCCTTCATCTTCTTCAGTAATCATTATTTTAATTTCATGTATAGCAATTGATTTTTCTCTAACATTTTGTTGGAGCTTGAAGAGAATTGCTCTAGGGAAATTATACGGGCCTTAAGTGAACTTAGATTGACATATAAAGAAGAAAGCCAACACATATAAATAGAAAATATTGCACTGTTGAAAATCCATAGGATACTAAAGATATTTTATTTTGAAAGTTACATTAAGTTTTACACTTAAAGGAGGAAGCCACACATGTGAATAAAAAAAGTAGGGTGCCTCATGTGGTGTAGTGGTTAGAAAACTATTGTTACAGCGGGAGATATAGTCAGTGTATTCTAAGCTCAGTCGACGGGGTGGAAACATTACAGAATTCCATGACTAAATAGAAGATTCTACATTGTTTAGTACTTTGCACTCAGAAAACCTTGAACGACTGAAAATAAAGTATTTGATTCTAAGTAAAATTCTTACGCTTTACAATGGGTTTCTATTTTTTGATTTAGAATTTAATTCTTCTTTTACAGTGAATCCATTTGGATGTGTGTGGTGTAATGGTTAGAGTCGTAGGAAATGGACTCGTCAACCTGAGATCAAATCCTGGATGAAGCTTATGGGTGTAGAAACAATGATACTCACCATCGTGAAGAATTTGGGGTGGGTGTTGATTATAGCATTCTGGACAGACTCGTCCACACAATTGTACAACTGGATGCTGGTCTGAGATGTCGGCATATCTGTCATCTTCCTGAACACTTCCCAATCAATTCGGAATTTCCTGAATTGTTGAGGGGTCATCTCAAAGTGAAGTTGGGGAAGCTTGGCTGGCGGTACCTTAGCATAAGCCGTCTGGGTAGAGGTCTCCTTAGCCTGCTTAAGGATAGACAGGGCTTCTCCCATTGCTGTGATTCCCAACTCTTTAAGCATGGCCCGATCCATCATCTTGAGGTTCTCTCTTGCCAGCTTCTCGCTTGCGAATGTTGTAGCATATCTCCTGGCTGAGTCGGGAGAGATCCCTGCTTGGACAAAATATTCTTCCCAATCTTCAGTTTTAGATCCTGTTCGCAGCGCCATATTGAAGTCAGTTAGCCTACAGCAGCTAAGTAGAACTTTTTCTTCACGATGGTGAGTATCATTGTTTCTACAATGGGGATTAAAATAAGTATTGAAATAATTATTAAAACTCCCATGAGCCTTTACCGGAAGAACCCTTCGAGCATGTGCAGGGAAAAATGACCCACTTCCGACTCCCAAGATAATCACTCGGCCATTCGGATTAGGCCTTATTTGTGTCTAGACACTACTACTGGCCAGGGAGATATTTCCTTGCCATGTGGTGGCTATGACCTGTGAATAAAGCCTAAATCATAAAACTACCTTTTGTCTTTGTCTCTTCCTTTTTCTTCCCCTGAGTTCCTTTTTCAACACAACCACCAAATAAGAATGGGGTTAAAAACAAACTCTAGAAACACACACCAGGAATAACAAGCTACCTTTTAAACCTAAAATATTAAACCACTTGCCACCCTCCACAAGCTACAGTTCACATAGCGCTAATACCCTTGGGAAAGGTATGAATTCAACTACTCTCCCTTCAGTTATGGGTAAATAGTAGGGCAGACTGGGCTCTTTAACCTTGGTTAGGCAACCAGTCTAGGAGAAGGAAAACTCTGAATTCAAAGCTGTTAAATTCCACTTGAGGTGGTCACTACTAGAATAGTCTCAGTCCTAATTAGTGATCTATTTCACTATCGATAAAGTAAATAGTAGGGCAGAATGTGCTCTTTAACCTTGGTTAGGCAACCAGTCTAGGAGAAGGAAAGCTCTGAATTCAAACCTGTTAAATTCCACTTGAGGTGGTCACTACTAGAATAGTCTCAGTCCTAATTAGTGATCTATTTCTCTCATTTTTTTTTATTTTGTTTTAATTTTTTTTTAATTTAAAAAAGAAAGAAAGATGTAATCAAATCATTTAAAAAACAATGTCTTGGCCTGCTAGACAATACTTGTACTTTTCTTTTGATGAGTTATTACAAAATTTCCTGAGAGCATTTCATGAATCTGGCCTTATGCCAGACTTAGCCTAATCTAATAAATATCTGCAATAAAAAAAAAACCAAAGTATAAACTCTTCATGTACCGCTATGATTAGTTAAAGAGGCAATATATCTACAGGTAAGATGTAATTTATATTTCACACTTGACTTTTCCCTCTTTTGATTGAATTACCAATAATCTGAAAGAAAAATGGTAAAGATAAAAAAAGGAAATAAAAATAAAATGTCCAGTAAAGCCAGGGTTAGGTCGGATATTATTCAATTGCATCTCACAAAAATGGTAAGTGTGAGATGAACCCTTCCTCAAAGTTCATTTTGTTAAACTTTGAAGTTTTCATTTTATAATATTTCTATCAAATTATTTTCTGCTAATGGCCAAGCAGCGACATTTCTGCACAAGGATTTTTTTTGGTTGGGACTTTTTTCTTTTTTTTTTCTTTTTTCCTTATTACTGCAGAGAAAAACCTGTCTCCAGTGAAATTACTTTTGAGGGATAATGGATATTTTGGGAAAGATTGAAAGAGATTAGACTCATAGAGATTGTGTGTCTGTTTGCATGGAGTGAGAGTGAAGTAGTTCATCAATTTGTAAAAGTGACAGAAATAAAATATATTAAAAGAAAGTTAAAAAGAATTTAAGTAAAAGAATGATTAACAAGAAAAGGATCAAGTTAGAAGTTAAAAGACAAAGAATAAATGATGACAGTTATGGTTGTAAAAAGATATAAGATCTGAGAAACATGGGACAAGAGAGGATAAAAAAAATGACTGGGATAAAGAGTGAGTTTAAGTACAAGATGATCCGAAAGTCTTGTCACCCCTACATATTGTTTTAACTTTCATTATTTAAAAAAAAAAAAAAATAATAATGATAATAATAATATAATTTGGATTTAATTTCCAGCTGCTTATTTCATGTAATAATAGTTGATTATTAAAGGGCCCGGTTAGCTCAGTCGGTAGAGCATTTGGCTAGAAACCGCAAGGTTCCTAGTTCGATACCGACCCTCACCAACTCAGCATATGAGTAGCACAGGTATCTGTGCGGTAAAGTAAGGAGCTGATGGTAGGTGTGCCGCTCCACTTCAGATGCAAAAACAATCTCCTTGGTCTAGTGCTAGTGAAAAGAGGATAGATTCCTTCACTGATTGGCTGATACCGATTTTAGGCCACCCCGACAAAGAATTAAGAGTTATATTTGGTAGGGTAGTGACAAAATTTTCTGACCACCTTGTACAATAAATAGAAGAGAAAAGATAATGAAATGAAATGAGGAAAGTTAAAAGGTTGGATAGAAAAGGAAAGAATTGAAAGAAACGGGAGAAAGTATAAAAGATCGGAATTTTCACCCAATGAAAGAAAGAAAAAGAAAGAAAGAAAGAAGACTTACAAATAGAAATTGAATGAGATAAAAAAAAAACAGAAAAAGAGGATGCTTTAGTAAACACAGAGACTATAAAAGAAAAAAAATAGAAAGAAATTGAAGATAAAAAGTGGAAGAATTTCGAGAAAGTATAGAGGGAAACATTTGCAAAGGAAAAGTGGTTATTGTAAAAAGCCACACACACACACACGTGTAAGTATGAAGGAAGAAAATAAATTAAAAGACCCTTTTAGAAAGAAAGTTGAAAAACAGCTGCAGGGATGAAAGTTTTCTTCTAATTTATATTGTTTCCTCAATTTTGCACTTTCTTTCAAGCACAGCCCAAATGACCTTGTCTGTTCATTGTAAATTGAATGACAGTTTACTACTTACAACAAGTGACCTTCAAATTGATCAGAGTTTGAAAAGCACTGAAACTGCCTGGGGGGAAAAAGCCATCTGAACAATGGCTGAATAAAATCTTGACAATCTGGAATACATTGTCAATGACATTAACAACATGCATTAGTCTCTGTCATCCAAGCATTTGGTGACAGATTGCGGATATTTTCATGTGTACACTTGAAATATTAATAACATAGAAACATGTCAACTTTGGAAAATTCAAAAATCAATAATTATTATTAATTCTGATTCGTATTTTCTTTCAATTTTAAATTTTGGTTTCTAATTTCTATGAACAAAGAACAGGGCCTACTGCTGATAATAATTCAAGTTCTTGGTTTGAACTCATGCTCTCTTTTGCCCTGGAAAAGCCTGAGTAATTTCACCAGCTGCTTTACCACCTAAACTATGAGAGCTACTTGTTTGCAGAATCCTAAATCAAACCCATAACTTAACTATTTCTCTCTCTTAGGAGCCGTCTTGTCATCTCCCTAAGCCTACAAATCAAACCCTCATAACTTCTTAGCCTCTTTTCTCTCTCTAGTAGTGTAAACGCAAACAAACATGAGGCCAAGAGTTCTAAAGATTAATAACCACCCTGTTTTTTTTCTTTTTACTTTTCTTCAAATTAGAAAAATTGTTATTCAATTAACCCTCGCTTAGCCTTAAAGACAGCCTTGATGTTTCTTCAGAAGTGACTGCATACCCAGATCATAAGGCCTATTCTAAATATAACTGCATCTGGTGATAAAGCTCCAGTTTGGTAGTTCTCAGGAATATGTAGTATCCATTCATTACCATTACTCCCAGGTCTACAACTGACCCAGAGTGAAAGTATCTCTTAGGATCCCATCTTAGGGTCAAATAGATCTGTTTGAAAATTATTAGCATTAGATAAGAATACTTGGAGCCATATAACTGTATGCAAATAATTTGTATTAAGAATTGTTACTTGGCACTATAATTATTTACAACAGATTGCAGTTATTAGTTATGTGAAACCATATTATTGATAGATGGATTATGGGTTTGATTTAGAATTTTGCAAACCAATGGCTTTTGTAGCTTAGATAGTAAAGTAGCTGGTGTAATTAACCAGGTTTTCATTAAGCAAAAAGGAACATAAATTTGAATCTCATTGAGTTTATTCTTTATATATTTATATATATATATATATACATGATGGTTGATTACAACAAATGGATTTACCGTGGAAGAAAAATTAAATTCTAAATCATCAAAAATAGAAAATCTTTAATTTCTCTATTTTCAATGGTTCAAGGTTTTATGAGTATAAAGTCCTAGATAAAGTAGAATCTTTAGCTCAATTTTGAAAATCAGTAAAACTTTTTAAAGATTTGATCAACAAGAATTGAAACCAGTGACTTAAAAAAGCTACAAAATATTAATTTTTCTTTTAGATATTTTTTTAACCCTCCCTTCACTAAAAAAAAACAACTTATATATATATATACATATATGGTTAACACTCACACTTAACGAGAGTCTTGAGACAGGATAGTTTTATCCTACCGATCGGCGCATGTGTTACGTCGGCTGTGGCCACGGCTATCCTGTCCAGTATGAGAGGAACCACAAGATGAGAGCAACGGTGCTAAGCTGACTCCGCGCGATAACGGCTGAAAGCCTCTAAGCCGGAGCCGGAACCGCAACCGGTGTCACCACGGTATTACAAAAGGCGTCTCTTTTTGTTCTGCTGGAGCCTGCCATAGCGGTCGTCTTGTGAAGAATAATCAAACTTGTGAAGAATAATCAAACTAAGTTCCAATTACCTTTAAATTGGTAAGACACGGCAACAAGTGGTTGTAACTTAATACAAACCCATCTGGTTGCAATTCTACTGCAGAATGACAGGGTATTTATAGAAATCAAGAATGATCCATACATGCATTTGGGTGATTCCATTCCTTGAGTTCTGATTGGCTGCTTGGTTTCAATGATATTGTCGAGTTTTATGAGTACCCCGTCATTCTGCAGTAGAATTGCAACAAGACTGGTTTGTATTAAGTTACAACTGCTTGTTACCATGTCTTATCAATTCGACGGTAATTGAAACTTAGTTTGATTATTCTTCAACTTGAAGAGACAGTATACCTAACACAACTAAATGACACATAAACGCATACAGTTACACAAACACACATTGATTTGAACATATCTTTAACATTTTCAAAAACTTTCACTGTAAAAAGATTACTCAACTTAAACAATTAAGTTTGAATAGCATGAAACCAGTGGTAGCAAACTTGTTTCCATACAAATAAATATATACTAAAATTTATATATTCATTTATTTATTATTATAATTAATCATATATATATATATATATAAAAGTAATTGGTAATTTGCTTGAAGCATTGTTAATTATGTTATTATATATTAATGATTTGAAGGCCAATACAATGCACATAAAAATAAAAACAAAAAGATCTTTTTATATATATATATAAATGTGTGTGTGTCAAACACTTATCAGTGTAACCTTTGCTTCCTTGTCTTTGGGAGTGTGTGTGTGTTTGTGTATAAATGTTTAAATTTAGCTGTGTTTATTGATATATATGTTTGCCTGTTCTTGTCCAAACTATTTACCCATTATCTATTCAGATGTGTCTAATGCTTTTATAGCTTTAAAGCTATGGTAAACTGAAATTACATGCACACAGGTTGTAATAAAGATGTTTATTAATGTGTAAAACAACACCATAAATCAAAAGCTTCCTTGAAACCTTCTAATCTCTCTGATTACATGAGTAAATTGGTTGCTATAGCAACCATTGATTTCTGAGGTGCAAATTCATCATATCTAAATGAAAGAAAACAAAAATAAAACATGACAGAAACATTATAAAAGGAATGAGTCAATTGAAATCAATAGTCATTACTTAAGGGGACAAATTTAATCCATCAACCTCCTACCCACTAAATTTCTGGAAACAAGAGCTGATATTCACAAACATAGAATCGAACAAAAATTGCTTCAATATCATCTACATGGCTACAACAAACGAAGAAGAAAAAGCAATCTAAAAGAAAACTGTTTCAGAGCCATTTGTGCTGAAATCTATTATAATCTTACAGCAATAAACCATTGTGAAGTAAGGTATTATGGTGATTCCATCTCTTAGTAGAGACAGAGCTAGTTTCAATGAGCATTGTAATTCAGATTTGTGATTTGGAAAACAAAGAGAACCTAAAATATATTTTTAAAAGTGTTGGAATTTTTGGTGATATAAGGCGTGTGTTAAGGGTCCACTTCTACTTATAGACTCGCCGAGTGTCACGTGACCAACCCATTAACCAGTCACTGACAGCGCTCTGCTGCTGATATTATTATTTATACTGAAGGTCTGAGAACACCTAGGCATTACACTTTGGACACTCGTGGAGTACGGACCTCATGTGATTATCTCACTGGACCTCATAGGACTTACCAAAGGATTCTTTATTGCGGGACTTATTCACTCACCAAAGGATTCTAGATTTCAGGACTTACTTACTTAAGTTCTTACAACTGGCCAAGAATGGCGGTCAGAAATTCAACAAAAAGAAATATCAATCTTAACAGAATTAATGTCAGATATCTGATAGAAAACAAAAAAAAATAATTGAAATCTATTATAATCTTACAGCAATAAACTATAGTGAAGTAAGGTATTATGGGGATTCCATCTCTTAGTAGAGACAGAGCTAGTTTCAATGAGCATTGTAATTGAGATTTGTGATTTGGAAGACAAAGAGAACCTAAAATATATTTTTAAAAGAAATATCAATCTTAACAGAATTAATGTCAGATATCTGATAGAAAACAAAAAATTAATTGATATCTTTCAACAGTTCTTATTCATTTGCAGAACTCTTCAAATTTGTGATCAAATCTTTGAAAGATTTCATTTGGAATTTTGCAACTGATCATCTGATGATGATTTTGAAAATTCACAAAGGAAATTTATACCTGAGCAAATACTTTCAATATATCATTTATATGTAAACAATTATAGCAATTTTATGGCCCTCTTCTATTATTATTTTTCTAACAAAAATTTGTGGTTGTTATTATTGAAGTCAGTAAGTCTACTGTTGGTTTGAATAACAGCAGCTAGCTAAGTATCACTGAAGCAGTGTCCAAGACAGTTGGTATATATAGAAACCATAAATGACCCATTCATGAATTTGGGTGATTTGGGTCATTCCATTCCTTGAGTTCTGATTGGCTGCTTGACTTGAATGACATTGTGGAGTCTTATAAATATCCTGTCATTCTGCAGTAGACTTTGTGACATTCGGGTTTGTATTTCAGTTACAACCGTTTGTTGCCTTGTCTTCCCAGTTCGACGTTAATTGGAACTTTAATTATTCTTCAGTTATATTGTATTTTTTAAATAGTTGCTACATGTTTAAGACTGAACAGGAAACCTTCATATTTCATAAAAGATGAATTATATTTTAAAATCTGCAGATGATGTATAACTTTGTCTACATTTGGTTTCATTGTTTAATCAGTTGAAAGGTTGATTATACACAATTAATTACAGAATACTAAAAGGTATTTCCTTCATGAAATTCTATGAGACTTTGAAATCTTTTTGTAGAATTTTATTTGAAAAAAAAAATATGTGATATTTTATAAATGATAAAGGATTTTTCAAAAGTTAAATTATTTGAATAAAATTTTTGGTATTTATTCATGATGATTAATTAAATCCAAATTGGACTGATTAACCTTATTTAGTTATTTTTATTCTTTGCGACTTTTCCAGGTGATGTAAGGGATACCTGTGATTATTGTTAATAATGATAATGGTAATAACAGAGGTGATTTATTATTTAAGGCAATCAGTTGAAAGGTTGATTCCTTATCCATTTTATGTTGAAGGGCAAAATTCAGTGTGGAACTCCATTCAGTAGATGAACTAGAAAACTAGGGAAATGATTAGCACATTAATGTAATGAGAATTTCATGATATCCTCGCAAAAGGTATGAACCATATTTAACTTTTATCATTTATTTATTGTCAAAGCCATCCTTGTAGAAAAACAGTAGTTGTATTATTTAACCCATAGTTGGGTGGATGGTGGTTGAGGGGGTTTGTACCTTTCCCAAAAGTATTAGTTTGAAAGTGAACATAATAGTGTGACTGGAGTTCACACTCATTTATTATAATGTTGCAGTCCAGTATGTTATCCCTCCACCCTGTAACTTGATTTTGTAAAAAATTATGACCTGGCTTCCAAAATGTACAAGGGATAGATTCCTGCTTTTATACTTCATATTAGATATTCATTTATTTTCAAGACTTTTAAAATACAATGAAATGTAATGAAAATTGGCTCTTTTCTGTCACACTCTAATATAAATATTTATAACTAAATGCTTTTACATGTTTTTGCAAATGAATTCAATTTTAATAAATTATACATGTATTTATATTGTTATATAAGATAAGTTGAATTAGGAGCAATTAAGGTTACCCTGCAACATATATGAACAAATATCAACCTATTTTAATGTAACAAATTAAATGTATAGATTTCTTATTTGATAGCTAAATGAGAAAATATCAATAGAAAACTAATCAATATCTTCTGATCCAGAATGATAAGTGTGGCAAAATAATCATAAACGTGTAGAGAAATAACAATAAGTGGATGCAGGTGTAGAGAAATAACAATAGGTGGGTGCAGGTGTAGTGAAATAACAATAAGTGGGTGCAGTGGGTGCAGGTGTAGAAATAACGTGTAGTGAAATAACAATAAGTGGTGCAGGTGTAGAGAAATAATAAGTGGTGCAGGTGTAGAGAATAACAATAGGGTGCAGGTGTAGTGAAATAACATAAGTGGGTGCAGGTGTAGAGAAATAACAATAGGTGGTGCAGGTGTAGTGAATAACAATAAGTGGTGCAGGTGTAGAGAGGGTGCAGGTGTAGAGAAATAACAATGGGTGCAGGTGTAGTGAAATAACAATAAGTGGGTGCAGGTGTAGAGAAATAACAATAAGTGGTGCAGGTGTAGAGAAATATCAAAAAGGGTGCAGGTGTAGAGAAATAACAATAAGTGGGTGCAGGTGTAGAAAATATCAAAAAGAGGGTGCAGGTGTAGAGAAATAACCATGAGTGGGTGTGGTAAAATAAAAATAAGTTGGAGTAGGTGTACAGAAATAATCATAATTGGGTGCAGGTGTGGATGAATAACCATTTAACCCATAACTGGGGGGGGGGAGGGCTAAAGAGGGTCCATACCTTTCCCAAGGTTATCAGATTGAAGGTGAATGAGTTAGCCAACAGAAGTTGGAACTCGCTTGCTATAATGTTAAAGTCCAGCTCTTTAGCTACTACACCTGTAGCTACTACTACTAATGGACAAATATCTGGACCTTGCCAGACAACTGAAAAAGTTATGGAAAGTGAAAGTGATACCAATTGTAGTTGGTGCACTTGGAACAGTCCCAAAAGGATTGGAAAAGGGTCTGGAAAGTTTGGAAATCAGAGGAAGGGTTGAAACCATTCAGAACACTGCACTGCTGCAATCTGCCAGAATACTCAGAAGAGTCCTGGAGACCTGAGGAGACTTGCTGTCACTCAGGCTCCAGTGAAAGACTATCAGCTAACACTAATGTGAAAACTCAAAAGGAGATAATAATAATAATAATAATAATAATAATTATATATATATATATATATATATATATATATATACAAAAATCTCAACCATTTGACTACTGGTTTTTAAGATTTCAACCATTTGACTCATCTGATGATTGCATAACCATGAAACTTTAAGTTATGAGTCCAAATCCATAATTAGTGGCTGCAGGTGTAGAAAAATAATAATAAGCATCAGTAAGTTTGCAGAAATAAATGTAGTGCATTGAGGTGGAGTGTAACAAACAAAAGTGCAACTGAGAGTAAGAAGTAAACATGAGGTGTGTAAGTGCAGAGAAATATATTTAGATAAACCTAAAAAATACTTATATGCAAAAAGTCATGCATACAAAAAAAATATGAATAAACAAAATCCTGAACTTATGAGAAAATAATATTTTTTCTTGATTACTTTATCTGATATTTTCTTTTAGTGAAAAATTATTGTGACCAGAGGTGAGTGAAATGGCTGAAGTCAGAATCAATTTTATCGATAAAGAGGAGGAGCACAATAATAACAACTTTTAAGAATATCAGGTGAATAAAATGGTCAGAGCCACAAAGTGCAAAATATTTATGTTCTGGAATAAAATGTCTATTGATAAGACTACTTGGACTGTTATTAATTGTCCTATGAACAGAAGTCTCGCGATGAAGCAAAAAAAAAAAAAAAAAAAAAAAAAATTAAATCAAGATTCAATGTACTAAATTGCATGGTTTACATTCAGTTGTCTGGGTCAGTCATCAGTTTGAATCATAGACATATTTCTTGTTCCTGTAGAATAAACATACTAAATTCCAATTACCATCGAATTGGTAAGACAAGGAAACAAGAGACGTAACTTAATATGGATCTAACCTTGTTGCAGTCCTATTGCAGAATGCCTGAGTATTTATGAAGCCTCATAATATAGAAACCAAGCAACCAATTAGGACTCAAGGAATGGAATCACTCAAATACATGAATGGACTATTCTTGAGTTCCATAAATACTCTGGCATTCTGCAGTAGGATTGCAACAAGGTTAGATCCGTATTAAGTTACAGCTCCTTGTTGGCTTGTCTTACCAATTCGACAGTAATTCGAACTTAGTATATTTATTCTACAGTTCCTTGACAGATTCTCAGATTTGTGAAGGCTAAATGTGAACTTTTCTGGTTGGTTGGTTAGTTTGCATGTTTTTCCACATATCAGCCTTTGTTATGTCATTTAATGCCAAATCAAATCATTGTGATAAATGATTTGTTTAACTTCATATGTATTATTTTTTACACAGGCCTTAGTTTGCTTACATGTTCACCAAACTAAGTATTGAATAGTTATTTACTAAGCTTAGCTTAGATGTGACACAAGACCAGAAGTATGAGAATCGAACTCACTAACAATGGTCTGCAAATCTAGCTTGCTAACCATTACACCATATGAGGTGAAGTATTGAATAAGCTCATTGTTGCTTAACTTTAGTGATCCTGTACGAACCAGTGCTTTCAGCATGACTGTAACACTTCTCTTTTGGTTTAATCTATTATAGTGAAAAACTAGACATCTTTGTCTTGTCTCTTTTTGGTCAATCCCACATATTGTAAATCTTATTGAGATATGAACAGCCTCAAGGCAAGTGATCAGGGAGAATGACAACAATCCTGAAACTGAGATATATCAGTAGAAATGCTAAGTCAACATTTACAGATTACTGATTTTTTTTAATTAGTCTGCACCCACCAACATTTTTTAAAAATCAAGATATGATTACTAACCTCTATAGGAGGGTTTCAACTACAGTCCAGTTGATGGACAAGGCTGTTCCACTATGTACCTTGGCCAAGCTCATTCCCTGGATTCAGTTTGGCTGCTGTTTTTAGTGTGAACACTTTGATCCATATATACCCAACACATACCTATGTTCTCGGAGTTAGAACAGGATCTGTATTTGGTTACTGCCAGTCAGCCATGTCTGTCAACTAGACACTAGTTGAAACTCTCCTGCAGAGATGAGTATATATTGATTCTACAATTTTCTTGATTTTATCTTTTATTCTTTTACTTAAATTGATAAAACTGGCAACTTGATATTCAGTAAGCTTTGCTGAGACCAGTACAAAACAAAATAGAGGAAGATATTATTTTGGTGGATGAGTGATGATACAGATATATCTATGTAGATATGACATTGATTAATACCTCTAGCAACATAGCTTATTAATATTCAAAATTTATCAGTGCATTTACCCAAAGTTCAGATATAGGTATTTATGAATGTAAGAAGTCTATTTATGGATATATATATGTGTGTACTCACAAGTACACACACACACACACACACACTCATATATATAATGTTATTAGGGAGTCTACGTATGCTTTTCCCAACATCCATCATCCATACATATTCCTTAATCAATATATATAAAGTAAAAAAAAGTCGACAGGGTGGCCTTAAGTTGGTATCAGCCAGTCAGCGAGGGAGTCTATCCCCTTTTCAATAGCGCTAGAGCAAGGAGATTGTTTATTTTAGCATCTGAGGTGGAGCGCCACACCTACCATCAGCTCCTGACTTTACCGCACAGATCCCTGTGCTACTTATACGCTTGGTTTGGCGAGGGCCGGTATCAAACTAGGAACCTTGTGGTTTCTAGCCGAACGCTCTACCGACTGAGCTAACCTGGCCCCTTTAATCTATATATATATATATATATATGAGAGAGAGATTATGAACTCTTGTGATTGTTTTCAAACTTTAAAGAGCAATCAAAGATATACACCTAAATTATTTATGAAAATTATTAATCATTTCTCTATTTCCTGTTTTTAAGCATTTCATCCTGGTTTCTTTAGAAAATGGTTTTATGGACAGTTTAATCAAACAGAATATTGAATGGAAAGAAGATTATGAAAATGATATTATGCCAATCTTCTGAGTGGAATGAATATGTCTTCCTAACTTGATAATTAGCATTCAAAATCTGACTTTTTAGCCACTCTCTATCACTGACCACTGATAGAAAATGGGGAAAAAAATCAACTCTCTTATCCACGAAACAGGCAGGAAAGATGCACTTAAAGAATGATAAAATTAAGGATAATCCTTGAATTGTATTGCTAAGTTACCAATAAAAGTGCTGACTTGCTGAACCAAGTGTTTTTTTTTTTAAATCTTTTTTGTAAGGTTATTCAAAATAAACACAACACTGAACTTTAACTTGTATGTCAATGAGCAATTTATTTCTGAATTACTGACAAAATGTGAACATTAGAGATTGTGCCAATAGCAAAAGGGCTTTTGTTTTGGTGCTAAAAGAGAAAGGTTTCTTTTGTGTGTTTGATTGGAATCTATCACCTGGAAATGGATCTTTAATGACTGAACAATTTGAGGTTAATTTGGAGGTGAAAGAAATTAACACCAAAGATATTAATGTAAGATTTTTAAAAAAGAAAGAAAATATTATGGGTTTAAAGGGGAGAGAGAGAGAGAGAGAGAGAGAGAGAGAGAGAGAGAGAGAGAGAGAGAGAGAGAGAGCATTTGAGAGGATTCCTTTCAACAATGAAAACTTTTATTGGAATGCACTCTTGAATGTCAATTTAAGAATCAAAAGCTGATTGTAAAGTCAACTTGAGATGTTGTCAAGATTAAGAAACACTGAATGGAGAAGATGTTCAGTGAATGGATGAAGTGAAACTCGAAATCAATGGCAGATATTTCCGGATAAATGTAAATCATAACAATTTCTATCGCAATGTATTTTTAAATCTTGTCATTACTAAAGGAACTCAAGTGGGATTTTTCTGATTGCTTAAGTAATAGCCATGAATATATTTCCTTCATTAGTTAAACTGTGATGTCTGCAAAAGAATTAATGGCAACAATGTACAGAAATATATGTGTGAAGAAAAGGAAGTGAATCCAACGGTATGTAGTATATTAAGAAAGATTGAAAAAACATAGGTTTAAATGAGTTAAGTGGTGAGTTTATTGGCCGACGCCGCAGTGTTTCGATCTATTAATTAGATCATCTTCAGGGCATTTGTTGGTATATGGAAGGTAAAAAAAAATTTTTTCACAGAATAACGAGAAACAGACTTCAAATTTTAAACAGACTGATAAACAAGGACTATCACTTGCTTTTCTCATTATTCTGTGATAAAAATTTTTTAAACTCACCATTCTACTGTGGTTTCTAGCCAAACCTCTACCGACTGAGCTAACCTGGCCCTTATTTCTTATTTCATATGAATATTACAATATATATCACAAAATTACTTCATTTTTGAGTATATATATATATATATATATATATATATATAGATAGATAGATAGATCAATATGAATTAAGTCTAAATTGAATAAGGTAAAAACTTTATAAATGAAATGAAAAAATGTCAACTCATTTATTTTAAAGAAGAAAATCACAACAATTTATGTCAAAATTTTTTCTTTCTTTATTTTTGGGATTATTAAGATAATGGAAATGAATTTCTACAAGAGTTTAAAAAAATTTGCTGTGAAAGACATTCAATCTATTTCTCCAATTTTTAATCAGTTAAAACCTTCAAATTTTAGATGTTTATAATGATTGACACATTTTTCTATTTCCAAAAATCTTATATTATTCAAAAGTTCATAAAAATAATGCCTCTGCCATTACTGTAATTCATTTTTTTTTTCTTCTTTTTCCTTGGTGAAAATGTCACAGAAACACCAATATAAGTTCATAATAAACATTTCCAAGAAATCAAATAAAGTTTATGCACAAAAAAAAATTCTTCCTTGTAATCACACCAATATCAAATAGAATGTTATAAGTTGCTCAAAATAATATATATATATATATATATATATAATATATATATATATATATGCTTTGGCCTCAAAACCATGCCTGAACCCAGAGTCATCATCTGATGAAAGCTTTGATGGATGCAATATTGCTGTTTAAACAGCAGTCATAGCATGAATTTATTATATATATATATATATATATATATATATATATAGTTAAAAATTAATGGTAAAATGAATGAATGGATGAAATAAAAATGAATGAAATGAGGGGGATAAATGAAAAATCCTTTTCAAGGTACCCCTCTTAAAAGTATTAAAACACTTTTTGAGATTGGGGTACCTGATAAAAAGTTTTTCTCATCTATTATTAGACTCCTTTGAAGCATCAAGTTAAGGAGCTGATGGTAGGTGTGGCACACCATCTCAGATGCTAAAAAAATAATCTCCTTGGTCTAGCGCTATTAAAAAGGGGATAGACTCCTTCGCTGACTGGCTGATACCGACTCTAGGCCGCCCGTCGACTTTATAAGTTATTAGAGAAGATAAAATCCGTCTCTTCCCTTTGTAATATCTGTTGAGAATGGGTTTGAATTTATATATATATATATATATATATATACCTAATCTTGTCTGGTTAACTTCCGGTGAATATTGCTACATTGTAACTATCTTGAATTCAAAATAAAAACGGTCAAATAGAAGAATTTATTTACTTAGCTTATATATATATATATATATATATATATATATATATTTCTTGTTTATCAAATACTGAAAAAATTAATCTGTTATTGATATTACAAAATGAAGCATGACATATAGAATTTTGTGGCTGTAACAGTAAAATATCGCATCTCTTATCATTAAATCACACAATTATATAAAAGGATGAAATTCTCTTTAGAGAAATCAATGAAGGTGAATCTATCCTCATTTTAAATTTCTATTGATATCATGTTTAATATTGCAGTCTGAAAAATCAATACCTTAAAGCAATCAACACCTTATTTTTTTCTTTGAATGAACAAGTCTTAAAAAAAAAGAAAGATAAAAAAAAAAGAAAAAAATGAATAAAGCTTTATTCAGAGTGGATACTTTATTGAATTTGAAGATCATAATCTTCCTGTTAACATGTTTTCTTTCTTTCTTATTCATTCTCATCAAACAACATAATGAACAAATAAAGTATTTTGAAACTGAGTTTATTTAGTCAGATGCATTGAGGTTAAGGAGAAGAGATATTGGTGACAATCAGCCATCTTGTCTCCATAGCTAGGCTTCTTTGTCAGCCAAGAGAACTAAATTAAGCATGACAGATGGTGAGAAAGAAATGTGACCAGAACATAGATAGGAGAGGGGGAAGACACGTAATTCAACTTTGCTTATGAGATTTTTATAGTCAGCCAGAAAAAGAGTGTTTACAATTCACGAGAAGTCATAAATTGTGTATGCACCTGTAAGTTAGATTTAAAACCGGAGGTGGGTAATTTTCCATATAACCGTTGGGGGGTTATGATTGACATTTTAGATGATCCCAACTGACCTCTGGTACAGAGACATGAGAATAGTTAGTTTAGTTATTCAGTTTTGACCCAGCTTTTGGAGAGCTTAGACGTGCTCCAGGGTCGATCTCATCCACGCGGAATTAAATCATGGGTTAGATAAATAATAAAGGCTTGATCAAGCAAACTTAAAGTCTTGTTAGTTATTAAAAAACAAGCAATGCCCAGCCCAGCCCAGAAGTTAGAAGAAATAGCAAAGAAGATTGAAGAACAGAAGGGCAGCCAGACAACAAGAAATTACCAAATAAGACCATCTCTAATCTAATGTTTCTCTCTCTCTCTCTCTCTATCACTGAGATGAACTCTCACCATTTATATACCCAATGTTGGGTATACAACAAAAGTCTCCCTTCATCAATAGGTTACAGTTTAATGGGTTAGCTCAGTGGGTAGAGCATTCAGCTAGAAACCACAAGGTTCCTAGTTCAATACCGGTCCTCGCCAACTCAGCGTATAAGTAGCACAGGGATCTGTGCGGTAAAGTAAGGAGCTGATGGTAGGTGTGGCGCTCCACCTCAGATGCCAAAAAAACAATCTCCTTGGTCTAGCGCTATTGAAGAGGGGATAGACTCCCTCGCTGACTGACTGATACCGACTTTAGGCTGCCCCGACGACTACTTACTGATATTTGATCACTCTGTAATTTTAAATTGAAAGTATCTGAAACTTTCATTACTGAAATCTTTTTAAATAAATAGCTCACAACATCAATAGGCCATCTTTCTCTCTCAGCTGTCTAATATTAGATCACCAAAATTAAGCAGCAATGAGCCTGTTAAATACTTAATTGGATGACCATATAAACAGCAGCAGGTACTGTAAGCAACCCAAGTCCATTGTTTATCAAAATGTCTAGGCATTAAATGATCTGAAAAGGGATGATATGCCATTGAAACAAAACAACTAACCAATTGTCTCATCTCAACAGGTTTACAAACAAAGCTTTGATTCTCAAAAGATACTCTTCCCCTTTCCTTTATACATATAAAGATCATAAAAATACAACACATAATTTTGATGGAGAAATAACATTATAAAAAGACTTTAAAAAATGTATGATTCTTTATTAAGAATTCTGGGGTATGGGGGTTATCGTCCTTTGTCTGCGAGCCTCTGTTTCAAACCAACCAACCAATCATGAGCCAGCATACTTCGGTGGCAAAGCCGAATAAGCAAACTCATGCCTCTTCTGATTCAGCCCTCACCGGAGACAGACCTAAATAAGGGTCACTCCTATACTTCAACAGACAATCGGAGTCGGACGCAAGCAGAAGTCCATCATATCTGAACTTCAGAAGGCCGTAGTAAGGGCTACGTTAATACCCCATATCTCAGGATACACCAGTTAAGTGACAAATATTATTTGCGCAAACGAAACTAAAGTTTGCAATTCTTTATATGTAATACAAGTCTTTTATTCATATTCTAGTTGTTCGTTTATTTCTTTGACTCTTAACCTGTCTGCCACACTCGTGGTTAACTCCACTACAAACCTAGGAGTACTGCCGCTTGTGTTCTTTTCTTTATATCTTTTATGTTTTTTAAACTACTGAAAATATGAATTATGCTTATACAAAACAGCAACAAACAACAATGAGGACTTTGAAAAACAAAATTGTCTCACCTCAACAGGTTTACAAACAAAGCTTTGATTCTCAAAGGATACTCTCCCCTTTCCTTTATACATATAAAGATCTTATGACAACACATAATTTTGATGGAGAAATAACATTATAAAAAGACTTAAAAAATCTATGATTCTTTTATGTTTTTTTAAACTACTTATAGAATACTAAGTCCAATTACCGTCGAATTGGCAAGACAAGACGGCAAACAGTCGTAACTGAATACGATTCTGAGATGCCGCAAAGACCACTGAAAAGTGGCAGGATTTATGGAGCCTCAGAGGACCCTACAAACCAAGCAGCCAATCAGGACTCAGGGAATGGACTCACCCAAATGCATGGGTGGACTGTTCTGAATTCCCATAAATACCAGTTGTCTTGACGCTGGTGCAGGAGTGCTTGGCCAGTCACATTGCTCAAACCAATTGTTGACTGTCTAACTGACTTACTTCAATACTACTGAAAATATGAATTATGCTTATACAAAACAGCAACAAACAACAATGAAGGACTTTGAACAACAAAATATCAAATAGTAATTATATAGGTGGATCAAACAAAGAGATGAATGTATATACTCACAGATCTAAGTATGATGCTTGTAAGTACATGGCATAAATTATGGAAACATTTGTTTACGAACAGCTCATGTCAAGTATCATCAAAGATTTGTCTGTTAATTATTCATATTAATATTTCAATATAGTCTTTCAGCTACTGTATTCTCCAGCCTCCTTCAAGAGCATGTGATATCTGTTAATCTTACGGTGTCAGTCATTTTATCTTTTATTTTTTTTTTTTGTAAATTTGTTTGATATTCGGTGTTAAATATTGTTAAGGGATTTGATACTGACAGAACAGAAAAAAAAAAATTATTTCAAAATGTCTTTTACAGTATTCAACCAATTAGTTGTATTTAATATTTATTATCTCATAGGAAATTAATCAGTTTTCTATATTAAAATGACCTTAAGTATCAACACCAACAATTTTGTATGATTTATTTTTGATACGATCAGAACACCTAGGAATTATGTTTTTAAATTTAAAATAGAAATTCATTTTTTCAGTATTGTAAAATTCAGCATCTGCATTATGAAATGATGAGCATTTATAAGTTGGCTATTGATCACTCAGTAAGATAATAATAGATCAGACTTCAATATATAAATACTAATCAATATCTACAATTTCAAACACTAAATTATACAATTTCTGACTATTTCAAAGATGAAATTATACAATTTCTGACAATTATTGCATTTTATTATATGACTTGAACAGAAAGCAAATTAATTATAGTATACACTAAGGCTTTAATTTGAAAAGAAAGAGAAGAATTCCTATGATCTGTAGAATTGAATCCTAACACATTCCCCAATTAACAAATTGATTCATAAATTCAAATTTTGCAGAATGAATAATGGAAAGAGCTTCACTGAAAAAGTAGATATCACCATAAAATGCTGAGATGTAAAATACACAGAGGTAAGGGAAATAATGTTATCAAGTAGCAAATTATAAATCTTGGAAAATCAGTTGTCAAGTGTATTTAAAATGAGTTATGCGATAAAGAGTTACACACATACACACTATATAATATATATATATATATATATATATATGATGATGATGATGATGATGGCAGCAAACTCGTATTCAAGTATTGCCATTGCTTGATATAGTAACAATAACAAAAAAAAAAAAAAAAAAAATGCTCAATAGTTCCAACAAATAATGGTGAGCTTCAAAAAAGTTCAACAATGAGCTGCACGAAAAAGTGGCTCTTTAGTCCTGCCAAAGTCTTGCACACCTTCCCACAATTACCGGTATTTCCAGGGAGCACAGGGTATTTTATTAGTCCATTCCGCCGATGCATAGATTGGTGACTGATCAGGTCAGCTTTGCTCATACATAGCCTTCCACACTGGTCACATAGTAGACCGATTTGAAGTCCTTGATTGTCTACTTCTTTATTCTTGCGAATATCTCTCTTCAACTGCTCATGCTGTATATGGCCAGTCTCAGACCTTTCCATGCCCTCCTGCACAGCTCTTCTCCACTGCCCACGGTCCAAAGACTTACTCTCCCAGGTCTTCACATCGATGTCACATTTTTTCAAGGTCGACCTCAGGCAATCCTTGTATCTCATCTTATATATATATATATATATATATATATACATACACACACACACACACATGCATCTTTTTCTGTACAGTAAAAAGATAAAACAATTTTTAAGAGGGGAATGATATTTTAATGAAAATCAAATAAAATAAACTCAAGGTACTCTTTGACCAACACTTCTTAAAGTAATTGTTGGTAAATATAAATGATTGAAGGTGGTAAGAGGATATTACCTAAAAGGGTTTAAGAAGACAGCTGAAGGGGAAAAGATCAAGTTAATTAACTGCAGGTTATATATATATATATATATATATATATATATATATATATAATATACATACACACTGACACCAACTCCTCCACATGAGCAGGATGTGACACAAGGTTGATTTTTTAGGCGGAGTTTAACAGGTTTGAATTCAGAGATTTCATTCTCCTAGAGCTGGAGGGGGAGATGGTGAATGCATACCTTTGTCAAGGGTATTAGGGCTATGTGAAATGTAGACAGCCTCATCTAGTATTTGAACTCGGGTCGACGAGTCTATTTCCTACGACTCTAGCCATTACACCACATACTCCATATATATATATATATATATATATATATATATATAAAGAAGATATTTCAACTCTTCAAAATATCTCAAAAAGATGGAGTTGCAAATATTAGCAAAATCTATCTATCTATCTATTTATCAATCCTAGTTTGTTTATGAGGCAAAGTCTCAAAAGCAGAAAAAATAAAAACAGAACATGTCTTTAGGTAGTCTACACTTAGAATTGAATATATTCAACATCTGACTTAGAAATTACATACTGATTCTTTGGAACTTAGAAATACCAAAACCATAATAAACTTGTCAACAAAAACACATATGTACTATATATATATATATAATATATATATATATATATATATGAGAAATAAATACACAAGCGATGTGTTTATGATATGTCTTTTTTTTAGCTGACAATTTTTGGGAGAATATGTGCTTAATTGAAGTCCTACCTAATTTTGAAAGTTAATTGATTAATAATTATTTAATTAGCAGGCATACCTATTTAAATGTAAGGCTAAACAAATCGAGAAAAATCAATCTCTGTATGTACATTTCGGCCTATTAGGCCTCATCACAAGGCGGTCTTCCTATCTATAGCTCTGCTGATGAGGCCTAATAGGCCAAAATGTACATACAGAGATTGATTTTTCTCGATTTGTTTAGCCTTAAATTTAAATAGGTATGCCTGCAAATTAATTAATTATTAATTAATTAACTTTCAAAATTAGGTAAGACTTCAATTAAGCACATATTCTCCACATATATATATATATATATATATATATATATATATATATATAGTTTCATGACCTTTTGTAATGAAATAAAATCAATAAAACACTAAAATACAATTGAAAGAAGAAAAAAAATTATTCATAGTTTAAATTATGACTTATCCATTAACAAAATTACTTTTTCTTCAAAGAATACCATCTATTATAAAAAATTACATGAATGAATATTTTTCTTGCAAATAATTCTATTCCTGTCTTGTTATTCAGACTCTTTAACTTATATTATGTATAAATATTGCAATGTTCACATTCTGGACATAATGTAAAATTCTAAGTTGCTAAGTATTGATTACAATGTCTATATTTCTAAATCTGATGAAAACATATTTTTGGCCATTGGGTGAGCTTTTTATTTTTCGATCCAAATAGAATAAGGGAATATGTAAGACAGAAAATGTTTTTGATAAATACGGAAGCAATCATTACATATGTCACAAATCATTAGGTAGGTCTAAACAAACATATTAATACAAGCGAAAAATGAACCGGTACGACTCACTGCGTGCCGACTGCGTGGAAAAGGGTTGGACATGCCATGTTATTCCTATTGAGGTTGGGTGTCGTGGATTTCTAGGACACTCAGTCATTTCGTTTCTTTCAAAAATAGGAATCACTGGCTGCTGTCTGAAACTTGCCTCATATCGTCTTCAAACCACGGTGCAAAATGCATCGAGCTGGATCTGGTCGAGATTTAAAAGTCTTCAGCACGAATGATACGTGTGCTGAATCATCATTCCCATGTTATTACGTAACATCTGCAATCGCATAATCAACTCAACGGCCGAAAACAAACGCGTTTTCAAACTGATAACAAAACATCTCCGATGAACGGATCATATAATCTCTTCTCTGTACTATTTCTTTTTTTTTTTTAATACCCTGTCCGGTGGCAAAAGCTGCTGGGTAGCACTAGGAAGTGGCAGTCCTGCCTTAGCTACCGAAACTGTGTTATCACTCCTAGTTGGCAGCTGATGAGGACAGGGTATCGCACGTGCTATCACACGTTGTATGACGAAAATACAGATTGACTGAAACAATCAGGAATGACAATAAGATTTTGAAGGAAATAAAAATAAGGACACAGTTTCCGCCCATCTATACATATAAGACAGGCACGTCCTATTATGGAGGTGCATCATCTAATGGTTAGAGTCATTGGAAATGGACTCGTCTACCCAAGTTCAATTCCTCGATGAAGCTGTTTGCATTTCACATAACGCTAATATCCTTGGGAAAGGTATGAATTCTCCCTCCAGCTATGGACAAATAACAAGGCAGACTTGGCTCTTTAACCATGGCTAAGTAACCAGTCTAGGAGAAGGAAAACTCTGAATTCAAACCTGTTAAACTCTGCTTAAGAAATTGACCTTGTGTCACATCTTGCTCATGTGGAGGAATTGGTAAATATATATATATATATATGTATTTAGGTAGCATTTTTTATTGTAGGCATATATTGTTAAATAATGCAGCCATCTTTTGTCTGCAAGTTTTGTCCTTTGTTTTTTTGTATTGCCGGATTATTTTTGTAATATCATTAATAACATTTTATGATGATATAATAATATTATATCATTATTATATCATAATAACATTTTATTATACGAAAAAACAAATGACAAAACTTGCAGACAACAGATGGCTGCATTATTTAACTATATATATATATATATATATATATATATATATATACATATAGGACAGTAAGGAAGAGCTCAAGTGCAAGTAAGAAGATGTTATTTTCAATTTTAAACATGTTGAAAAGAAAATCATACATAAACCAAATAAAAATAAAATCTTGTAAAATAACAAATGTTGAACAAAGAAATGGAAATAATCTGAAACTGAACTCTTAAGTAAATCTTGGATACATTGCATTTAATAAGACATTCTCTGACCTCGTCTCATGATGATAGCAATTTGGTATTTACCAAAGTCACGTAAATGTTTTGCTTGTCAATAACTGTGACATTTATCATGCCAAAGGGAAGTACTCAAAGTTTGCTGACATGCTCATATAAATCTCATGCTGACATATGAAGTTATTAAAGACAAAAACTATCATTTTTACCACATAAAGGAATTCTTTCAAGCAGTAGCCATGTCAGTACTACTGTATAGTTGTACCACTTTGAATCTAATGAAATGCTAGGAGAAAAAGCTAGATAGGAAATATGCTAGGATGCTGCTATTTTATTCTTTCGAAGTTGTCATGCTGAGAATTTCCATGATATACCTTTTTCTCCATATCCCATGTAAGACCCTCGTCTCTTCATATTGTTTCACTTATTTACCTACCCCCCCCCCGGTACTAGTATTTATCGTGTATTATTATTCTCACACACTTACTGTTGCCTTTCTCTTAGTAAGTTATGTTTGTATTCACTAGCCCATGTTGAAATAGCATTATTTATAACCTTGATTTGCCTTGTTATTTGCTGTGTCTGTCCATGTTTCTTTTCTTATTTCAGCTTTTTACCTTTTCCTTCAGAATAAAGACCCTTTTAACTACACCCATGGTTATTTGTGTTTCATCATTGGAGGGGTTTAATTGCACGTAACTAGATTGTCTCAACCACCTGGCAATAGGATTAGACGTCATATTAAGAGGCATGACAGTATAGTTGTACCACTTTGAATTGAAATACTAGGAGAAAAAGCTAAATAGGAAATATGCTGTTTTAAACAAATCCTGGAGCAGCACCCTGCAAAACAGCAGTTGGACAACCATTTACCTCCCATCTCACAAACTATCCAAGACATACTGGGCACTACTGGAGAAGTGACAATAAACTTATAAGCAATGTTCTCCTATGGAGTCTTACATATGGCACACCAGTGTTGGCTGACCAGCAAAAACAAATTCATCAGCTCTGTTCAGACACTGGGTGCTCTCTAGAGGTTTAATAAAGTGTGATGGTTGATAGGGACAAATCTTGAGAGATAGTCAAAGGAAGCTATGCTGTTGGCATGCCTTGATGATGATAATTAAAGAGGCAAATCAAATGAAATAATTTTAAAAAAATGAATAATAATAATAAAATGTTATTATGATATAATAATAATAATAATAATAATAATAATAATAATAATAATAATAATAATATAATAATATATAATATAATAATAATATATATATATATAATATATATAATAATAATAATATCATTATGATATAATAATAATATAATATATATAATAATAATATAATAATATATAATAATAATAATAATAATAATATCATTATGATATAATAATATAATAATAATAATATAATAATAATATCATTATGATAAATATAATAATAATAATAATAATAATATCATTATGATATAATAATATAATAATAATAATAATAATAATAATAATATAATAATAATAATATAAAAATAAATGATAACAATAAAAATGCTAGCTGTTACAATTGGTATTTAGCTTACTGAAGTTTAAAAGTAAGCATTTATAAATTTCTCTCGAGACCTGTTTCTTGGCAAAAAATATGCCCTTTAGACAAAAGTCAGCGTAAACAAATATATAAAGTGGAGTGAACCTTGTTATAAATTTTCTCTTCCAACATGACATCTTTTTACAAAGTTGTGCATGTAGAAAGCAAAGAGAAAGAGGCTATTAACTTTTTGGTCTCTATTGTTGGCAAATGAATCAATTGAAGGAAAACATGCATGGAAGAGGGTTTTGGCTTCTGGCATAAATCAGCTCCGATTTGGCAGGCATTTTTGCTTTGTGTCTGCAAATAAAATTTATTTTTGTCTGAATCCAGAATCTGGGGCCAGATAAGTGAGAAAAGAAGAAAGTAAAGAAAGAGAAAATTGTTGTTAAATGTCTGTTGATTTGAATAGTTAGACTGTGCGGTTTGTTCACAATGGTTCATTTGATTTGTCTAAATGTCCACAATGTTACAAATGAGAAATCTCAAATCAATGGAGGATGTTTGTATTGTTCCGTTCAACTCTTTACTTTGAGGTCACCAAGTTCCTTCAAAGAATTAATGTGCTCTTTTATTAAGGAATCATACTTTCTAGGAGGAAAATAATTTTTCATCAAGTGCATCATAATCATCATCATCATCATCAACAACAGCTGGTCCTGGAAAATTCCATGGATAATGATAACTAAGATCAATAAGATTATCCATTATTATGCACCTCGGCTATTCTCTCACCCTTTGCCTGTATCTTCTTGTCCCCTCCATTATTTTGTCCATATTTTTATCTAAATGTTATAAAAACATTAATTTTATATACAATAAGATTTTTTTTACAGCATCCTCTCTCTTGTTTTTATTTTTCTCTATCACTCCATAAAGAATCTTAAAGGTTATGTAAGTTTTATGCTTATGCTTATGCTATTCCTCTCTCTCTCTCTCTCTCTCTCTCTCTCTCTCTCTCTCTCTTTATGTACATATTCATTTATTCCTTTTTGGTTTTTTTCTAGAGTTTTTTTCATTTTTCCCTCCCTTCACACACCCTCTTTTCCCCCTCCACTCTCTCTCTCTCTCTCTCTTTCCTAATTCCTTCCCTCTTATCATCACTCATGTACATTTAGAAGGTACACATAGCTAATTCCAGCTGAGATTGGGCAGATACTGCCTGATCAAAAGTAGGAACAAAAAGGTAATGGTCAGATATAAAAGCAAGAAAAATAATGATATAAATTATTATTGCTATTGTTAGTAGTAATAATAATAATAATGGTAGTGGTTATAGTGAAAGTTTACCATCATTTCATTTTATTAGCATTGAAAGTAAATTTTATCAATATGAAACAATAAAAAACTTATGGTTATGAATTTTGCAATCATCATCATCATCATCAAGTGCTAACAGCACGGATTTCCATGATGCTTTTTCACCACCTGTCCATATCAGTCATCGCTCCTGGCAAGTACTCCACATGGTATCCAAGTAAATTTTATCAATATGAAACAATAAAAAACTTATGGTCAAGAATTTTGCAATCAGTTGTGCTACCATCACGGATTTCCATGATTCTTTTTCCCCACCTGTCCATATCAGTCATCGCTCCTGGCAAGTACTCCACATGGTATCCAAGTAAATTTTATCAATATGAGACAGTAGAAAACATAGTTATGAATTTTGCAATCATCATCTAGTCACACTGACTGCACAGATTCTCATGACTCTCTCAGCACCCATCCCTATCAGTCATCCCTCCTGGCAAGTTCTCTGGCTAATTGATATAAGTTTTTGCTGGTCAGCCTACATTGGTGTGTCCATGTGTAGATGTTCATAGGGGAAAGTCACATGAGTTTGTCCTTGCTTCTCCAGCAGTATCCAGCATATCTACTTCATCTTACTTAGATGGTTTTATCATAGGCGGTAAGTGGCCATACAGCTGCTTTTTTGTGAGATGACATTTCCACCATTTGTTCAAACAGCACCACAGTATCCCTGTATAGTTCCCATCTAGCTTTTTTTCCCCCAACTGTTTCAGTCATACATTAACACTGATATGACTACAGCTTGGAGGAATTCTTGTTTTATCAGAGAGATCAGATTTCTATATGAACGATAATCTGTCTATAGTAATTCATGCCTTTCCTCTGTCTATATTAACATGCTTTCAACTCCTGGATGTGGTAATTGCATTTCACTTTGCGCTAATACCCTTCGGCAAGGTATAAATCCTACTCTCCCTCCAGCTATGGGTAAATAGTAGGGCAGACTGGGCTCTTTAACCTTGGCTAGGTAACCAGTCTAGGAGAAGGAAAACTCTGAATTTAAACCTGTTAAACTCCGCCTAAGAAATTGACCTTGTGTCACATCCTGCTCGTGCGGAAGGGGGTTTGGTAAATATATATATCAACATGCTTTTATAATTTTGAAATAATTGTAGAATAATCTTATTAGTTCCAATTACTGTCAAATTGGTAAGACAAGGCAAAAAGTAATCGTAACTGAATACGAATCTATCTTGCTGCAATGCTACAGAATGCTAGAGTATTTATGAAGCCTCATAACATCATAGAAACCAAGCAGCCAATCAGGACTCCAGGAATGGAATCACCCAAATATATGAATGGACTAATCTTGAGTTACACAAATACCAACTATCTTGCACTTGTTCAGTTGTGCTTAGCTAGTTGCCTTGTCTTACCAATTCAATGGTAATTGGAACTAATATGATTACTCTACAATAATCATATAATATTTTATAACAAAATGTTTTAATTACTGTCAAACATTTGTTGGTAATCAATCTCACTTTTAACTGTTCCTCATAAAATTCATTAAAAATATTTCATTATTTTTTCATTTATTGGTTGATGTTTAAAAACAATTGAAAAACTTTCATTTCTTTTTCCAATACTCTAACCCCTAAACTAACACAAAATATAATTTCATTTTACCCCGATTCTCACTCTGTCCTCATAAATTCTAAATATCATTAACATAAATGGAACGACAATTACATAAAACTTGTTTATGTGTTAAATTAACTGAAAAAATGTATTGATAAATATGGATTGAATTTGATATTGTGAAAAAAGACAATTATATCTTTTATGTAAATATATCAATATCTATCATAGAACATCACATGGATTGTAAGTTAAGTATGGTAAATCAGATTTTATTCATATTATGTATTCCCAAAAAGAAATCAAACTGTTAAAAGAGAAATAATATTGACTATAATATTGTGACATTGATCCTTCTTTATGAAAATACCACACTGATTAATATGAGAGAGTAACATGTGCTTGGGTGTTTAGTGCACTTGTTCAGTTTCCCCAATATTTTGTTTGGGGTCCAGTGGCTTCGGCCCTGTGTTGCATACTGGCCTCGAATTCACGCCGCTAAATTCGTGTATGTTAGTAGCGGATATCGTCACTAACCCACTAGCCATGTATGCTAGTAGTCAGCTATTGAACTTCAATAACAACAGATACGCGTATACAAAAGATGACTCTTCTTTATTTTCTTCGGTGTGTGGTAGGTGAGTGGCGGGCATGGAAAATGACACTACGACTACTTATGTGGTGGAAGGTGGTGGGCGAGCCTCACTGCTCGCTAGCAGCGCCCAACCGTATCGACGGTCAGACCCTTCTGCTTTCTTTGCCGTCTCTTCGGGTCTCTCCTCTGGGCTGGTCTGATAACCGCTTAAGTACTGACGACCGCCCACACATTCTTTTGTTCCTTGACCAGAAGTCCTTTCTCTTTGTTCAAATTCGCGTTTGTCCAGATGAGTCCTTTATCACACCTCTTTTGTTATACTAAGATTTCTGTCTCGCCTATCTATTGTTTTCTTTGTTCAATTTTCCTTTGTCTTTTCGACTTCCCGCGCAAAACAAACAGTCAATCTGCAAGATCTGGATCTTTACAAGTAATAGCGTCGATCACAGGGGGATTTCTCCCCAGACAATACCTGCCCCCTTGATTTAAAGGAGCAGGGCAGGGGGAATGCCGATGGGATCGACGCAATTTTTATGCGTCCACATAAAAACGAGACCTTGTGTCCAGCCCTCATAAGTGGGATGAGAGGCAAATATACCCAATCTTTTGTTTGTGTCAAATTCTGTTTCAGATTATGAAATATTTTTATGGAGATTTTTCTGATGTTGTAACATTCCTATAAAGCGAATTGTTTGAGTTATATGCAATGTCATGGATGATATAATTTCAATAATGATTATCCAAAATCTAGATAACCTTCCGGCAGACAATGAGAAAGTGCAGGCTGTGATCCATAGAAATCATCACCTGCTTGTTAAGTTTCCAAGAATATAGAATATCTTTAAAGAGTTCATGCCATATGATTTTGAAAGAAATAAAATGTATCAAAATTTATGTGTACACATCACTAAATATCTCTGAATTTTTGGTAAGTCGCTGTACTCTTCTTTCTTTTTTTTTTTTTTTTTTTTTGGCCATGCTGAAATTTGAACTGAAACCTTATTGATTTCAGACAATAGAAAAGAATAAAACTATAACCCTGCCTAGGCCAATCTTCTCTATGATGCTCACTTTCCAAAATTCTGACTCAAAAAACTTCCCTGTGTCTTATACATCATAGGTGAAGTTTGAGACCTCCCGTAGGCCTAGGCTAATCTTCTCTATGATGCTCACTAACCCAGCTTACACTCAGTACTTTTACCTACCCTAAACTCCATGCATCCTTATTTTATTGCTGGTATTGTTATAATCAAGGTTAACAGGAGTGTATGGTGGTGAAGATAACAATATATGCTTAAATACACTAAAAACTTTTTTTCCTGAATCCTGAATCTGACCTGTTGAAATGGGGAGGTATCTTATATGCCGTAAAATACAGTAATTTCTACTATTACATAACGTATAACTAAAATTTTTGGTTTTCTATTCTCATTATTTGACAGGAGTATTTAGTTTTATAAGCAAAAAATTGTGTGTCAGACTAATTAAAGCTAAGTAAACAATAATGGTCATATTTAATGAAAACATATGGAGACAAGATTTTGTTGCTGAAAGCACAACTTGTATCTTCCAACAGACTTTCAGCCCACTCCATCTTCTCACTATCTCCCTTGCCCTCTTTTCCTTGTTGGCACTGCTCGACCAATCAAGGAGACTATTTTTCAAAGAGATAAGCCTCATTAAGCCGTTGGTAAAACTATAAATTTGTTTTTTAAAAAGGCTGATTTCTTTTTGGACACAATATATTGTATTAAACCTAGTTGAGCATGTGGTAAAATGTTTGTACTTTTGGATGGGAGGATTGTTATACTGTTCTTCTAAATCAGTACGTTATTGAAGTCAGTCAGTCACTCTACTGTTGGTTTGAACAACAGCAACTGACTAAGCACAACTGAAGTAGTGTCCAAGATAGTTGGTATTTATGGGAATCAAGAATAGTCCATTCATGTATTTGGGTGATTCCATTCCTTGAGTTCTGATTGGCTGCTTGGTTTCTATGATGTTGTGGAGTTTCATAAATACCCTGTCATTCTGCAGTAGAGTTGCAACAGGACAGGTTCGTATTAAGTTACGATTGCTTGTTGCTGTGTCTTACCAATTCGACGGTAATTGGATCTTAGCTTGATTATTCTACATATGTGAAATTTTGGCTTTGACATGGGTATAAAAACAGAGACAAGGCAAAACTTATACAAAAATTTATACACATAAACACACAGATGATTATGATGGATTTATGCCTAAATGTAGATATACATATGTAAGTAAAATGGAAATGAATCCGACAGTATGAATTAAACATTTTTTGAAAAAACAAATGATGTTGATAATTGCTGACAGAATCTGCTTCAACCTTTAGCAGTCTTCTTCAAGAGCGAAATATATATGATGGAAGGATGGAAATAAATAAACCGTTAAAAGATACGAAAGTACAAACGAACGCCTGTGTGAACGTTCATGTTTGGAGCTGGAACTTATTTAAATTAAAAATGCATATACTGTGTTAAAAATAAAATTAATTTTATTTTTAAAAATCAGAAGCATTTATAATCCACAGGAAACTCAAAAGAGTTTGTTGTAAAGATATATAAAAATGTATAAAAATATCAAAATGTTCATGATTCCAGCTATGAGAAAATAAGTTTAGAAAGTCCACAACATAATTGAAAAGGTGGAAAGTTTTCAGAGGATTAATCGTGTTGATAAAATCCGTGGTGTTGTAGATCATATTTAGTGTGTAAAAATCCAAATATTTTGTTTTTTTCAAAAGACAAGTATGTAAGTAAAATGGAAATGGATCCGACAATATGAATTAAACATTTTTTGAATCTTTATCTATTAATTAAATGAGGTAGGTGATTCTTATTTGTTAATCTTCAATTGTGTTCTATATTTAAAATTTTTTAAATAGTATAATCTACATGGCAATATTTTAACAATTTGTGCAACTACAAAATGTACCTCAGCATATAAGAATAAGAAAAAAAAAAAAAAAAAAAAGGCTTAAATTTCAGAAACTTATTTTCTTATATATATATATATATATATATATATATATTTATATAATTTATACACTTTGACTTTTAAACAATCTACCGGTGGTAGAACTTTTGAAAATGCACCTGTCGAAAGGACCCTTAAGTTTCTCTATCTTCTTTTGCCTCCTTTTAAATAATTTGTTTAATTAGCTGATCACCAAATAAAGTATGACATTATTTAAACTTTTATACAAATTTAGTTGTACCAAAAACTTATATATATATATATATATATATATATATATATATATATATATATATTTGCCGAAGTTAAATATACTAAAGTGCTCAATACAAAATGGACACAGACAGAAATATAGATATGTAAGAACATATAACTTTGTAGATAAAAAAAAATTATCTATTAATATCAAATTAAGTATGGAATATAGTTGAAACAAAAACTGATACATTTTTTTAAAAGTAAGTCATGAGTCAATATCTTTTCCCTAGGGAAATATCTGAATGAATAGTTAATTTCAAATATATTGATAAACAATAAATCACATACATAAAGGCAAATAATCTTTTGTGCATATGCATAATCTATTATGAGTGCTTGTATGTATGCACACACACACATTTGCATATATAAATGAAAGGTGTTATTCTTCTAGTATATATATATTGCTCAACAGACTATCAATCATAGCAGAGAAATTTTTACCTGAAGCACAGTGTGGGTTCTGTGCAAACCGGGGAACCACAGACATGTATCTTTCCTAGAGACAAATTCAAGAGAAATGCATTGAACAGTATATGCCCCTCTCAATGATCTTTGTTGACTTCACAAAAGCCTTCGACACAGTGAACAGACAAGCACTATGGGACATCCTACGGAGACTGGTTTGCCCTGAACACTTCACCAAGCTCGTATCTGCCTTACATACAGGAATGAGGGCATTGGTCAGTTTAAGGGGGGAAGTCATTTGAAGTTGAGTGATACAGGGCTGTGTCCTTGCACGCACTCTGTTCTCAATTTTTCTCTCTATGGTCTTATCTGACTTTTTTCCCTGCCCCACCCAGGGGATCCACCAGTGTGCTTCGGCCACTGGACCGGGTTAAAGTACAATTATTAGCGTTAATCCCAGAGGGCCATCCCTCCAGGCAATACCTGCCTCTTTGGGCAGGGCTGGGTTTATTGCCCAGCGCTTTGAGGGGGAATGCCGATGGGATTGACGCAATTTTTGCTCTTTCCCACCCATCAGCTTTGGCTTGTGGGTGGGCCCACGTTAAAACGAGGCCTTGTGCCCAGTTCATACAAGTGGGGTATGTGACAAATACACTCTATGGAGTATGGATACAGACTAGACCAGGGGCAGGGGTGTTCAATATCAAAGAGTTCAGATCTGTAAGAAAGATCAAATGCATCCTGGTGTGTGAACTCATGTATGCAGATGTCATTGCCTTCCTGGCACACAACCACCAAGACACCCAAGAAATAATCACACGATTCACAGATTCTGCAAAGCATTTAGGATGAAAATAAACTTTAATAAGACTGAGGTTATGTATCAGCCCACTCTGATATCACATGACACTGGAAAAGAAATAATGATAGAAGGTCAGATTCTAGCTCAGGTAAATACCTTCAGATACCCGTTGCCATCAATAATAGACTGAATGCAGAGCTTGATCTTCGAATTTCAAATGCCTCCAAAGCATTTGGCTGGCTGAAGAGTTGAGTCTGGTTAACAGACACATCTCCCTTAAAACTAAATGTACAGTATACCGTGCCATAGTTCTCTCAACCCTCCTAGACGGTATACAAAGCGGATGCCCACAAACTACATGTCTACTACATGCATCACTTGCACAGTATATTAAATGTCAGTTGGTAGCAACATGTTTCAAACAGGACCATCTTGAAGAGAACTGGTCTCCCTGGCATGCTCAAAATACTTGTCCAATGCAACCTAAGATAGGCTGGCCACTTAAACAGACTTGGGGCTGACAGACTGCCAAAGCAGATTTTCTACTCTCAACTGAGAGAGGGATCAGATGGAATCGGTAGACCAAAGCTCATGTACATGAAGATAAACCTGAAAGACTTTAACATCCCCATAGACATTTGGCAAGACGCAACCAAAGACTGAATAAATTGAAAGAAAAGGATTCGCATGATATCATCAGCAAGATATATATATATATATATATAAAATCTCTATTGCATATAGACTTGTACATATAAATAGATAAATAGGTATGTCAATATATCTGTAACTTAATGATAAAATGCAAACAGAGAAGTGATCAACCCCAGTTGGATTACTTGGATTGAAGGACTCTAATGTTGAAAGACTAAAAATTTCTAATGAACCCACGAACATCACAGACAGTAGATCCCACAACATTTGAGAGCTGTCTTCACCATGTTGGATATGAATTGTGGCATTTGTAATAAAAATGGCTTCTGACACTTCAAGGAACTTCTGGACTGACATTCTTGTACAGTTACCATAAATCATGGTTTATAGCTTGTTCCATACACTTACTTATATCTTTGCCAGACAGCAATAATGGATTTAATTTAATATTAAACACAATTCATATCTACATTTGCAGCTACTAAAATATATTTCTGATGTATTTCAAAAGATCTAAAAAAAAAAATATCAATGTTTTTTTTTTCTAGCTATGGAAATTTCCAATTTCTTACCAAGCAAAAAGAAAAATCAAAATTTTTACTCACTTTGCATTCATCATGAGTCAATTCTCCAGATAAAGCAAAGTATATTTCTCAAAAAGTTCTGGACAAGTTTGTCAATAATTCTCTATTGGTGAAATGTGGACAGAAACTTGGAAGAGGCACCTTGGGGCTTCATGCTGTGACAACTATCTGAGATGTCCAAGATTTTTACTTTGAGTTTTGGTTTTTCAGCAGGAAGCATTTTTACATTGACAGTAATTCCTTAGTAATCAATCTCAGCTGAATGGAGCTTGGAGCCATTCAAAGCTGACAAACTGTCAAAATTGAATCACGCACTGTGATAAGAATATTATATTTACCATTCTATGGGACAGCTTGGTATTGGGAACTCAGGTGTTGGCCTTTGGCACCACGAGTCAGTATCCAAGTACAAACAAGGGCAAGAATTTTAGATGTTGATTTGCAAGGAAGATCAGTTTTCCTCTCATTAGAATATACTTGTAAAATATATTTTATCTAAACAAGTTTATATATATATATATATATATATATATATATATATTTAACGTTGAAACTGCAACATAAAAACTTTTTCTTTTGCAACATCAAAGATTTACATTTGGAATTCATATCACAGGACTACAAAATTCTAAAAAATTAAAAATATATATAAATAAAAATCTGTTTTCAAATTCCTTTAAAGTAATAAAAAATTTCATCATTCACATCTGATGAGTCGGGAGATTTAGACTATTTGTCTAAGCTCCCTGAAATAGACTATAATGCTAAATCTCTAAGTATTTTGTTATTTCTTTACTCATATATATATATATATATATATATATATATATATATATATATATGAAGTAGACAAACAATCTGTTTGAGATGGCAATAGCCGACAATTTTTTGGGAGATTATGTGCTTAATTAAAGTCATGCCTAATTTGAGAAATAATTAGTTATAATTAAATGAATTAGGCGTGCATATTTAAATGTAAGGCGTAAACAAATCGAGAAAAAAAATGTACATACAGAGATAGACTTTTTCTTGATTTGTTTATGCCTTACATTTAAATATGCACGCCTAATTCATTTAATTATAACTAATTATTTCTCAAATTAGGTATGACTTTAATTAAGCACATAATCTCCTCAATATATATATATATATGCACACACGCACATAATCAACAAGCAGGATGTGACACAAGGTCATTTTTTAAGCAAAGTGTTGTATAAGGATGTGGAAAGATACACAGGAGAATGGTGTGCTTAATACATTTATTAAGTGCCAAACAGAATCATACAAACACAGAAAAAAATAAGTACAGACAATTAACAGGACAAAACTTACACTAAATAGAGGAGGGTCAGTTTGGTATAGCCAATGCAGCAAAGTTAGTCTGAATATTATTCAGCTATTTAATCCACTTTAATTGTAGGTTATTTTAAGGCTATAAGATGGACCATATGGTAGAGTTCTGAAGGGGTGTTAGCTACTCTACAACATAAAGTTTAACAGGTTTGTATTCAGAGTTTTCCTTCTCATAGACTAGTTGCCATATCAAGGTTAAAAAGTGCAGTCTGTCCTATTATTTACTTGTAGCTGGAGGGACAATAATTGGATATGTGAAATGCAAACAGCCATGTCCAGGATTCGAACTCTATTCAGCATGTCCATTTCCTACAACAATAACCATTACACAACAAACACATCTATATGTGAGGTGTTTAATATTAACTGATGAGCTAATTTTAGTGTCCTCATCTTGGTTGTTATCATAGTCAGAATATTTCAGCCACTCTACCCTGCTGCCTTATACAGTTCACTGTCATGGTGTCAGAGATGATAATCTTCTAAGAAATCTTAACCAACCCTTTATTCAATCCATGGGGATAGATATATAAAATGTGTCTGGAAAGTATCCAATCATTTTGAATATCTTGAGAATCATTTGCGTAGTCTTGATGTAACCTGGCAAGCAATCAGAAGGTAACTTACAGTGCATTCATGAACAGACACTCTCCAATAAAGTTACTTGGTTGGTTGTAAGATATTATTCAATAAGTTTATTTATTGTGTGATCAATTGCATTCATAGTGAATATGTGTCAGCTTTTGTTTGAGACTTGAGTATTCAACCATGAAAATTATTTGCAGGATGAAGAATGCTTCCAGAGACATTCCAATGTGATAAAGCCAAGATAAAAATGTGCTACTGACATTCTGAATTTTACCCAGGTCATTCAGGACCCCTACATTAAAGCTTTGACTCATTGAGACTATTGGATTTTCCTAAAGCTAAAATCACTATTGAAAAGCAAAAGGATATTTTAGACCATGGATAAGAATAATATTGATCAGGCAGCTGATGGCAATCCCTAAAAAGGACTTTGCATAATGTTTTTGAAAGTGTAATGCGTGCTGGGGTATGAGATGTGTGAGATCTCAAAGGGAGTAATTTAAGGGGATTAAAATACCTTTGGTACTTTTCATTAATATTAACTTACTGAATAATTTTTTGACAGAATTTATATAATATATATAAATTCTGTCAAAAAATTATCTAGTAAGTTAATATTAATGAAAAGCAGCAATCATGTATATATATATATATATAGTCATCCAAAGATACAGTGTTTGACATTTCACATCTCTTCCATGTGGCTAGACTTAGTTTTTCACTCCTGGCTAGAAGTAGTTGCTGACTGACTTTTCATCAGTCTGATTCCTTAACCCGTCAGCCGTCTTCAGCTACCAGTAAGTAGTGGAGTTTTAACTGATAAATACATTCATTGGTATATATATGTTACGATCACTAGAGAGCTCAAATCTATAATAACAAACAAGCCTGGCTTTATATATATATATATATATATATATATATATATATATATATACAGTGATGCTGATAGATTTTTGATTTAGTACATCCCATGATGCACATATTTACTTTGAATAAGTCCCAACTAAAGTTTCTTAATAGATTGTAGGGATTTTATTTATAATTTTGTGGGGGGGGACTTAAGCTGTCTAATTTCTACCTTGTAACCTACCCTGTGTAATTTGTTTCTAAGAAATGGTGAGGGAAGAAAAATAAAAATACTGGGATGCATGGATATGATTTTACTGCATCCTTTTAGATTTTTGTCCATCAGGGATGCAGGGCGCATATCTATCAGCATCTGTGTATATATATATATATATATATATATATATATATATATCTACACACACAAACACATAGACAGATGTCATGGAAACAGCACCCCACAAAGAAGCAGCTGTACGGCCACCTGCCCCCTATCTCACAGACCATCCAAGTGAGACGAACAAGACATGCTGGACACTGCTGGAGGAGCAAGGACGAACTCATAAGCGATGTTCTCCTGCGCAAGCTAGCACATGGACATGCTAACATAGGCTGCCCAGCAAGGACTTACATTGACCAGCTCTGTGCGGATGCTGCACAGAAGACCTCCCTGGTGCAATGAATGATAGAGAAGGTTGGTGAGAAGGTTGGTCATGGATATCCGGGCTAACTGTGCGACAAGATGATGATGATGTGTGTACATATTCAAAATTTTATGGATAGACTTGATAATTCAGAATCAACAAACCAAACTGGCACTAGATTGATCTTCTGTAGACATTCACTCATTATAATGGAATTAATTCATTAATTCATGAATGTCAATATATTAATATACTTATATATATATATATATTAATATTTTATAAAAACCTAAGCGTATAAAACTTTCTCTACGTGTATGTGTGTGTGGTTATCACACCTTAATAAATCAGTAAGTAAACCAATGTTGTCTGGACATTATTTTGGACAGCACATCTCGTGTAAAGTTTCTGCAATTCCTGAATTCTTGTTGGATTTCTAAGTCTGAAGATAAAATTGATTAATGGATCAAGAATGCAAATGTCCCAATGGACTTATTTTCTGGCTGATTCAGTTTGTGTCTTGTCACAAATCTCCAACGGAGTTGAAAATCCANAAAAAAGGTTTTTTTTTTCCATTTCCAAAACATTAAACATACAAAAGAACTGATATGTATACAAATAAAGTTTCTATTTGTAGAAAAAATATGATGTATATATATATATATATATATATATAACAACTTTTTCATCTATATATGTTGAATATTGTGCATATATGATTTTCTCCTATATGTAGAAATATTTATAATATATATATACTGAGTTTCTCTCTATATTCAGAAATGTTTGTGTGTGGCTATATATATATATATATATATATTATGAGTTTTCTCTCGATATGTAGAAAGTTTGCTAATATATAATATATATAGATATATATAATATTAGTTGTCTCTCTATATGTAGAAATGTTTGTATATATATATATATATATATATATATGAGTTGTTCTCTCTATATGTAAAAAGTTTGTATATATATATTATATATATAGATATATATGAGTATTTCTCTCTATATGTAGGGAAAGTTATGGTTTATATATACTAATATATAATAAATAAAGTTTCTATTTGAGAAAATATTTGATCATATATATACACACACACATATATATATATATATATAAAATATATATAATAACACTATTTTCTCTATATTATGTTGAAATATTGTGCATATATATATATAATATATATATAATATAAATATAATATATAGATATATATATATATATAAAATAATATATATATGAGTTTTCTCTCTTATGTAAATGTTTGATATATATATAATGTGTTGTGGGTGTGTGTGGTGTGTGTGTGTGGTGTTGTTGTTAACAAAGTGTTATTAAATGTGCATGGACAGGAATTCGTGTGAGCGAATATTTTATTCAACTCTCTTTTACCTTACAAGGAATTGTATATAAAGGTCGATTAAGGGATGAAGAACTCCCCTTAGTCTTTCCTCTGAGTTCAATGCTTACAGCAATTCTTCTGAACCATTGTCAAGAACAAAAAAGTTAAGAGATGTCTGTGGTGTCTTCGATGCTTCTCTGCCAAGGGACAAAGATTTAGAATAATGTTGTTTAAAATCAAGAAACAGTCAACTTATTCAACACAGCAAATCGTATCTAACATATATAAAGGCAAGGTGTGTTTAATCTGTATGTCCGGAGGAACTGGGAAAATAAAACAATTAACGACAAAGTAGATATATATACACATGATAAAATTAACGACAAAAGTAAATATTAATTAACATTAAATATCACCAAGCTTGTTTTGAGAAAAATAATGAAGATTTGATTTAAATTCATGAAGATAGCTAAAAATATAAAAATTTAAATGAGAATACAGGCAAGAATTAAGTGGGACATTTTTCTTTTTTGCTTAAAAGAAAAGAAGTGATTTTTGAACACCAGATACAACATACCTCTGAATTACTGCCTGTATTCTCATTTAAATTTTATTTTTTAGTTATCTTCATGAATTTTTAAACAAATCTTCATTATTTTTCCAAAAACCAAAGCTCTGGTGATATTTTAATGTATATATATATATTTACTTTGCGTTAATTTTAATGTGTATATAATCTACTTTGTCGTTAATGTGTTTATTTTCGAAGTTTCCTCCGGACATACAGATTACACACAATCGCCCTTTATATATGATAGATAGATATTCTGTGTAACAAGTGAATGTTTCCGTTGATTAACAACATTATTCAAAATCTTGATCTTAGCGAGAGAATGCATCGAGACACCAGCAACATATATCTTTATTTTTGTTCTGACAATGGTAGAAGAATTGCCTGTAAGCACTTGGACTCAGAGGAAAGACTAAGGGAGTTCTTACACTCCCTTAATACTTATATACATCCCTTGTAAGGTAACAAGAGAATTGGAATAAAATATTGATAAGAAAATTCCTTGTCCATCACATTTTAATAACACTATGTTACAACACACAGCACACACCACAAACTTACTATAAAAAAAATATATATATATATACAACATTTCACATATAGAGAGAAATACTTTTTTATTATATATATATATATATATATATATATATATATATATAATATATATATATGCACAATATTTCCAACATATATAGAGAAAAAGTGTATATATATATAATATTATATATATTGTGTGTGTGTATATATATGGAATCATATTTCACAAATAGAAAAACTTTATTATATATATATATATATATATAACAAACATTTCTACATATAGAGAGAAAACTCATATATATATATATATATATATATATATTACAAAACATTTCTACATATAAGAGAAAACTCATATAATATATATATATATATATATATATCACAACAAATTCTAACATATAAGAAAGAAAAAACGTTATATATAATATATATATATATATATATATATTATACAAAATTTCTAACATATAGTAGAGAAAATAGTATATATATTATATATATATATATATAAACACAAACATTCTAATATAGTAGAGAAAATTTATATTATATATATATTTTAATTATAATATATGACAAATATTATATATGGAAATGATATATAATATATATATATTTATAGCAATCAATTTCTACAAATAAGAAAAACTTATTTGTATACATATCAGTTTTTGTATGTAAAATGTGATGACTTGGATTTCACTCCGTTGGAGATTTGTGACAAAGACACAAACTGAATCAGCCAGAAAATAAGTCCATTGGGACATTTGCATTCTTGATCCATTAATCAATTTTATCTTCAGGGACTTTAGAAATCCAACAAGAATTCAGGAATTGCAGAAACTTTACACGAGAGTGCTGTCCAAAATAATGTCCAGACAACATTGGGTTTACTTACTGATTTATTAAGGTGTGATAACCACACACACATCATACACTAGAGGAAAGTTTTAACGCTAGGTTTTATAAGATATTAATATATATATATATATATATAAGATATATAATATATGACATTCATGAATTAATGAATTAATTCCATTATAATGAGTTGAATGTCTACAGAAGATCAATTAGTGCCAGTTTGGTTTTGGATTCTGAATTATCAAGTCTATCCATAAAATTTTGAATATGTACACACATCATCATCATCTTGTCGCACAGTTAGCCCGGATATCCATGACCAATCTGCTTCACCAACCTCTTCATTATCATTCATTGCACAGGGAGGTCTTTCTGTTGCAGCATCCGCACAGAGCTGGTCAATGTAAGTCTTGCTGGGCAGCCTATGTTTAGCAATGCCCATGTGCTAGCTTGCGCGCAGGGAGAACATCGCTATATGAGTTCGTCCTTGCTCCTCCAGCAGTGTCCAGCATGTCTTGTTCGTCTCACTTGGATGGTCTGTGAGATAGGGGCAGGTGGCCGTACAGCTGACTTTCTTTGTGGGGTGCTTGTTTCCATGACATCTGTCTATGTGTTTGTGTGTGTAGTATATATATATATAATATATATATATATATAATATATACACACAGATGCTGATAGATATGCGCCCTGCATCCCTGATGGACAAAAATTCTAAAGGATGCAGTAAAATCATATCCATGCATCCCAGTATTTTATTTTTTTCTTCCCTCACCATTTCTTAGAACAAATTACACAGGGTAGGTTCAAAGGTAGAAATTAGACAGCTTAAGTCCCCCCCCACAAAATTATAAATAAAAATCCCTACAATCTATTAAAGAAACTTAGTTGGGACTTATTCAAAGTAAATATGTGCATCATGGGATGTACTAAATCAAAAATCTATCAGCATCACTGTATATATATATATATATATATATATATATATATAATATATAAAAGCCAGCTTGTTTGTTATTTATAGATTTGAGCTCTCTAGTGATCGTTACATATATATACAATGAAGGTATTTATCAGTTAAAACTCCACTACTTACTGTGCTGGAAGAGGCTGAGGGTAAGGAATCAGACTGATGAAAAAGTCATCAGCAACTACTTCTAGCAGGAGTGAAAACTAAGCTCTACCACCATGGAAGAGATGTGAAAAGTCAAACACTGTATCTTTGGATGACTATATATATATATATACTTATAAAACGAATATGCTGCTTTTCATTATATTAACTTACTAGATAATTTTTTGACAATTATATAATATTTATATAAATTCTGTCAAAAATTATTCAGTAAGTTAATATTAATGAAAAGACCCAAAGTGATTTTAATCCCTTAGAATTACTCCTTTGAACTCCAACACCATCTCATACCCCAGCACGCTATTACAACTTAAAAACATTATCAAAGTCCTTTTTTAGGGATTGCCATCAGCTGCCTGATCAATATTATTCTTTCCATTGGTCTAAAAATATCCTTTTGGCTTTTCAATAGTGATTTAGCTTTGGAAATCCAATAAGTCTCAATGAGTCAAAGCTTTAAATGTAGGGGTCCTGAATGACCTGGGTAAAATTCAGAACATGTCAGTAGCACATTTTTATCTTGGCTTTATCAATTGGAATGTCCTGGAAGCATTTCTCATCCTGCAAATAATTTTCATGGTTGAAATACTCAAGTCTCAAACAAAAGCTGACACATATTCACTATGAATGCAAATTGATTTCACACAATAAATAAACTTATTAATAATATCTTACAACCAACCAAGTAAACTTTATTGGAGAGTGTCTGCATAGAATGCACTGTAATGTTACCTTCTGATTGCTTGCCAGGTTACATCAAGACTACGCAAATGATCTCAAGATATTCAAAATGATTGATATTTCCAGACACTTTTTATATATCTATCCCCATGGATTGAATAAAGGGTTGGTTAAGATTTCTTAGAAGATTATCATCTCTGACACCATGACAGCAACTGATAAGGCAGCAGAGGGAGAGTGGCTGAAAATTTTCTGACTATGATAACAACCAAGAGAGGACACTAAAATTAGCACATCAGTTAATATTAAACACCTCACATATAGATGTGTGTTTGTTGTGTAATGGTTATTTTGTGTAGGAAATGGACATGCTGAATAGAGTTCGAATCCTGGACATGGCTGTTTGCATCTTCACATATCCATTATTGTCCCTCCAGCTAGTAAATAATAGGACAGACTGCACTTTTTAACCTTGATATGGCAACTAGTCTATGAGAAGGAAACTCTGAATACAACCTGTTAAACTATGTTGTAGAGTAGCTAACACCCCTTCAGAACTCTACCAATACTGGCTTATAGCCTTAAATAACCTACAATTAAAGTGGATTAAATAGCTGAAAATATCAGACCTAACTTTGCTGCATTGGCTTACCAACTGACCCTCCTCTATTTAGTGTAAGTTTTTGTCCTGTTAATTTCTGTACTTATTTTTTTCTTGTTTGTATGATTCTGTTTGGCACTTAATAAATGTATTAAGCACCACCATTCTCCTGTGTATCTTTCCACATCCTTATACAACACTTTGCTAAAAAATGACCTTGTGTCACATCCTGCTTGTTGATTATGTGCGTGTGTGCAATATATATATATATATTGAGGAGATTATGTGCTTAATTAAAGTCATACCTAATTTGAGAAATAATTAGTTATAATTAAATGAATTAGCGTGCATATTGTTTAAATGTAAGGCATAAACAAATCAAGAAAAAGTCTATCTCTGTATGTACATTTTTTCTCGATTTGTTTACGCCTTACATTAAAATATGCACGCCTAATTCATTTAATTATAACTAATATTTCTCAAATTAGGCATGACTTTAATTAAGCACATAATCTCCCAAAAATTGTCGGCTATTGCCATCTCAAAAAAGATTGTTTTCTACCATTATAATATATATATATATATAATATATATATATATATATATGAGTAAAGAAATAACAAAATACTTAGAGATTTTAGCATTATAGTCTAATTTCAGGGAGCTTAGACAAATAGTCAAAATCTCCCGACTCATCAGATGTGAATGATAAAATTTTTTATTACTTAAAGGAATTTGAAAACAGATTTTTATTTATATATATTTTTAATTTTTTAGAATTTTGTAGTCCTGTGATATGAATTCCAAATGTAAATCTTTGATGTTGCAAAGAAAAAGTTTTTATGTTGCAGTTTCAACGTTAAAATATATATATATTATATATATATTTATATATATAACTGTTTTAGATAAAATATTATTTACAATATATTTCTAATGAGAGGAAAACTGCATCTTCCTTGCAAATCAACATCTAAATTCTTGCCCTTGTTTGTACTTGGATATGACTCTGTGGTGCCAAAGGCCAACACCTGAGTTCCCAATACAAGCTGTCCATAGAATGGTAAAATATAATATTCTTATCACAGTGCGTGATTAATTTTGACAGTTTGTCAGCTTTGAATGGCTCCAAGCTCCATTCAGCTGAGATTATTACTAAGGAATTACTGTCAATGTAAAAATGCTTCCTGCTGAAAAAACCAAAACTCAAAGTAAAAATCTTGGACATCTCAGATAGTTGTCACAGCATGAAGCCCCAAGGTGCCTCTCCAAGTTTCTTGTCCACATTTCACCAATAGAGAATTATTGACAAAGCTTGTCCAGAACTTTTTGAGAAATATACTTTGCTTTATCTGAGAATTGACTCATGATGAATGCAAAGTAGTAAAAATTTTGATTTTTTCTTTTTGCTTGGTAAGAAATTGGAAATTTCCATAGCTAGAAAAAAAACATTGATATTTTTTTTTTTAGATCTTTTGAAATACATCAGAAATATATTTTTAGTAGCTGCAAATGTAGATATGAATTGTGTTTAATATTAAATTAAATCCATTATTGCTGTCTGGCAAAGATATAAGTAAGTGTTAGGAACAAAGCTATAAACCATGATTTATGGAACTGTACAAGAATGTCCAGCCAGAAGTTCCTTGAAGTGTCAGAAGCCATTTTATTACAAATGCCACAATTCATATCCAACATGGTTGAAGACAAGCTCTCAAATGTGTGGGATCTACTGTCTGTGATGTTCGTGGGTTCATTAGAAATTTTTTAGTCTCAACATTGAGTCCTTCAATCCAAGTAATCCAACTGGGGTTGATCACTTCTCTGTTGCATTTTCATTAAAGTTACAGATATATTGACATACCTATTTATCTATTTATATGTACAAGTCTATATGCAATAGAGATTTATATTTTATATATATATAGTATATATATCTTGCCTGATGAATCATGCGAATCCTTATTCTTGTCAATTTATCAGTCTTGGTTGCGTGTCTTGCACTGTCTATGGGCGATGTTAAAGTCTTCAGGTTTATCTTGATTTGTACATGAGCTTTGGTCTACCGTTCATCTGATCCTCTCTCAGTTGAGAGTAGAAATCTCTTTGGCAGTCTGTCGCCCCAAGTCTGTTAAGTTGGCCAGCCTATCTTAGGTTTGCAATTGACAAGTATTTATGCATGCCAGGACCAGTTCTCTTCAAGATGGTCCTGTTTGAAACATGTTCTACCAACTGACATTTAATATACTGTGCAAGAATGATGCTAGTAGACATTAGTTTGTGGGCATCCGCTTTGTATACCGTCTAGGAGGTTGAAGAGGAAATATGGCACGGTATACTGCACATTTAGTTTTTGAGACAATGATAGTCACCATCGGAGTCAATTCCGAAGCGGACTAAGTTAGCTGCTTGCTAACTCAAGATGGCGCTGTTAATGCTAAAGACACTGTGCTACCGAACTGAAGCATTTAGACTACACATGCCATGCAATAAACCAGTCAGGACCAATCATGCTCAAGAGTATAGCGAATAGTAAAGTCACCTTTAGATTGCATGACGACATTCTTGTATCTATATTTACCAGTGCTTGGGAATGGCAAAGTTATCAGAACTTAGCTGCTGTATACAACATGTAGCATAAATACTTCAGTTTTTTAAGGAGAATGTGTCCTGTTAACCAGACTCAACTCTTCAGCCAGCCAAATGCTTTGGAGGCATTTGAAATGTGCAAAGTGCAAGCTCTGCATTCAGTGCTATTATTTGATGAACAAACGGGTATCTGAAGTATTTACCTGAAGCCTAAACTGACCCTGTCTATCATTATTTCTTTTCCAGTGTCATGTGATTCAGAGTGGGCTGATACATAACCTCCAGTCTTGATTAAAGTTTATTTTTCACCTATAATGCTTTGCAGGGAAGTCTCGTGAATCGTATGTGATTATTTCTGGGTTCTTTGGTCGTGGTGTGCCAGGAAGCAATGACAACTCTGCATACATGAGTTCACACCAGCCAGGATGCATTTGATCTTTCTTACAGATCTGCAAACTCTTTGATATTGAACACCCCTTGCCCCTGGTCTAGTCTGTAATCCATACTTCCTGTGAGTATGAGGATCAGATAATACCATAGAGCTGATTCACATACCCACCTTGTATGAATGCGGCACAAGGGCCTCGTTTAATACGTGCGCCCGCCCACCCACAAGCCCAAAGCATGATGGGTGGGAAGAGCAGTAATTGCGTTCAATCCCATCGGCATTCCCCCTCAAAGCGCTGGCAATAAACCCAAGCCCTGCCCCAACAGAGCAGGTATTTGCCTGGAGGGCATGGCCCGTCTGGGATACAACGCTTAATAATGGTACTTTAAACCCGGTCGCAGGGCCGAAGCACAACTGGTGGACCCCTAGGTGGGGCAGGCGAAAAAAGCTCAGATAAGACCATAGAGAGAAAAATGAGAACAGAAGTGCGTGCCAAAACGATAACACACCGTACTATTGACCCTAATTTCACAATGAGCTCTCCCCTTAAAAAATGAGCCAAGTCCCTCATTTCCTGTATGTAAGGCAGATATGCAGCCTGGTTTTGAAGTGTTCAGGGCAAACCAGTCTCCGTAGGATGTCCATAGTGCCTGTGGGGTCTGGTTCCATCTCGTGTAAGGCTTTGTGTGGTAACAAGTACTAAGGCTAACTTAATGATTCTTTTGATTTCTCTAGAGATACAGTCTCCCGGTCGAAACTTCGTGAAAAAATCCTGCTTAAATATCGTTACAAATTACTATACAGAACGAATACATGTTTCATCTGTATATTGCAATCGTCTCGGTGTCAATAACGACTTCAATTAGCATTGTATGCCCAAAGATTATTTTCCCAGTTATCGTTGGACTTAGTGAAATCAACTGTATAGCTTATGCTTAAACATTTCATTCAGCTTATTTATCTCATAGTTGTGCAAATAATGACCTGCAATATGATAATCACTACTAGGTTACAAAAATGTATCAGTTTCCATTGTTTAACTATATTCCAAAGGCTTGCTTTGATATGCAAGTAGATATGATATATTTTACATACAAAGACTTTCTTACAATCTAGATTATCATTTCTGCCATTGATGGCACTTTGTACTATAAAACAACTGTACAGTTTTTCTTGCCTTTATATATCAGTCGCTATTGATGTTGATGTTCTTCTTATATTTTATTATCATAATTTCGATTTTCCTCCAAGGACAAAAATTGATCTGAGTTGATTAATTAAAAACTTATAAACTCAACTGAGCTTTTTGGCTTGTCAACCATAACTTCGCTGACGTAATTAGAAATAAATATAAAAACCTTTTTTCGTTGTTTTGTTTCTGACAAGAGATATTACAACCTTGTTACTATTACATTCATTTTCGTCGGAAATTACAACAGTTATATAGTTGGAAACCTATTCAGCACGGAGGACACACGTTATAAACTGTATCCTAACCTTCAGGGCAACAATTACTTTATTATTCATATGTATGTATAAATATCTAATGGTGCTATAATATAATATATATATATATATATATATTATAATATATATATATATATATAAACAAGTTTTGTACAACTAAATTTGTATAAAAGTTTAAATAATGTCATACTTTATTTTGTGATCAGCTAATTAAACAAATTATTTAAAAGGAGGCAAAAGAAGATAGAGAAACTTAAGGTCCTTTCGACAGGTCATTTCCAAAAGTTCTCCACCACGTAAGATTGTTTAAAAGTCAAAGTGTATAAATCTATTAAAATATATATATATATATATATATATATATAAAAAATAAGTTTCTGAAAATTTAAGCCTTTTTTTTTTTTTTTTTTCTTATCTTATATGCTGAGGTACATTTTTGTAGTTGCAAAAATTGTTAAAATATGCCATGTAGATTATACTATTTTAAAATTTTTAAATATGAACACAATAGTGAAGATTAACAAATAAGAATTCACCTACCTCATTTAATTAATAGATAAAGATTCAAAAAAATGTTTAATTCATATTGTCGGATCCATTTCCATTTTACTTACATACTTGTCTTTTGAAAAAAACAAAATTATTGGATTTTTACACGGAGGCTAAATATGATCTACAACACCACGGATTTTATCAACACGATTAATCCTCTGAAAACTTTCCACCTTTTCAATTATGTTGTGGACTTTCTAAACTTATTTTCTCATAGCTAATCATGAACATTTTGATATTTTATACATTTTTATATATCTTACAAACAAAACTCTTTTGATTTCCTGTGGATTATAAATGCTTCTGATTTTTAAAAATAAAATTTAATTTTTTTAACACAGTATATGCATTTTTAATTTAAATAAGTTCCAGCTCCAAACATGAAACGTTCACACAGCGTTGTTTTACTTCTTATCATTAACGGTTTATTTTTTCCATCCTTCCATCATATATATTTCGCTCTTGAAGAAGACTGCTAAAGGTTGAAACAGATTCTGTCAGCAATTATCAACATCATTTTGTTTTTTCAAAAAATGTTTAATTCATACTGTCGGATTCATTTCCATTTTACTTACATATGTATATCTACATTTTAGGCATAAATCCATCATAATCATTCTGTGTGTTATGTGATATAAATTTTTGTATAAGTTTTGCCTTTCCTGTTTTGATACCCATGTCAAAGCCAAATTTCACATATGTAGAATAATCAAGCTAAGATCCATTACCGTTGAATTGGGTAAGACACAGCAACAAGCAATTCGTAACTTAATACGAACCTGTCCTGTTGCAACTCTACTGCAGAATGACAGGTATTTATGAAACTCCACAACATCATAGAAACCAAGCAGCCAATCAGAAACTCAAGGAATGGAATTCACCCAAATACATGAATGGACTATTCTTGATTCCATAAATACCAACTATCTTGGACACTACTTCAGTTGTGTACAGTCAGTTGCTGTTGTTTCCAAACCAACAGTAGACGTGACTGACTGACTTCAAATAACGTACTATTTAGAAGAACAGTATAACAATCCTCCCATCCAAAAGTACAAAACATTTACCACATGCTCAACTAGGTTTAATACAATATATTGTGTCCAAAAAGAAATCAGTGCTTTGTTAAAAAACAAATTGTATAGTTTTACCAACGGCTTAATGAGGCTTATCTCTTTGAAAAATAGTCTCCTTGATTGGTCGAGCAGTGCCAACAAGGAAAAGAGGCAAGGGAGATAGTGAGAAGATGGAGTGGGCTGAAAGTCTGTTGGAAGATACAAGTTGTGCTTTCAGCAACAAAATCTTTGTCTCCATATGTTTTCATTAAATATGGACCATTATTGTTTACTTAGCTTTAATTAGTCTGACACACAATTTTTTGCTCATAAAACTAAATACTCCTGTCAAATAATGAGAATAGAAAACTCACAAAATTTAGTATATACGTTATGTAATATGTAGAAATTACTGTATTTACAGCATATAAATACCTCCCCATTTCAAACAGGTCAGATTCAGAGATTCAAGAAAAAAAGTTTTTATTGTATTTAAGCATATATGTTATCTTCACCACCATACACTCCTGTAACCTTGATTATAACAATACCAGCAATAAATAAGGATGCATGGAGTTTGGGTAGGTAAAAGTACTGAGTGTAAGCTGGGTAGTGAAGCATCATAGAGAAGATTAGCCTAGGCCTACGGGAAGTCTCAAACTTCACCTATGATGTATAAGACACAAGAAGGAAGTTTTTGATCAGAATTTTGAAAGTGAGCATCATAGAGAAATTGGCCTAGGCAGGGTTATAGTTTTTATCTTTTCTATTTCTGAAATCAAAAGTTTCAGTTCAAATTTCAGCATTGGCCAAAAAAAAAAAAAAAAAAAATAAAAAGAAGAGTACAGCGACTTACAAAAATTCAGAGATATTATTGATATGTACACATAAATTTTGACATTATTCTTTCAAAATCATATGGCATGAACTCTTTAAGATATTCTAATTCTCTGGAGAGAACTTAACAATGTCTAGAGTATGATGAATTTCTATGGATCACAGGCCGCACTTTCGTCATTGTCCTGCCGGAAGGTTATCTAGATTTGGATAAATCATATTAAATTATATCATCCATGACATGCAATAACTCAAACAATTCGCTTTATTAGGAATGTTTACAACATCAGAAAAAAATCTCCATAAAAATATTTCATTAGATCTGAAACAGAATTTGACACAAACAAAAATTTGATATTATTGCCTCTTGCTATCCCCACTTGATGAGGCGCGACACAAGTATCGTTTTTATGTGGCGCATAAAAATTCTGCGTCCGTTATCACATCGGGCATTCCCCCTGCCCTGCTCCTTATAAATCAAGGGGCAGGGTATGTCGGGAGAAATAATCCCCCTGTGACGGAGCGCTTATTACTGTTTTAAAAGATTCCAGAGTTTGCAAGATTGACTGTATTTGTTTTGCGCCGCGAAGTCGAAAGAGCAAAAGGAAATTGAACAAAGAAACAAATTAGATTAGAGCCAAGACCAGAAATCTTAGTATAGTAACAAAAGACGGTTGACTAAAGACCCATCTGGAACTCAAACGGCGAATTATTGATACAAAAGAGAAAGGACTTCCGGTCAAGACAAAAAGAATGTAGTTGGATAAGACGTCGTCTCAAGCTTAACTTTAAGGCGTATCAGACCAGCCCAGAGGAGAGACCCGAGAAGACGACGCGAAAGAAAGCAGAAGGGTCTGTACCGGTGTCGATACAAAGGACAGATGGCGCTGGCTAAGGCGACACGTGAGGCTTCGCCCACCTCCTTCACCACATAAGTAAGTCGTAGTTGCATTTTCCATGCCCGCCCCACTCACCTACCACACTTAACGAAGATAATAAACAAGAAGAGTCATCTTTGTATACGCGTATCTGTTGTATTTGAAGTTCAATATGCTGACTACAGCATTATAGGCAGTGTTAGTGACATATCCGCCTACTAAACATACTACGAATTTAGCGGCACGTGAATTCCGAGCGGCCAGAAATGCAACACTAGGGGCAGAAGCTACCCAAATCCTAACCCAAACAAAATATATGGGTGAAACTGAACAAGTGCGCCTAAAACACCCAAGCACATGTTACCTCTCATTAATCGTGTGGTTATTTCAGAAAGAGAGGACTCAAGTCACAATATTATAGTTCAATTTTTCTCTTTTACAGTTTGATTTCTTTTGGCTAATACATAATTATGAAATTAAAATCATGAATTTACCAAATCCTTAACCAATCCATTAATGTTCTATGACTGATTATAATATAATTGTACATAAAAGAATATAATGTGTCTTCTTATCAAGATATTTCACAATTCAAATCACAGTCCATATATTCAATACATTTTTATCAGCTTAATTTAACACATAAGAACAATTAGTAATTTTGTCTTCCAGTTTAGTTAATGAATGTTAGAATTATGAGGAACGAAGTGAGGAATCCGAGGAGTAATAAGAAATGTATATTTGTGTAGTTAGGGCGTTAGTGAGAGTTGGAAAAAGAACTTGAAAAGTTTTTTCAATTGCGTTTTTAAACATCAAAACCCAATAAATGAAAAAAATATTGAAATTATTTTTAATGAATTTTATGAGGAAACAGCTAAAAGAATTGATTACCAACAAATGTTTGACAGTAATTAAAACATTTTGTTATAAAATATTATAGATTATTGTAGAGGTAATCATATTAGTTCCAATTACCCATTGAATTGGTAAGACAAGGGCAACTTAGCTGAAAGCACAAATCTGAACAAGGTGCAATGGAATATTTGGTATTTGTGAACTTCAAGATAGTCCGATTCATGCATATTTGGCAGTGACTCTCATTCCTCTACTGGAGTCCTGATTGCTCGCTTTGGTGTTCTATGATTTATGAGCGCTTCATAAACTTACTCTACATGTCATAGCCAATCTGCAAGCTAAGATAGATTGCGTTATTCAGTTACGATTACTTCTTGCCTTGCTCTTACCAAATTTGACAGGTAATTGGAACTAATAAGATATTCTTACAATTATTCAAGAAATTAATAAAAGTATGTTTGATATATATATTCATTACCAACCCCTTTCCCGCAGCGAGCAGGGATGTTGAACACAAGGTCGAATTGTCTTTAGGCGGAGTTAACAGAGTTATAAATTCCATCAGTTTTCCCTTCTCACTAGACTGGTTACCTAGCCATAGGTTAAAGAGCCCAGTCGACCCTACTATTACCCATAGCTGGAGGGAGAGTAGGATTTATACCTTGCCGAAGGGATTAGCGCCAAAGTTGTTAAATGCAAAACCCATCCAGTAGTTGAAAGCATGTTAATATAGACAGAGGAAAGGCATGAGATTAACTATAGACGATTACGTTCATATAGAAATCCTGATCTCTCTGAGTAAAACAAGAATTCCTCCAAGCTGTAGTCATATAGTGTAATGTATGACTGAAAAGTTGAGGGAAAAAAAGCTTAGATGGGAACTATACAGGGATACTGTTGGTGCTGTTGAACAAATGGTAGGAAAATGTACACTCACAAAAAAAAGCAAGCTGATATGGCCAACTTACCGCCTATGATAAAACCATCTAAGTAAAGATGAGTAGATATGCTGGATACTGCTGGAGAAAGCAAGGACAAAACTCATGTGACTTTCCCCTATGAACACTACACATGGACACACCCAATGTAGGACTGACCAGCAAAAACTTATATCAATTAAGCCAGAGAACTTGCCAGGAGGATGACTGATAAGGAATGTGGTGCTGAGACAGATCATGAGAATCTGTGCAGTCATTGTGACAGATGATCGATTGCAAAAAATTCATTCAACTATGTTTTCTACGTCTCATATTGATAAAATTTACTGGATAAGCCATTTGGAGTACTTGCCGGAGCGATGACTGATATGGGACAGGTGGGGGAAAAAAGAAAATCGGGAAATCCGTGATGGTAGCACAACTGATTTGCAAAATCTGACCATAAGTTTTTATTGTTCACATTGAAAATACTTGGATACCCAGTGGAGACTTGCCAGGAGCGATGACAGATATGGACAGGGGTGGAAAAAGATCATGGAAATCCTGCTGTTAGCACTTGATGATGATGATGATGATTGCAAATCATAACCATTAAGTTTTTATTTTTTCATACTTGATAAAATTTACTTGTCAAGTGCTAATAAAATGAAATGGATTGGTTTAAACTTTCACTATAACACTACCGATTATTATATTATTACTACTAACAATAGCAAATAATAATTATATCATTATTATTCTTGCTTTTAATAACTGGACCATTTACCTTTTTAGTCCCACTTTTGATCAGGCAGATCTGCCCAAACTCTCAGCTGCGAATTAGCTATGTGTACCTTCTAAATGTAACATGAGTGATAAATGAGGGAGGAATTAGGAAAGAGAGAGAGAGAGAGAGATGGAGGGGAAAAGAGGGTGTGTTGAAAGGGAGAGGAAAAAATGAAAAAAAACTCTTAGAAAAAAAAAACCCAAAAAGAAATAAAAGGAATATATTTACATAAAGAGAAGAGAGACGAGAGAGACGACGAAGAGAGAGAAGAGAGAGGGAAGCATAAAAGCATAACATAAAAACTTACCATAACCTTAAGATTTCTTTATGGATGATAGAGAAAAATAAAAAAACAAGAGAGAGAGGCTGTAAAAAAATCTTATTGTAATATAAAATTAATGTTTTTATAACATTTAGAAAAAATATGACCAAAATAACTGAGGGGACAAGAAGATTACAGGTCAAAGGGTGAAAGAGAATAGCCGAGGTGCATAATAATGGATAATCTTATGTACTTAGTATCATTATCCCATGGAAGTTTCCCAGGACCCAGCTGTTGTTGATGATGATGATGATGATTATGATGCACTTATGAAAAATTATTTCCTCCTAGAAAGTATGATTCCTAATAAAAGAGCACATTAAATTCTTTGAAAGGAACTTGCTGACTCAAAGTAAAGAGTGAACGCGAACCTAATACAAAACATCCTCCATTGATTTAGATTTCTCACTTATGTAACATTTGTGACGATTTTAGACAAATCAAATGAACCTATTGTGAACAAACCGCACAAGTCTAACTATTCAAATCAACAGACATTTACAACAAGTTTTCTCTTTCTTTTACTTTCTTCTTTCTCACTTATCTGGCCCCCAGATCTGGATTCAGACAAAAAATAAATTTTATTGCAGACAACAAAGCAAAAATGCCTGCCAAATCGGAGCTGATATGCCAGAAGCCAAAACCCTCTTCCATGCATGTTTCCTTCAAGTGATTCATTTGGCCAACAAGTAGAGACCAAAAGTTAATAGCCTCTTCTCTTTGCTTTCTACATGCACAACTTTGTCAAAAAGATTCATGTTGGAAGAGAAAATTATAACAAGGTTCACTCCACTTCTATAATTTGTTTACGCTGACTTTTGTCTAAAGGCATCTTTTTTGCCAAGAAACAAAGTCTCGATGAGAAATTTATAAATGCTTACTTTAAACTTCAGTAAGCTAATACCAATATGTCAACAGCTAGCATTTTATTTTACCATTTTTTATATATTATTTATCTCTCTGACCAAATGCTTGGATGACAGAGACTAATGCATGTTGTTAATGTCATTGACAATGTATTCCAGATGTCAAGATTTTATTCAGCCATTGTTCAGATGGCTTTTTCCCCCCAGGCAGTTTCAGTGCTTTTCAAACTCTGATCAATTTGAAGGTCACTTGTTGTAAGTAGTAAACTGTCATTCAATTTACAATGAACAGACAAGGTCATTTGGGCTGTGCTTGAAAGAAAGTGCAAAATTGAGGAAACAATATAAATTAGAAGAAAACTTTCATCCCTGCAGCTGTTTTTCAACTTTCTTTCTAAAAGGGTCTTTTAATTTATTTTCTTCCTTCATACTTACACGTGTGTGTGTGTGTGGCTTTTTACAATAACCACTTTTCCTTTGCAAATGTTTCCCTCTATACTTTCTCCAAATTCTTCCACTTTTTATCTTCAATTTCTTCCTCATTTTTTTTCTTTTATAGTCTCTGTGTTTACTAAAGCATCCTCTTTTTCTGTTTTTTTTTTATCTCATTCAATTTTCTATTTGTAAGTCTTCTTTCTTTCTTTCTTTTTCTTTCCTTCTTTCTTTCATTGGGTGAAAATTCCGATCTTTTATACTTTCTCCCGTTTCTTTCAATTCTTTCCTTTTCTATTAACTTTCCTCATTTCATTATCTTTTCTCTTCTATTTATTGTACAAGGTGGTCAGAAAATTTTGTCACTACCTACCAAATATAACTCTTAATTCTTTGTCGGGGTGGCCTAAAGTCGGTATCAGCCAATCAGCGAGGGAGTCTATCCCCTTTTCACTAGCGTTAGACCAAGGAGATTATTTTTACATCTGAGGTGGAGTGGCACACCTACCATCAGCTCCTTACTTTACCGCACAGATACCTGTGCTATTCATACACTTAGTTGGTGAGGGTTGGTATCGAACTAGGAACCTTGTGGTTTCTAGCCAAATGCTCTACCGACTGAGCTAACCCGGCCCTTTAATAATCAACTATTATTACATGAAATAAGCAGCTGGAAATTAAATCCAAATTATATTATTATTATCATTATTATTTTTTTTTTTTTTTAAATAATGAAAGTTAAAACAATATGTAGGGGTGACAAGACTTTCGGATCATCTTGTACTTAAACTCACTCTTTATCCCAGTCATTTTTTTCATCCTCTCTTGTCCCATGTTTCTCAGATCTTATATCTTTTTACAACTGTCATCATTTATTCTTTGTCTTTTAACTTCTAACTTGATCCTTTTCTTGTTAATCATTCTTTTACTTAAATTCTTTTCAACTTTCTTTTTAATATATTTATTTCTGTCACTTTTACAAATTGATGAACTACTTCACTCTCACTCCATGCAAACAGACACACCAATCTCTATGAGTCTAATCTCTTTCAATCTTTCCCAAAATATCCATTATCCCTCAAAAGTAATTTCACTGGAGACAGGTTTTTCTCTGCAGTAATAAGGAAAAAAAAAAAAAAAAAGAAAAAAGTCCCAACCAAAAAAATCCTGTGCAGAAATGTCGCTGCTTGCCATTAGCAGAAAATAATTTTGATAGAAATATTATTAAATGAAAACTTCAAAGTTTAACAAAATGACTTTGAGGAAGGGTTCATCTCACACTTACCCATTTTTGTGAGATGCAATTGAATAATATCCGACCTAACCCTGGCTTTACTGGACATTTTATTTTTATTTCCTTTTTTTATCTTTACCATTTTTCTTTCAGATTATTGTATTCAATCAAAAGAGGGAAAAGTCAAGTGTGAAATATAAATTACATCTTACCTGTAGATATATTACCCCTTAAAACTAATCATGGCGGTACATGAAAAGTTTATACTTTGTTTTTTTTTTATTGCAGATATTTATTAGATTAGGCTAAGTCTGGCATAAGGCCAGATTCATGAAATGCTCTTAGGAAATTTTGTAATAACTCATCAACAGAAAAGTACAAGTATTGTCTAGCAAGCCAAGACATTGTTTTTTACATGATTTGATTACATCTTTCCTTCTTTTTTAAATTAAAAAAAAATTAAAACAAAATAAAAAAAAATGAGAGAAATAGATCACTGAGACTATTCTAGTAGTGACCACCTCAAGCAGATTTAACAGGTTTGAATTCAGAGTTTTCCTTCTCCTAGACTGGTTGCCTAACCAAGGTTAAAGAGCCCAGTCTGCCCTACTATTTACCCATAACTGAAGGGAGAGTAGTTGAATTCATACCTTTCCCAAGGGTATTAGCGCTATGTGAACTGTAGCTTGTGGAGGGTGGCAAGTGGTTTAATATTATAGGTTTAAAAGGTAGCTTGTTATTCCTGGTGTGTGTTTCTAGAGTTTGCTTTTAACCCCATTCTTATTTGGTGGTTGTGTTGAAAAAGGAATTCAGGGGAAGAAAAAGGAAGAGACAAAGACAAAAGGTAGTTTTATGATTTAGGTTTTATTCACAAGTCATAGCCACCACATGGCAAGGAAATATCTCCCTGGCCAGTAGTAGTGTCTAGACACAAATAAGGCTCAATAATAATGGCCGAGTGATTATCTGGGAGTCGGAAGTGGGTCCTTTTTCCCTGCACATGCTCGAAGGGTTCTTCCGGGTAAAGGCTCATGGAGTTTTATAAATTATTTCAATACTTATTTTTAATCCCCATTGTAGAAACAATGATACTCACCATCGTGAAGAAAAGTTCTACTTAGCTGCTGTAGGCTAACTGACTTCAATATGGCGCTGCGAACAGGATCTAAAACTGAAGATTGGGAAGATATTTTGTCCAAGCAGGGTCTCTCCCGACTCAGCCAGGAGATATGCTAACAACATTCGCAAGCGAGAAGCTGACAAGAGAGAACCTCAAGATGATGGATCGGCCATGCTTAAAGAGTTGGGAATCACGGCAATGGAGAAGCCCTGTCTATCCTTAAGCAGGCTAAGGAGACCTCTACCCAGACGGCTTATGCTAAGGTACCGCAGCCAAGCTTCCCCAACTTCACTTTGAAGATGACCCCTCAACAATTCAGGAAATTCCGAATTGATTGGGAAGTGTTCAGGAAGATGACAGATATGCCGACATCTCAGACCAGCATCCAGTTGTACAATTGTGCGGACGAGTCTGTCCAGAATGCTATAATCAACACCCACCCCAAATTCTTCACGATGGTGAGTATCATTGTTTCTACACCCATAAGCTTCATCCAGGATTTGATCTCTGGTTGACGAGTCCATTTCCTACGACTCTAACCATTACACCACACACATCCAAATGGATTCACTGTAAAAGAAGAATTAAATTCTAAATCAAAAATAGAAACCCATTGTAAAGTGTGAGAATTTTACTTAGAATCAAATGCTTTATTTTCAGTTGTTCAAGGTTTTCTGAGTGCAAAGTACTAAACAATGTAGAATCTTCTATTTAGTCATGGAATTCTGTAATGTTTCCACCCCGTTGACTGAGCTTAGAATACACTGACTATATCTCCCGCTGTAACAATAGTTTTCTAACCACTACACCACATGAGGCACCCTACTTTTTTTATTCACATGTGTGGCTTCCTCCTTTAAGTGTAAAACTTAATGTAACTTTCAAAATAAAATATCTTTAGTATCCTATGGATTTTCAACAGTGCAATATTTTCTATTTATATGTGTTGGCTTTCTTCTTTATATGTCAATCTAAGTTCACTTAAGGCCCGTATAATTTCCCTAGAGCAATTCTCTTCAAGCTCCAACAAAATGTTAGAGAAAAATCAATTGCTATACATGAAATTAAAATAATGATTACTGAAGAAGATGAAGGAGAAAAAATAAAGAGATTTTTCTGAAGTAAATTCAACCTTAGGAGGATTGTTAACAATGTTGTATACCACTTCAGCAACAAAGTTTTACTGACATTTCCCCACCCCACCCCACCTCACCCCACCCCACCCCACCCCACCCCAAATCTCAAGAATACATTCAGATAATCTTCAAACTGACTTTTTGATGAATTATTCCGAAATCTCTGTGAAATTTTGGATGAGCTGTTGGTAAGAGTCTACGGATATTAGTAATTTTAATACACATAAACAAAACTAAAGCACCTGTTACAGAATATTGATTAGCAGATTAAATCTTGAAGGGCATTTGATGGGACTTTGATCTTTACTGAGTGCCCCACTATTGTTTAATGTACCAAAGCTCATTTCAGTAAATATCTACATACATTATCTAATATATAAGGAGAGATTTTGGTATGTACGTGTCGACATATAACTCGAAAACGGGAGGTCACTTAGATTCAAAATCTTGCATACACATTGATATCGTTCTAACTAATAAACACTCCAAATTTGGTTATTGATTTTTACTGATTGAGGAATATAATTAATTAATTAATCAAACAAAAATCAAATGATTTTTCGAAAGCTATAGCATAGCTGCTGCTACTTTTGGTGTATCAGCAGAAGCTTGCGTGATGATTTTTTTCAGCTACCTCTACACTCCCCAAGTAAGATGAATAAGACATGATGGAGAAGTAAGGATGAACTCATAAATAATATTCTCCTGTGGACACACTGGTGTTGGGTGACCAGCAAAATCTAACATTGATCAATTCTGTGTGGACAGTGGATGCCGTACTGAGGACTTGCCAGGGGTGATGACCAATAGGGATGGGTGGTGAGAGAGAGTCATAGGAATTGATGATGATGATTATAGATTTATCTTTTATTAAGTCTATTTGTTTTTCATTTGTTTGAATCTTTTGTCAGGAATTTACTCTTAGAGGAACAGTTTCTCTTTGAAATAAAAACTTAGACTCTTAAAAGCTACCATTTTTATGGTATAGATTTAAAGTTATATATATTTTGTTTTCCTTAATTGAACAATTGAATTATTCTTATAATGATAGATAAAATGTCCCTATCGTATACCATTATCTAATAGAACATAGTGATCTTACTTTACTTGATAAGATGAAAGACAACATTATTTAATTTGTTTATCATCTTTACTCATATTTGTATTAATAAAAGACTGTTGTCTAAATGAACAATACTTAATGAATTATACATTATATGTTAATTATACATTATATGTTAAAGTTAATTTGGGAAAATTCTAAATAATTTGTTTTAGAAGTGCAATTTTGAAGTATTAGTTCAATCTTGTTTAATAGAATGTGCTAAAGGATATTATTTTTATCCCAAGCAATGCCAGGTACTTCTGCTATTATATAAGTATATATAATATATATATATATATATATATATATAATATATATATATTAACATAAAGAGAAAGATAAGCATATGATATGGATTAATGCTTCAACATAGTTTAATACAGAATTTCTCAGCAAGCTAGTTTAATATCTCATATGAAGGTGTTTATGAATTTAAAAGTGTGTAAGGATATATGAGTGTGTTGTGTTTGTATATATACATAATTAGCCACCAGAAGGTCCTGGAGTGATGTCATCATCATCTGCAACAGACTTCTAAAAGCAAACAAAAACAATTATATATATATATATATATATATATATATATATATATATATATATATATATATATATCTTAATCCTGATTATATGATGTCTGTGTGCATGGATTATTTTGACTGGTTGCATCATAAAGTTTAACAGCATATATTTCCACCTAAATTATTTATATTGAAAAAATATTCATCATTTTTATATTTGCTATTTTTGAATAATTCATCCTAGTTTCTTGAGAAAAGGGTTGTATATTTATATGCATATATAGATATTCCCAAACTCAGCTTAGTTTGGCACAGGGCCAATGAGAGTGAAAAGAAGATTGTATTGCACCAGTTTACAAAGTTACACAAACCCTTGAAAAAGTTGAGAAAAGGGTTGTATATTTATATGCATATATAGATATTCCCAAACTCAGCTTAGTTTGGCACAGGGCCAATGAGAGTGAAAGGAAGATTGTATTGCACCAGTTTACAAAGTTACACAAACCCTTGAAAAAAGCAGCATTTTCTGTTTACCAAGAAGGCAATCAACATATTGATATCTGATCAACTCTTTATTTTGGATTCTTCCCAATGGTTTTACTTTTTTTATTTATTACTTCTGATAGACTGGGAATAAAATGTTCCCAAAATCTGCCAAAATGTTTACTTTTTTAAAAACTTTTTACTTTTATGAGGATTCTTATGTAATATTTTCCTTATTCAGTCACATCTTACTCCCAATGTTACACTTTATATGCTTTCCATGTTAAGTGTTTGTTGTTTTTTTTTTACAAACTGTGGATCAAATATCAAAACAAAAACAAAAACGAACCATTGCCTATAACTAAAGCAGTTAAGATAAACTTACTTATTACTCAAGAACTTTGAAGATCTTCCAAAATACAGAAATAAAAATAAAAATGACATTTTTATTACATTTATTTATTTACTTATTCCTATATGAATAAATGTGTCTATATGCTTACACATTTGGTCCTTAAGTATATTATTATTATTTTTCTAATCTCTCTCTCTCTCTCTCTCTATATATATATATATAAAATATATCAGTGGTCTGAAGAAGCTTGTGAGCATACTCGCGAGTGGAAATGGTCCATAACCACTATACCCATGGTATTTAAGGCCTTTTATTCCTAAATAACTTTGCTCTGTTTACAATAATTAAACATTGAGCTCTCATACGGAAACTGAACTCTACAACAAACTACTGGTAGAGAATTAGGACCCACCTAGAATCACCTTGTACCGAGAAACTTGGTACCGCACCAAAGTATATATATATATATATATACAAAAGACTTAGAGATTTGCATTATAGTCTATTTCAGGAAACTTAGACAAAGTGTCTAACTCTCCCAAATCATCAGATGCAAAATATATATATATATATATATATATATATATATATATATATATACCAACCACTCTGCACAAGTAGGATGTGACACAAGGTCAATTTCTTAGGTTTGAATTCATAATTTTCCTTCTCCTAGACTGGTTGCCAAACCAAGGTTAAAGAGTTCAGTCTGCCTTACTATTTACCCATAGCCAGAGGGAGAATAGTTGGATGTATACCTTTCCCAGGGGTATTAGTACTATGTGAAATGCAAACAGCTTTGTCCAAGATTTGAACTCATATCATCAAGTCTTTTTCCTTCAATGATAATGATTACACCCCGTGCCTCTACTGCTGTCTATAGAGGAGTGTGACCACACAAGAAATGGTTTTACATTTTTGCAAGTAGCTACTAAAATCAAGAAGATAATTATCTTTTTTTAGTGATTTTTTTTCTGAAGGCTTAAGATAAAGTCATCGTCGGGGTGGCCTAAAATCGGTATCAGCCAGACAGTGAAGGAGTCTATCCCCTTTTCACTAGCACTAGACCAAGTAGATTGTTTTTTTAGCATCTGAGGTGGAGCACCACACCTACCATGAGCTTCTCACTTTACCGCACAGATTCCTGTGCTACTCATATGCTGAGTTGGCAAGGGCCAGTATCAAACCCAGAACCATGTGGTTCCTAGTCAGAAGCTCTACCAATTGAACTAAATGGGTTTTAAATTTCAGGATGAATATGTGCCAAAATCATGGCTTGGTTGTTCCAAGAACTTTTCGGCACTTCCTTGTGTATTTTATTTTTATTTCCTAGAAAGTCATGCTTTATGAACTTTAATCATAATTCTATCTTGTGTAGTCCGCCTAGTATTCTCAGTGTTACTTCCTGTTTGATAGAGTTCTCCCCATCAGGAGATAATGAATGTCAGCAGGGAATTGATCACTCAGTCTTATATTAATAAATTGTATAATACTTTCATGAAATAAAAGGAAATGTCTTCCTCAATGAATGCATTGTGTTCCTCTGTTAAATGGGGATTCATTAAATAATACATAATTCTCTTAGGTACATTGTTTGTGGTATCATGGCAGTACCCAGCAGCAGAGTCAATTCCAATGTCACAAAAAAAAATTTAAAAAATAATAAAAAAACAACTTTTTGTTATTAATCTGATTTATGACTTACCTGGGGAAATTACAGTGTGCTGCAGAAATAGCTTCCACATTTTAAACTGTCATCTGTGTGGTGCAAGTGAAGTTAGGCAAGTGGCAATCCGCCCTGTCGGCTGGGGCGTTAAAATGCACCGACTGCACCTCTGTAGAGGGGTAAGACTCCCCCAAGGGGGCCACCTGTTTGCCATGGTTGGCGACCTGTGATGCTTAAGGATAGAACCCAGGTGGATGAGCAGTTCATGACTTGCAATACTCCACTTTGGCCCTATCTTGGGCTAAACGGGCGGTCGGAGAGGCCCTCTCCTATCAATCGGCTGGTCACGTCAAGCCCTAGCACTTATATGATTTTCCCAACCCTATTGCCCTTATGGCAAGCCCCAACCCCTTTTTATCATATGGGTGCTAGAAGGCGGTGGCTGCGGGTCTACATGTCCTGGGAATGACGTTAAACTCTATCTGATGGTGAGGTTCCAGTTTTGGAGGTTTGGGGAATGTGGAGCACCCCTTCATCACCATTGCTCCCTGGTCCACTCAGACCCGGAGTGGTAGTACCTGTTAGGGTCCCATCTATGGGTTAAATAGAAAAATGTATTTATAAAAAAATTGTATTATCCAATAAGAATTGATTTATTTCAAAACTTTATCGGCATTAAATGACCCACTGGTAAATGACCCATGGCAAAAAGGTTGGGTAAATACCTATTTCTAGCCTTGTGCTACATCCATCTAAGCTTAGTAAATAACTATAATGAAGCCGTTTAATAAAAATGAATTTACTTTTGTGGATTTTGAACAAATAAAAATAATCAGGCTGAACTAAGATAGAAAATCTGAAATCCTAACAGAATCCAGATACTGATGAAATCAAAACTAAACGTGACAGTTGATATCTTTATTTTGAATGGATGATCTCCAGACAGAACTCTGAGAAGTCGGTGAAATATTGCTGGATTCTTTGGGGACTAAAAGACTTAACCAAAGTTCATTTCAAATATAACAGAACCTGGTGGGATTTCAAAATCCTTGCTTAAATGATTGAGTTGATTTTAAATTATGCTTGGCAGTAATCTCAGATTTCAATGGATGAAATAATTGATTAAGCATTTTGGATTAATCATATGCAGAAAAGGCTCAGTTTTTAGCTTCTTTTTTGCTGTTTTGCTAGATTCTATAGGTTTAGTATTATTAAAAGAAACTGATTTTACCTTAATTAAATAAATAAAAATTGCTCTGGGATTTTTGGAATGTGAATCAGAGATCTAACCATGCAGTTGATTTTTATATTCAAACTTTTATGTTTTATTTTTTAAAAGAAAATCTAGAAAGGATATTATCTCTAATCCAGAAAATGCTAAATGTATTTTGTAAAGAAAGATAAAATCAAATCCAATTTTTTTTTAATAGGTTGATATTCAACAAAGAAAATAGTTTAATTTGCCCCCCTTTTTTTTAGATAGAATATCAAAAATTAAGAAGTGTGGCATAAGTAGAGAACTTGTTTTTGAAACTATACAATATGATTTCCTGTCATAAAATGTCCATGTTTTCTCAGATCTCCAAACCAATATATATATGTGTGAAAAGTATTGCATTAATAATATTGTTGGGTTGTCTTCCCTTTGCCTGGAAGAGTTATCTTCCCTCTGGGTTCCCGTTTTTGACCACCAGGGGTTTTTGGTATTTAAGCGCCTGTTTTGAACTCTCTATCCCTTCTTTCTTCTCGGGACTTGACAACCATGTGTTAGACACTTGTCTACACCCTCCCTGTGTGGGGCGTTCTCATCCCCCACACAGGCATTAGTAAGTGACTTTCTTATGGACTCTCCATAACCCTTCATTACTGCTATATTCTAGATATATCTACTTTGTATCCTTCTTTTTATGTGTCATTCACATGTACATTATGTATACTTGTCACATATATGTATTTCATGCCATATATGTTTCTCCATGTGCTGTACTTATGTTACATAATTATTAGATACCTAATATTTATGGCAATAGTGTAGAAATCAAAATGGCCGTTATAAGCTACAGCCCACGGCCTTGAAGGATGAGTGACAATGCTTGACCTCACTCTCACCTTGCCTTCCGGGGATAAATCGTGAGAACCGGAAGGCATAGAAGACCCTGTCTTCTGGTTTAAGGATAGTAAGTAAGACTCAGCAAGTAGGAGCCGAGCTCGTAGGATGTGCGCAGATGTCTGGTTTGGGGATTTACAAATAAAGTAACATCAAAGTAAATCGAAGTCTTGTGTTTATTACCTAAAAACTAACAATGACACAGGGCTTCTGATAAGGAGAAATCCCTAACAGAAACCAGACCTGAAGTCCCAAGAAAGTCCAGACCTTAGAAGAGACCAGACCAAGATGTTAGAAGATAGAACCAAAGCCGGCCAGAAGAATAGATGTCCAAGATATAGAAGCAAGTAAGAAGTAAAGAAGTAATAAAGGGTATACAACACTTATATTAAGTCCATGTTATGTTTAACACCCTTAGTCGGAGTTGTTTGTTCAACTAATTATAATTTATATTATAACCTTGAACCCAAAAATACTATTTACTATTTCAACTTTACCCTTGATGAGGACTAGTGCTTTGGGGAAAATCTTAGACATTTTTTGTACAAGATTAAAATCTTTGTATTATTTAGATTTTTCGGACTGTTGTCCTCATCCTTATTGTTATATGCATAATGTTTCAGCTGATGTGCCCTCTTCAGGTGTTTCTTGTCAAATTTGGGAACCTTCATGGAACTTTGAACCGAACCCTTTATTTATTTCATTGGGGTAGATTGTACTCATTCCATTAACCATGACCAGGTACAGGTGTTAAGCTATGTTAAGTATTCAAACAAATAGAAATACATAGTATTGTGCAAAGACAAGAAAAAATCAGTTTATACAAATATTAAAAAAACAAAAATTCTTGTCTGTGGTTTTTAATGAGATGTGTCTACAAGAAAGACTGCTGCTAAAATGTTTATAAACTTGTAATGTTTTTCATTTTTTTCATAATATATATATATATATGAAGTATTCAAACACATTGTTTGAATACTTCATACTGTCGTGCCTTAAGTCACCCAAAAAGTGCGCTATACATACCAGTTTAAAATGAACGAGAAATCCTGGGGAAGCTAGCTAGTGTAGTGGCTGGAATGTCCACCTGTCAGCCTGACAGGTAGGGTTCGAATCACACACAAAGCACTACCTTGTCTATAGCTCTGCTGATGAGGCCTGATGGGCTGAAATGTAGATACAGAGATGACTTTTTCTTGATTTATTTTTTACGCTTTACATTTAAACTGATATGCACGCCTAATTCATTTAGTTATAATTAATTAATTAACAAAATTAGGTATGACTTTAATTAAGCACATAATCTCCCACATATATATATATATATATGTAAACAAGGTTTGCTTAGAATGGCTTTTTGCCGATAATTTTTGGGAGAATAAGTGCTTAATTGGAGTCGTACCTAATTTTGAAAATTAATTAATTAATGATGAAAATTAATTAATTAATTAATTATTGAAATCGTACCTAATTTTGAAAATTAATTAATTAATAATGAATTAGGCGGGAATACCTATTAAATGTATGGCTAAACAAATCGAGAAAAATCAATCTCTGTATGTACATTTCGGCCTATTAGGCCTCATCAGCAGAGCTATAGATCGGAAGACCGCCCTGTGCGTGATTTGAAACCGGACTGCCAAGCTGACAGGCCGATCTCATAACCCCTACACTAAACGAACTTCTTAGATTTTATGATTTGTTTAGAGTAGGTTAATATTCCTCTTCTAGTGACTTTTATTACACGACGATATGATAAGTTGTAAACAAGGTTTGTTTAGAATGGCTTTTTGCCGCCTAATTCATTATTAATTAATTAATTTTCAAAATTAGGTACGACTCCAATTAAGCAATATATATATATATATATATATATATATATATATATATAAACATTCTACTGTTTGCACATTGTTTACTGAATAAAAAACTGTTTATTCATTGCTAACAATAGTATATTAGTAGCCTTCATTACAATTGTCTAGAAGAGAAGAATTTCACATTGACAAAAGAACTAAAAAAAAACTTAAAAGAGCCAATCAGATTTTTAGGATTGAAGATAATGGTAGCAGCCATATTGTTTCTCATGTTCCCTTGCAATTTTTATATCGACAGTGGGAAATTAGCATTTCCCTGATAAGTAGAGAATCTTGGAAGACAAATGGCTGTCTAATTTAAGAAGTTGATTTCCAAATAAAGTAGCATGATTGCATGACTGTGTCAGGTTTCTTCACTCAAAGAGTTCAAGAAAGAATAAAAATGAAGATGAAAAATGGCCCAAGAAAATATCTTTGGCAAAATGCCACCTCTTTCTCACTTTTTTTCATTCACTCCATGTCAAGACAGAAGTTTAATGGTCACATATCTTCAGTGTAGTGATTTTTTCCCCTTTTGTTGTGTGTGTTTATTTTATCTTTTCTTCTTCTTTCTTTCTGCATTATGTGAATATGTGCATTATGGATCAGTGAATATGTTGAATTATGGGATACATTGGTTATTATATAGAAATTTCCATCTTGTGAATTTTTGTATCAAGAATTAAATAATTCATGAGAAAGTTCATTCTTTATACACTAGAACAATAAATTAAAGAAAAAGTCATGACATTTTGAAAGATAGTCACTTATGAACATAAGATTATTTCCTTTCTGGATCAGACTAGGATTTTAGAATCTTTGATATGAACTTTTTGCATCACACCAAGATATTCATTGTAAATTATTGAAGTCAGTCAGTCAGTCAGTCAGTCTACTATTGGTTTGAACAATGTGACTGGCCAAGCACAACTGAACCAGTGTCAAGACAACTGGTACTTATGGGAATTCAGAACAGTACACTCATGCAATTGGGTGATTCCATTCCCTGAGTCCTGATTAGCTGCTTGGTTTGTAGGATCCTCTGAGGCTCCATAAATCCTGCCATTTTGCAGTAGTCTTAGCAGCAAACCAGAATCGTATTTCAGTTACGAATGCTTGCGGTCTTGTCTTGCCAATTCGACGGTAATTGGACTTAGTATTATTCTACATAAATAAACTGGAATGAAAAGTTTTATTTTATTTCATTTTTTTTTTTTTGTAATTGGTTCCTTGTCCAAATATGCTGAGGACACACACTTTGCAGAATATAATACTTTTTTGAAATTTTCACATAGAATAGTTTTTTTTTGTCTAGTTGGGTCATAGGAATCCTTATTTTAGGTTTTGTACAACAAAAAAAGACAAGAATACAACCATAACCACAACCAGCAATATCCCCAATAGTACCCAAGTAAATTGAAATATTGCTAACAATATTCCTCCAATTTTTTCATGGCCAGCATGGGACCAACAAGCCTGTGAGCAACTGAGGAAGTGCAGTGTGCTCAGATTATTTTTATTTTTGAGATGATCCTTGGTGTTTGGGCGTGTGTGTGTGCGTGTAAAGTGTATGAAATAAAGATTGGAGCAAGAGCAATATGCCAATTACTTGTATGGCTACATAGTTCTATCACTGGAACTATTTTTCTTCATAAATATTATAGAATCATAAGTAACAGTAAAAGTTTACTATGTGATATAATTTGTTTCCTGTATGCAGCCTTACAGCTTAAAGAGAACTCTGATAGTAATAAACAAATGGGTTAAAATCTACAGTTTGAAATAATTCAGCTGATTATCTAAGACATTATCTGGATATTATACTCTTCTGAGTATTTATAAATATTTATAACTTATTATGATTCCACAAGTTATCCAAACCAGTATTCTTATCTCTGTTGGTTTTATCAGCGTTTCAGCAGATACATTCTTTGGCTTTCTTCAATCAAATTTTCAAATAAGTCCTTATCACTGTTCTATACATTATTCAGATTAGTTTTTTTTTTGTCCTTGTGGATTTTATCATAGCATCCTTTGCGTGAGAAGAACTCAGCCAATTTTATTATATTAATCAGGGAGGCACCCATCTTCTCATCACAGTTCCAATAGATGAAATTATGTTAGCAATATGGAATTTGTTAGCAAAGGATCCTTCCTTGGGTGAAGAATGTAACTGGAATTTGTTAGCAAAGGATCCTTCCTTGGATGAAGAATGTAGCAACAATCCAAGAAACACCCTGATGAAAATATTGACATTCTATGTATAGATTCAGCTAGGATCCAATATATATCAACTGGATAGAAGGCTTGGCAATCAAATCACAACTGTCTTTAGTGATATTAAATCTTTGTATGGAATTTTCTGAGGAATGGTCCTTAAAACAACCCCATTAAAACCAATATTCTGGTTCTAGTGGGTGTAAATTAATTCTGCCTCTGGGAATCCCTGACAACAGTAGGAGTCTCTACTCCTAACAAATGAATTCTACAGGAATGTACATGAGGACGCCTGAAGATTGTATTTGCTGAAACTATTTTAATAAAAAAAAATCAACAATGGATAATTTGTATAGAATAATGAATAGTGTTAGTTGAGAACATTCTTAATGTGATTTTAACCATTATTTTATTTGGTCCTGACACAGGCAACATTTATTCAAGCACCAAGGATCAATTTAAAAAAAAATGGAAATAGAAGATTCAATCATCTCTTTATCTTAATAACCTTTAATAAAGTGATCGTTTAAAGGTAAAAGTAAAGTCGACGGGGTGGCCTAAAGTTGGTATCAGCAAATCAGCGAGGGAGTCTATCCCCTTTTCAATAGCGCTAGACCAAGGAGATTGTTTTAGCATCTGAGGTGGAGCGCCACACCTACCATCAGCTCCTTACTTTACTGCACAGATCCCTGTGCTAATCATACGCTGAGTTGGCGAGGACCGGTATCGAACTAGGAACCTTGTGGTTTCTAGCCGAACACTCTACCGACTGAGCAAACCCAGCCCTATATATATATATATATGGGAATAGAAGATTCAATCATCTTTATCTTAATAACCTTTAATAAAGTGATCATTTAAAGGTAAAAGTAAAGTCGACGGGGTGGCCTAAAGTCGGTATCAGCCAATCAGTGAGGGAGTCTATCCCCTTTTCACTAGCACTAGTGGTGTCATTTTTATCTTCATGGGAAATGAACGTGGTGACTCAAGTTCAAATCTTAAAAAAGGTTGTTTGTACTTCAAATAGCACTAATATCCTGGGGAGAAAAAAAAATCAAACTATTCTCCCTCCAGCTATTGGTAAATAGTAAGGCAGACTGGGCACTTTAATCTTGGTATGACAACCTATCTAGGAGAAAAAAAACCTCTGTATTCAAACCTATTAAACTCTGCTAAAAGATGACCATGTGTTACATTCTACTTGAGCAGAGTAAATATTACATTAAAGTCAACAAACCAGGTGACATATTTTCCAAGCATCATCAGGTAATACTATGGTGTTGGCAAATTATGTTTAATAAAGACTATGTGGCACAGTCAAGTCTATTTCCAGGATTTTGATTGGTTGGTGGTTTTAATGTGTATATTTTTATCCATATATACTGAACACTTGACCATGTCCTGTCTATTGCTACAGAGTGTATTCGGTTACTTTGTCTTTTTTTTGTCTGGTGACTGGATGCTAGTCACAGCCTTCCTGTTAAGGTGAATATGATGTTTATTCCACACAGACTTTAGAATAATAGTACAAATAACTTATAGGAAAATAATAATGCTTAATCTTATAAGTTGAGCTAATATTAAAGAAACTAGAATAAGGCTGTTGAGGCTGTACATTTGGCGTCTTTAAAAAAATCTTTCATTTTTTTATGGATGTAATATTTTCTCTTTTGGAGCTGAGCCAAATGTTGCGGATGATCTGCTAAAGATATTTCTTAAACCACAAAGCAAAAGAATAAACAATGTCTTGCCGGTACATTTAAATACCTGTTGCCTTCATTCTTAATACTTGTAAAATCCCCATTATTCTGTCAGTGTAACTATCAACTCTCATTCATAAAATGTTAATGCCATGAAAAACTGTGATCTTAGTTTTCTGTCTCTGACCACATGTTGATATTGTGTGATGAACAAACTGGCTTTTTACCATACTGGAAACATAAAAAAATATCCATCAGTCATTTCATTATGGAAATTGATAATCATGATTCATTACTGACATAAAAGATGAATCAGATAACTTTTTATTGATTTATCCTCATCTTCTTGTAATATTGTAAAATAGCCAAATTCTTTTTTTTATTCTGCCTCCACCATTTCATGTGACATGCCCTTTTAATATTATTCACGTCAAATAACCTTAAAAGGTTATTAGAGAAAAGTTAAACTGTGTTTCTTTGGTCTTTTTTTTTTTTTTCAATGAAATATTACAGAAGTCCATCTCTCATAAAATAGGAGAAAACTTTTTTTAAAAAAAGGAAATAAAATAAAATAAGAGCAATTGTTTTTAAGTTATGGCTGGAATGAATGAAGAAAGACAGCAAAGATTATTTACTGTCATGGTTTATATTTTTATTATAAAATAAATACAAATAACCAATGGGCAAGGGAAAAAAAAAAAGAAGAAAAACATACTGGAATTTTTTTTTCTGTTGGAATGCTTTCTATGTTTATTTTTCTTTTATTTTTTGGTAGGGCTGGAATTTAAAGAGAACTGTCACAATGGATAACTTTGAAAAGAGGCAGTCACATTCCAAGTTTTTTTTTTTCTTTTTTTACAATTGAATTCTTTGTGTTCTATTCTATAGCCATCTTCAGATTCATAAGGAAAATGGGGAATCACTTTCTGTTTTTAAAAATTATTCATAGGGAGCAGACCACAAAATGGATTGGTCTCAACAGGTAACAATATTGATTGTAAAATGAGTAGTTCAATAGCCAGTACAAAGCCTGGAACTTTAGATATATTTACCAATACCCCTGGCATGAGTAGGATGGGTCCATTTCTTAAACAGAATTTGACAGGTTTGGATTCAGTTTTACTATTCCTAGACTGGTTGCCTAACCAAGGTTAAAGAACCCAGCCCTTCCTACTATTTACTCATAATGTTGTATACCCTTTCTTTACTTCTATTATTCTTCTGCTCATCTTTGGTATCTTACATTCTTCTTCTAGCGTCTGGACTTCTATTTCTCTGTTCTTGCTGGTTGGTCGTCCTTGATTCATTTCTTCTTCTAGGTCAGTCTTGTTGCCAAGACATTCATCAACCACAAAACCATATTTCTTTAAACCGTTATTTACTTAACTAAACACAGCACGTGTGTGCAGTAAGCCCCAGCTAAAGCAGATAGGCCTTATCTGTCTGACGACCAAGCTGGAACTGAGAGCCAACCAGGTCCCACGTGACTTCACATATTTCGCGGGCTTTCTGTAATATTCCATGGAAAGTCTCACCCGTGATATGAAAATGGACTACCCCTTCAGAAATACAGGGGTTGACAATAATCTATGCATAGATTATGTAACAATAACTAGAGAGAGAATAGTTGGATGCATACCTTTCCATATGTGAAAATGCAAACGGCTTTGTCCAGGATTTGAACTCAGATCACAAAGTCCATTTCCTATGATGATAACTATTACGCCACATGTATGGATGTTTATATAACCTTTCTAAAAAAAATCTTTCCAGGTTTCATAATTCTTGTTATAATGTCAAAGATATTTAATTTTAACTTTTTAGTCAGTGAAGCATTATGAATATTTTGATAATATTTGTCAGCAATCAAACACGATAGATCACTAAAAGTCTGTTTATTATAGATTGCATCAAAATTGGTAAAATATTGTTTTTTTTTTGATAGAATCAAAAGCATCAATCAGTTATTGATGTTTGATTTGGCTCTTTTAAAGCTAAGCAAAGAAAAATTGATTACTTTTCCTCATATTTTAATCCATCAAAGTTAGCATGTTTTATTATTATTATTATTATTATTATTACTACCACCCCCATTTACTATGGTGATAGATATGGCCTGTCATCATCTCACAGACATGACCCCTGGCCCTTATGTAGGATAAGATTGCCAAACCCTGCTCTATGGTACAAGTAAAGAGATATTTATAATCAATGTTTCTTTGTAATATTTTAAAGAAAATGAATTCTATAACTGTTATATGTATGGAGGTGCATAGTGTAATGGTCTTTGTCATGGGAAATGGACATGGTGACCCGAGTTCAAATCTTGGATGAGGCTTGTTACATTTCACATAGCACTAATATCCATGGAAAAGGTATGGATCCAACTATTCTACCTCCAGCTATGGGTAAAATAGTAGAGCAGACTGGACTCTTTAACCTTTGTATAGCAACTGGTCTAGAAGGAAAATTCTGAATTCAAAACATGTTAAACTTTATTTAAGAAATTAAACTTGTGTCACATCCTTCTTGTGCAGAGAGGTTGGTAAATATATATAAATGCCATGTGTTCTTTTACCCAAACAAAGATAAAATATTCTGGCAAAGCATGACTGAGCTAATAAGTGACATTCTTCTTTGGGCACCTACATATGGACACACCATTGTGGGTCAGCCAGCAAAAAACCTATATTGATCAGATCTGGGCACCTCATGTGATGTAATGGTTAGCAAGCTAGATTTGCAGAAAATTTTTTAGTGAGTTCGATTCTCATTGGGCGCCCATACTTCTGGCCTTGTGCCGCATCTAAGCTCAGCTTAGTAAATAACTATATTGATCAGATCTGCACAAATACAGGATGCCAAGTAGAAGATCTGTCTGGATGAGATAGGGACAGGTATTGAGGGAGAGTCATGGAGATCTGTGCTGTTGGCATGATGATGATAAAAATGTCTGTTGTCATTTCAACAATCAAGATTTGATAATCAATTTCTGGTGCCATTCCAACCAGTGGGAGGACATATTAAAATAATATCATCTACATACACATACATCTTTCCATTCATCTACACACACAAATATTATATATAATGAGAGTGTGTGTTTATATATATATAACTGTGGTAGTGTGTGAGTTAGTTGCTTGTTTTCCCTCCAGCAGTCACGGTTATAATTTAAACCCAAGTGAAGATGAAATTTTCTCAGCAGGCAAATGAACAAGCAGATTCAGCTAGTTTGAAAGATTGGTACAAACTAATTTACACTTATTTCTATGGATAAAACTGGGCTGAATAAATACCTAATTCAATATGCACACGCACAGTATATATATATATATATATATATATAGTTATAGTGTGAGATGGTCACTGTTTCAGCTTTTGCTGGAATGGTGTACCAAAGGCAGTATTAATTGGTAGAGTGCTCAATATAAAATAGAGCTGTTATATAATATAATAAGATAAATATATAAAGGTTTTACATATCTATTTATTAGGTGACAAAGGAACAAAACCTTTATATATTTATCTTATTATATTATATATATATATATTGCTTGAATGCAATTACAATGCATATATCGCATAAAATTCGATAATTATAGAAAATAATCATGACAAGTGAATCTCGGCAAAGGATCGCCTGGTGTGTAGAACATTGTACAGACTGTTTCGACTTTATTAAGTTTCATCAGCGATGTATACTAACGATTTCCTCTGACATAAATCGAAACATATAATACATATATATATATATATTATATATATATACCAACCCCTCCACATGAGCAGGATGTGACACAAGGTCAATTTCTTGAGAGGAATTCAACAAGTTTGAATTCAGAGTTTTCCTTCTCCTAACCGGTTGCCTAACTAAGGTTAAAGAGCCCAGTCTGCCCTACTATTTATCCATAGCTGGAGGGAAAGTAGGATTCACACCTTTCCCAAAAGTATCAGTGCTAAGTGAAATGCAATTATCACATCCAGGATTTGAACTCGGGGCAACAACTTTAACCATTACACCACATGCTTCACAATATATATATATATATTATATATATATATATATATATATATAAACTGAAGTAGCCATGTATTAAAGACTGCAGAACATTAATTGAATATCCACAAAGGAAAATGCTTGTGAAATCAAATTTTTAAAAAAAATTTCAATCATCAAATTAGAAAGACATCATGGATGGACGTAAATCAGAATATCCCCCAAATACAAGAAGACAATGATTATTAATTTATCAAGAATATTTTACAAGAGATTTGAATAAGTTCTGCTTTTTTTTTTATATGAACTAGAAAAAATATGCACCCTCTGGGTGCAAGTATTTAAGTTTTAATGTAATGAAATATATTAAATTAGAAAGACTAATGAAACTAAATAAGAATGCATATAAAATGATTTGAAACAGAAGTGGGTATAATCGAAAAATAGAACAACTTATAAAAGAGAAGAATGAAGCTTCCTTCATACAAGGAATGTTGTTCCTCCTCCTTTATGGATTCCTTGTATTTCCTAAATCAGATCCTCCTGGTTCTGGAAAACCCCAGCCTAAGAAAAATCATAAATGGCACAAAGAATCACTTTCATTACAAATAAAACAACCTTGAATGTTTTTTTTATAAAATATTACAATAAAAATCCCACAGATTTAATCTCACAAAAACTCACATTAAAAAAACAAAACAGAAATCAAAGAAAAAATATTCAAAGAAAATATTCAGTTATTTTTTATAAAACTAGAACAAAGAAAAGTGTGTTTAAAATGAATCAGATATTTGTGTTTTGAAAATTTGAACCAAAATATCCTTCATGAATAAGTAAACACAAGAAATTATATGACAGAAACACTCAAACAGTCAAATATACCGTTGAAGAATAATCAAAGTTCCAATTACCATCGAATTGGGAAGACATGGCAACAAACGGTTGTAACCCAATACAAACCCAAATAGTCACAATGTTACTGCAGAATGACAGGGTATTTTATAAGCTACACAATATCATTCAAATTAAGCAGCCAATCAGAACTCAAGGAATGGATGACCCAAATCACCCAAATTCATGAATGTATCATTCTTGATTTCTATATATACCAACTGTCTTGGACACTGCTTCAGTTGTACTTAGTTAGCTGCTGTTATTCAAACCAGCAGTAGACTAACTGATTTCAATACCCGTATTTGAGGGCATATAAGACTCACCCCATTTCAGCAGGTCAGATTCAGGAAAAAAAGTTTTAGTGTATTTAAGCATATATTGTTGAAAACAGTCTAGCTGTGCATTACACAAGCAGAAACATAGCTGTATAAAAGCAATTTGGCAGTACAGGGTAGGTAAAAGTACTGAGCATAAGCTGGGTTAGTGAGCATCATAGAGAAGATTAGCCTAGTCCTATAGTAGTCCTACGATGTATAAAACGCAGGGCAATTTTTTGAGTCAAAATTTTGGAAAAAAAAGTGCCTCCTATATGCTGTCAAATATGGTACTTGATATAGAGCAAGCTTGTGGCAGATAATATTTCTACTGCAATATTTTTTTTTGTCTTGACTAGATTACATTCTACTATTGCCTTTTCCTAGACTAAACTGACCCTAGTAAATACCTATTTAAGGGGCCTTGTTTAACAAGCTTTTCATACAGATTATGAGTAGAATCAACTTTTTTCTGATGGATGTGCTGCTAATATAACCTGGTGCCAAACAAAGTTGAACTTGGTAAATATCTGGGCTGAATCCTTACGTTTAAGTATTTGTTTTAATATTCTGATTTGTTACAAAAAATACAGAAGTAGTTTTAACCATCTTGAATTTTTAATGTTATGACTGTAATGTATTTAATTAATTATCGTATATAATATTTGATAATAGTTAATTTAAAATTCAATATTAAAGTCTGATATTCATGAATTATACTTGATTAATTAATTTGATATTGTTCTCATAGTATTTTTGTTGTAAGCTACATTTCAGGCTTTATTAAACATTTTAATTGTCAAAGATTTAAAACTCTAACAATTTTTTTCACGTTTGTTTTCCAAGAAATTATCTAACACTGTAATCACTTTCTATTTTCACTTTCAGATATTTGATCCTTTGTCTAAACACCAAAACATAAGCTGTTGTACAAAATTTATCTAAAAAAAAAAAAAGAAGAAAGAAATTAGATCTTTGACTAAACTTGGATTTCAAATCGCCTGGTTCTATCTATAGACACATCATTGATTTTAATTATTCATTTGACTTGTGTAAGCCAAGTTGCGTGGTGATTTTCATTTATTTACAGATTCTTCTTTTTTGGTTTTGATTCTGCCAATTCAAATGGTAGTCAACATTTTATAGTCTTTACTGCTAGGATTTCCTTTCATAGACCAAAAGATTCTGGGACTAATTCCTCATCAGTGATTCCAACCTCTTTGGCTTTCCAAATTTAGAAATTTGTCTTTTGGATCTTATTTTCAACTGAAAGATTAAATAATGTCAATTATTCTATGGCTGTTGATTTAGTTGAAATTCATATATATATATATATATATATATATGTTAAAAGAAAGGAAATGAATCTGACGGTATGAGTATATATAAAAATATAAAAATATAGCATCATATATATATACTCATATATATATATATATATATATATATATATATATATGTAGTATATTAGGAAAGAATGAAAAAACACAGGTTTAAATGGGTTAAGTGGTGAGTTTATTAGCCAACGCTGCAGTGTTTCGATCTATTAATTAGATCATCTTCAGGGCATTTGTTGGTATATGGAAGGTAATAAGAAATTTTTTATCACAGAATAACAAGAAAAGCGAGTGGTAGTCTTTGTTATTCAGTCTGTTTAAAAGTTTTGAGGTTTGAAAAAAGGAGACGGTTTGAAATATGACGTCAAATATTCTCTTTACGGTGTGAGTATGGGACTGTGTAAGTGTGTGTATCGAAAAGAAATCTAATTAATAGATCGAAACACTGCAGCGTCGACCAATAAACTCACCACTTTAACCCATTTAAACCTGTGTTTTTTCATTCTTTCCTAATATACTACATACGTCGGATTCACTTCTTTTCCTCACATATATATATATATATATATATATATATACACACACTTACATTAGTAAATAGATATAAGCTGTTAGATATATATAATATTTTTACTCATTATATTAAATATAAGTTTAGATTTGGCACAAATCCATACATTTCAAGTAAACTAACTTCAGTACATAACTACCTTGGCAATAAACTCACTGTCACTTGTTGTAAGTTATTTTATTACTAACTATGTACTCTAAGATATCACTCTAAAGGATTGTTAACCAATTTACTAACTAGTACTTAGATAATGAATCTAAAGATTGTAAACCATCTTATACTAGTACTAGTTAGTAAAGATTGGTTTACAAATCATTTAGAGTTGTATCGTTAAGTACTAGTTAGTAAGATTGGTTTACAATTCTTTAAGTTCATATGCTTGAGTACTGAGTTAGTAAGATGGTTTTAAAAATCCTTTAAGAGTTGATATTTAGAGTACTAGTTAGTATAAATAATTTACAACTCAAGTGACGTGGTTTATTTGGCCAAGGGTTAGTTATGTACTGAAGTTGGTTTACTTGAAGATGTATGGATTTTGTGCAAATTAAACTTAATATTTTATATAATGAGTAATATTTTATATTATCATTCAATCAGCTTATATCTATTTACTAATGTAAGTGTGTATATACATATTATTATATTATATGTGTGTGAAGAAAGGAGTGTCGACGGTATGTGTATATTAGTGAAGATGAAAACAAGGTTTAAATGGGTTAAGTGGTGAGTTATTGGCGACGCTGCAGTGTTTTTCGATCTAATTAATTAGATATTCTTTTCGATACACACCTCACAGTCCCATACTCACACCGTAAAAGAGAATATTTGACCTCATATTTCAAACCGTATCCTTTTTTCAAACCTCAAAACTTTTAAACAAGACTGAATAACAAAGACTACGCACTCGCTTTTTTTTTATTCCTGTGATAAACAAATTTCTTATTCTTCCAATATACGCAACAATGCCCTGAAGATGATTAATTAATAGATTGAAACACTGGCAGCGTTGGCCAATAAACTCCAACTTACCGCATTTAACCTGTGTTTTTTCATTCTTTCTAATATACATATATATATTTATATATATATATATTATATATATATATATATATATATATGAGTATATATATAAAGATATGAAAACACACAAATGGCTGTTAAAGTGGAAACTTTTATAAACATGCATTTTGTGTTTTTTTTTATTTTTTTTTATATATACTGCAATACGTCGGATTCATTTTTCGCTTTCTTTTAACAATATATATATATATATTATATATATATGAATTTTTCACTAATCAAGCCATAGAATATTGCATTATTTAATTTTCAGTTGAAAATAAGATCAAAAGACAAATTTTCTAATTTGAAGCAAAGAGGTGAATCACTGATGAGGAATTAGTCGAGATTTTTTGTCTATGAAAGGAAATCCTAGCAGTAAAGAACTATAAAATGTTGACTACTATTTGAATTGGTATAAAAGAAAGAACTAAAACAGAATAAAATAAGGAAAAAAAATAAGAAAAAAAAAAAAAAAAGAAGGGAAAGAAACAAAATAAAAACATAAAAAAATAAAAACAAAATAAATAAAAAAACACAACAAAAATAAAAAAAAAAAAAATCAAAACCAAAAAGAAGAATCTGTAATAAATGAAAATCACGCAGCAACTTGGCTTCAACAAGTCAAATGATAATTAAAATCAAATGATGTGTCCTATAGATGAACGAGGCGATATTGAATGCCAAGTTTTAGTCAAAGACTAATTTTCTTTCTTTTTTTTTTTTTTTATTTAAGATAATTTTTGTACAAACAGCTTAATGTTTTGGTGTTTAGCCAAAGATTCAAATATCTGAAGTGAAAATAGAAAGTGATTACAGGTTAGATAATTTGCTTGGACACAACGTGAAAAATTGTTAGAGTTTTTAAATCTTTGACAATTAAATGTTTTAAGCCTGAAATGTAGCTTCAACAAAATAACTATGAGACAATATCAAATTAATTACCATTCAAGTATATTCATTTTGAATATCGCTTTAATATTGATTTTATTACTATTATCAAATAATTATTATACGTATTAATTAATAATTACAGTCATTAACATTAAAAATTCAAGATGGTTAAACTACTTCTGTATTTTTTGTAAGCAAATCAGAATTATTAAAACAAATACTTAAAGTAAGGATTTGCAGCCAGATATTTAGCAGTTCAACTTTGTTTGGCACAGGTTTATCTTAGCAGCCATCCTCAGAAAAAAGTTGATCTACTCATAATCTGTATGAGAAAGCTTGTTAAAACAAGGCCTTAATAGGTATTTACTAGGGGTCAGTATTAGTCTAGTGAAAAGGCATAGTGAATGTAATCTAGTAGACAGAAAAAAAATAATTGCAGTAAAATATTTTGCTGCACAAGCTTGCTCTATATCAAGTATCATATTTGCGGATATAGGAGGCACTTTTTTTCCAAATTTTGACTCAGAAAAATTGCTGCGTTTTTATACATCGTAGACTACTATAGGATAGGCCTAATCTTTCTATGATGCTCACTAACAGCTTATGCTCAGTACTTTTACCTACTGTACCTGCCAAATTGTTTTATACAGCTATGTTTTCTGGTTTTGTGTTAATGCACAGCTAGAACTGTTCAACAATATATGCTTAAATGACACTAAAACTTTTTTTTCTGATTGAACTGCTGAAATGGGGGTGAGTCTTATATGCGCCTCAATACGGGGTATTGAAATCAGTTGTCTACTGCTGGTTTGACTACAGCAGCTAACTAAGTACAACTGAGCAGTGTCCAAGACAGTTTGGGTATATATAGAAATCAGAATGATACTATTCATGATTTGGGTGATTTGGGTCATTCCATTCTTGAGTTCTTTTGATTGGCTGCTTAATTTGAATGATATTGTGTAGCTTTATTAATCCTGTCTTCTGAGTAGACATATGTTGATATTTGGGTTTGTATTGGGTTTATCAACGTTTGTTGCCATGTCTTCCCAATTCGATGTGTAATGGAACTTTGATTATTCCTTCAACGGTATATTTGAACTGTCTGAGTGTTTCTGTCATAATAATTTCTTGTGTTTACTTATTTCTGAGGATATTTTGGTTCAAATTTTCAAAACACAAAATAGTCTGAATTCTTTTTAAGCACACTTTTCTTTGTTCTAGTTTTATAAAAAATAATGAATATTTTCTTTGAATATTTTTTCTTTGATTTCTGTTTTGTTTTTTTTTACAATGTGAGTTTTTTGTGAGATTAAATCTGTGGGATTTTTATTGTAATATTTATATACAAAACATTCAGGTTGTTTTATTGTAATGAAAGTGATTCTTTGTGGCATTTTAGTTTTTCTTAAGGCTGGGGTTCCGCAGACAAGGAGGATATTGAATTTAGGAAATAAGGAAATCCATAAAGGAGGAGGAACAAATTCTTGTATGAACGGAAGCTTCATTCTTCTCTTTTAAGTTGTTCTATTTTTCGATTATTACACTTCTGTTTCAAAATATTTTTTATGCATTCTTATTTAGTTTCATTAGTCCTTTCTAATTATATATTTTCATTACATTAAAATTAATACTTGCACCAGAAGTTGGTGATATTTTTTCTAGGTTCATATAAAAAAAAGCAGAACTTATTCAAATGCTCTGTAAATATTCTTGTAATTAATATCATTGTCTTCTGTATTTGGTGGATATTCTGATTTAGTCCACATGATGTTTTCTAATTTGAATGATTGAATTTTTTTTTAACATTGATTTCACAGCATTTTTCGCTTTGTGGGATATTCAATTAATGTTCTGCAGTCTTTAATAATGGTTATTCAGTTTAATATATATATATATATATATATATATATATATATATATATATATATATTGTGTTGGAAGCATTGTGGTTGGTAAATGTTAAAGTTGTTTGCCCGAGTTCAAATCTGGATGTGATAATTGCATTTTCACTTAGCATGATCTTTTGGGAAAGGTGTGAATCCTACTTTCCTCCAGCTATGGATAAATGTAGGGTCGA
>CM042152.1:86661068-86668568 GCA_023376005.1 Doryteuthis pealeii
TTCTGATACCAAGATTGATTATTTTAACACCATGACAATTATTGGTTATTTCCTATAACTCCACATAAAAAAGGGCGAACCACTCTGATTGACTGATAAATTTATTTATTTATTCTTCCCATTAAACTAACCCTAAACCTTAACCCTAACCACATCTTCTTTTTTCCTAGATTAGATCAAATAAATAAATAATAATTCTATCAGTCAATCGAGTGGTTCCCCTTTTTAATGTGAAGTTTATAGAAATAACAACTCATTATGGTTATTTTATGCATAGAGGTTAGGAAATGACAATTCATTGTATGCCATATTTATATTTTGGTGTAATTTTTTCCTTAAGAGTTTTTTTTTGTATATGTTCCCATCAAATAAACAGGGTCTATTTGACCCATAGATGGAACCCTACCAGTACTACCACTCAGTAATAACCAATGAAGAGAGACTCCCACACCCTTTAGATGTCCAGGAAAAACGAGCTCGCTATTCAGATGCAGTTTAGTATCACACCTGGGACACCCCTTTTTGGAGGATCTTTTACCCCCCAGTGCAGGGATACAGTCCAGTGTATTCTAAGCTCCACTGAGTTACCATAAATAGTGTTTATATTTTAGTGAATACCCTGTACTCATGGATATGGAGAGAAAAAGGACTTTTATTCTATACTTCTATAAATGATAGAATCAGTCGGTATGAATGAAATAAATCTAAAATAAGATTTAAGTCAACCCAATACAAAGTAACAAATATATATTATGATTCCTTGCTGGCTGCAAATTTCGGCACAGATGTTTTCTTGCAGGTTCTTTTGGCAGAAACCATACAAGACCTGGAGCAGTTGTAGAAAATGCAAAACCAAAATGCCTGCCACCCCCACCCCACCCCTGAATAGGATATATGTTTCACGGAGAAAGCAGATTTGCGTGTTAAGTTTCTTTCCAATTTTCATTTCTGCCTTGAAGATATTACACTTGTTTCACTTGAGAATTGCGAAATAATTTTGTATACAAAATACATGATACAAATCACAGTGTTTATCAGAATGATAATAGTTTACTAATAGCAAATAATGGTAGATATTTACTAAGTTTAGCTCAGGTAATGTGAAATCCCTAGGGCATTCAGAAAATATTCAACCTCATTATATTGACACCATTCTATACGCATAAGTCTAGATAATGCAATCCTGATATTTAACAAAGTTGTTCATGAGGCCCCACTAAACATGACAAAAAATAATGATCATGCTCTTATTTGTGTTGCATTTCTATTGAAGCCGAAACTAGTCACAGCTGACGTCAGAGATTCTATAATTAAATTCTAGCATCTATCAATGAGAACCTAATTTATAATCAATTTGAGTTATACTTAAATTAAAGGAACAAATTGCTTTATATACAAGTATGAGTTGCATTTGTAATATTTGCTGGTCTGTTAACATTTGCATAGCCTATTTTCAACAAATCTTTTAATAAATGCAGTTTAGTTCAAACAGGTTTCCATATGATATTTTAATCTTTATTTGTATTTTATGATTATTTCATGTATAAAGTTGCGAGAAATTAATTATAAATTAAAGATACAGCCACTAATTTATATCTTACGTTAAATTATTAGTTATAGTCTTTTGTCCGTGACTACTTCCGTTTTCGTTACAGTAAAAAAAAAATGTAAAAGATTACCAATTTACAGCAAGTGCCAAAAAGTTTTGTCAAGCCACAGACTATAGCCATGAGCGTATTTGGTAACATAAAAATGTATTACATTAGCAATTGATCTGTAAGGCTAACTTCAATTACTTTTACAAGCAAACTTAATATTTGATAATACTAAGTAGTTATCTTTGTTGTTTATAACAGTTTTAATGATTACTAGACAACCAGTAAACCCATTAGGTTCCCATTATAACAACTATCCATAATTATATTGATACTTCTATTGAGAAGAAGGTTAGGATTCTCATTAGCCTTTTTATAGCTATTGTTGTAGATTTAGAATTTGGATGGTTAAAAAATGCATAGATGGAACCCTAAACAGTACTACCACTCGTTTGGTTGGTTTTGTTTCTTATGGCATATCAACCTCAGTGGGTCATTTAAATGCCGATAAAGGTTTTGAAATAAATCCTTCTTAATGGATAACAAATTTTGTTTATCAACTCATGTTTTTCTATTTAACCCATAGATGGAACCCTAACAGGTACTACCACTCTGGGTCAGAGTGGACCAGGAGCAATGGTGATGAAGGGGTGCTCCACATTCCCAAACCTCTAAAACTGGAACCTCACCATCAGATAGAGTAACGTCATTCCCAGGACATGTAGACCCTCAGTCACCGCCTTCTAGCCCCATATGATAAAAATGGTTTGGCTTGCCATAAGGTAGGGTTGTGTTTGGAAAAGGTTCCCGAGTCCGAAAAGAAATACCTGAAGAAGGCCCGGAGGGCACATCGACCGAAACGTTGTACAGATAACAATGAAGATGAGAAACAATAGTCCAAAAAATGCAGATAATACAATCATCAAGCCTCATCTTAAACATTCAGAGAAATAATTGCATTTTAAACCTTATTTCTGTAAAGGTGGAATATGTATGTTATTAACCTCTCCTCCACATGAGCAGGGATGCAACACAAGGTCAATTTCTTTAGCAGAATTTAACAGGTTTGATTAAATTTTCCTTCTCCTAGACTGGTGCCTAACAAGGTTAAAGAAAACTAGTCTCCCTACTATCATACCTTTCCCAGGGTATTTAGCACTATGAAAAATGCAAACAGCCTCGTCGGATTTGAACTCCCTCGTTCGTGTGCATTTCTATGTCACTAAACATTACATGATGTGCCTCCATGAATACGTATTTACTAACCCCTCCACATCGCAGGATGTGACACAAGGTCTTGAGTGTAACGCGTTTTCCTTCTCTTAAAATGATTGCTAGACCAAGGCTAAATAGCATAGTCTGCTCTACTATTACGCATAGCTGGAGGTAGATTAGTTGAAGTCATACATTTCCTGGGTTTTGTGTTATGTGAAATGCAAACAGCCTCATCCAGGAATTTTTAACTTGGTTGCCATATCCCTTTTCCTATTACACCACAAATGCCTAAAGAGGGGAATATGCTTGCTTTTATTTACTCATCTATTGCATTTATATTCAATCTCATAGAAACACCTTCCCCCACTTCACAATCTGGCAATAAGATGAAGATAATAGAAAATCTATCAGGATCATGAACACAGCTTCCATACATTTGCATCTGTGTATGTATTATGTATTATTATATATATATATATATATTATATATTATTTATTTATGTGTGTTCACTTACCCTCATATGTATTTATGTATATAGGTAGTATAATATTCATAGCTTGAAATATCCAAAGGCACGTTTTGGTCTACCTCCTGTATTATGGTTAACTTTTCTTTGAGCACCTGTCAGTACTGGCTGTTTGCCTTTTGTTAAACTTACTAATGCAGATCTGCATTTTGTGCTTTGGGACAGAAAGAATACCTTGCTACCATAACAAATCCTGAAAAACCAATAAACTCATGCACAATCAAATATATATATATATATATATATATATATATATATATACCTTGCATGTCTAATGTATTTGCTTTGACCTGCTCACTTCCACTCCAAACTATTAATTCTATATTTTTCCTGGGAGTAGTGACTGTTTTTTTTTTTCTATGTGCTTCATCTTTTACTTGTTTATGTTAAGCACAAAAAAAAGATCTTTAGCTTTTTTTTTCATTCACAATTCATTCTACTCAGAGCCTGATACAGTTAAGCAATATTATATATATATATATATATATATATATATATATATAGAGAGAGGAGAGAGAGAGAGAGAAGATAGAAAGAAAAGATTTGTTGTATATCCAACAAGAGAAAAGTAAATATCTTATAATAAATGTCAGTAAAATGAGTTGAATCTTGTATTTTAAAATCTTTTTTTTTTATTGTGGGCAGCACAATTTTCAAAATTCTTTAAATCTTTTTTTATCTTGAAAAAGATTTTAAAGAACCTGGAACACATGTCGAGACGTATAAACCAAAAAAAATTTAAAACAAAATTCAAACCATTTTGCCAACCTTCTTTACTATAATATATTTCTCATCAAAAACAGTTATCATATCAACATTTATTAAGCAAACATTTTAAAATGCTTTAGATTAGAGAATATACCAATTCCCTATCTAACCTGCAACTGAATGATTATGTTATGGGGTCTGCATTACATTGATTTTTTTTTTCAATTACCCCACTTATATAGATATAATGTAGATGACTACGAAATTCTAATTAGAATTGTTCACTCCTTCCTAAATAGAAACTAGAATCATCTATATTATCATGGATCACTGTTACAATGAGAACCCAATGAGTTCATGGATCATCTGGTCTATATGTAGAAACCTTTCTATATTTAATCTCAATTTTACACATAAAATATAATACCTAATTCAAGTTCCTAATGCCTGTAAACATAATTACACAAATAATTTTTAGCCATATTTAAGTTTACATTTGCAGCTAAACCTTATAAATATCAAACTTACTTGACAACATTAAAAAATTAAAACAAATAAATAGAATGGAGGCATATTTGTGTAATGGTTATCATTTTAGGAAATGGAATTGGTGACCAAAGTTCAAATCCAAGACAAATCTATTTGTATTTCACTTCATGTACTTCTTCCAGCTATGGGTAAATAGTAGGGTAGACAGGGTACTTTAGCTCTGGTAAGGTAACCAGGCTCGTCGTAGGAAAACTGATTTCAAACCAGCTGTCCTCCACTTAAAAATTGACCTTTTGTCTAATGACCAAGGTTAATTTATATATATATATATATTATATTATATATATATAATATAATATATGAAGTGGACAAACAATGTGTTTGAAATGGCGATAGCCGACAATTTTGCGGGGGAGATTATGTGCTTAGTTAAAGTCATACCTAATTTGTTAATTAATTAATTGTAATTAAATGAATTAGGCATGCATATCGGTTTAAATGTAAAATGTAAACAAATCGAGAAAAAGTCGATCTCTGTATGTACATTTCAGCCTATTAAGCCTCATCAGCAAAGCTATAGACTGGGTAGTGCTTTGTGCGTGATTCGAACCCTACCTGTCAGGCTGACAGGCGGACACTCTAACCATTACACTAGCTGGCTTCGCCTTTCATTTAATTATAATTTAATTAACAAATTAGGTATGACTTTAACTAAGCACATAATCTCCCCCCGCCAAAAAAAAAAATATATATATATATTTACCAACCTTCTTGCACGAGCAGGATACAACACAAGGTCAATTTATTAATCGGAGTTCAACGGGTTTGAATTCAGAGTTTTCCTTCTCCTAGAATAGTTACCTAGCCATGGTTAAGAGCCCAGTTTTCCCTGATATTTACCCATAGCTGGAGGGAGAATTGGATTCATACTTTTCCCAAGGGTATTAGCGCTATGTAAAATTTCAAACAGCTTCATCCAGGAATTGAACTCGGGTCAACCAGTCCATTTCCTATGACTCTAACCATTATGCCACGCACCTCCATAATTTTTATATATATAATTCATTGATCAATGTCTCTGATGTATACATCAACTTCATACATTTATGCTTTCTATTCATAGAAGAGACCTTTTAATTAATGATTAGAATGAATTGTTTTCTATGTGATTTTTTTATATAAAAAATCATTTTTCTTCTTCTATTCAAAGTGAGAAATTAAATTGTCTAAGAAAAAGTTTCTATTTAGTCAAAAACGAAAATATTCATAATAATGAGCTTGCCTTTTCATATCTTCCTCTGGTAATTTTTCCTTTTTTCATAACTTATAAAGGGTCATTATTTTCAGTTGTATGTGTGAGTGTGTGTGTTTTTCCTTCTTTGAATAATTCTAGTTTTTCCTTTTTCTCTCCATGGACAAATTACTATTACAAAAATGAGACTATTCAAATAAAAATTTATTTCTTTTAGACACTTTGATTGATCAATTTTTTCCCCCTTTTCTGCTTGGAAGTGGGAAGATGCTGGTCAAGAATATAAAATGTGCTATATTGAAAACACTTATACTGACATTCATTTTTACTTTTTTTTTTTCAAATTGTACTACTTAAAATGCACCCCAACATAATATTGGTTCTTTCATTTATCATATTTGAGCTACTCTTTCCATTTATCCTTAGGATTACAGAGAATGCTGCTATGAATAAGTCATCAGATATTATATATTTATTTTCTTTTATCTATCTTAATAAATACTTCTGTCTATAAAACAGATGGAGAAAAACTCTCAAAAACACTATTTACATTTGATTGACATACAAGAGGTTGATTTCAAATGATTTAGGATTTGTTTAAGGGATTATCCTCCTTACTGTCTCAACAATAACAAATATCATGAACTTAATCTATATAAAGTTCACAAGTAACTATTCTTAATACAAGTAAATTACATACAGCTCTGTGACATCAAGTATTTCTATCTAATATAAATAATTGTCAAACAGATCTATTTGACCCATAGATGGGGCTCTAACAGGTATTAACACTTCAGGTGAAAGTGGACCTAAGAGTAATGCCAATGAAGAGATGACTCCAGAGTTCCAGAACTGTAGCCTCACCACCAGATGCAATTTAGTACTTCAGTTTTATCTAAGTACATTTTATACTAATTCTTTTTAACAAAAAAAATCTTGATTCTAAAAATATATATTGATTAAATCCATATGAAATGAAATGCATTTTTTTTTTTTTTGCATATCCTATCCGATCAGCCTCCCCCCCCATTTTTACTATTTTCCATCTTAGTTGCTTTTAATCTTTTATAGATCAACCAATGCCTCTTTGTCATTGCTGTATTTGTTTAAGATTCTCAGAGACATATTTTCATTATTCCACAGATTTTTGCAACTAATTTCTGATATGTTCTTTGACATTTTGTATTGTCTGAATTTCTAAAATTAATGATCATCACTAGCAAAAAAAAAAAAAAATGAAACACCCTAAAAAAGTATAAAAATTTATTTTTGAAAGATATTGCTTCAGTCGGGTGGAGTTAAACATTCAATGTCAAAGTTTCTTTATCATAAGTAAAATCATTCAATTTATTAAAATAAAACAATTTTTGCCGCTAAAATATGCTGCTCGTGATTGGTTGGTTCGAAACAGAGGCTCGTAGACAAGGATGATAACCCCCATACCCAGAATTCTCAATAACACACACACACACACACAATCTACAGATGAGGATTTATAATCAATTCTCTTCTTTATCATTTATAATCTTTACTTTCCAATGAGAATACCATTAGTATGTTATCTTCTGAAGGTCTTTTTCCTTCAAACAAAAGTTTATAGCATGAAAGGAACTTTAAAATGATACTTCTAAGTGATCAATATCTAATCAGATTGGATATTGATTTAACCTCATCAAGTAAAGATGATTCAATATATTTTTCAGACAACTGTTTT
>CM042152.1:86673568-86678568 GCA_023376005.1 Doryteuthis pealeii
ATTGTCGGCTATTGCCATCTCAAACAGATTGTTTGTCTACTTCATATATATATATATATATATATATATATATATATATATATATATATGAGTAAAGAAATAACAAAATACTTAGAGATTTAGCATTATAGTCTATTTCAGGGAGCTTAGACAAATAGTCTAAATCTCCCGACTCATCAGATGTGAATGATGAAATTTTTTATTACTTTAAAGGAATTTGAAAACAGATTTTTATTTATATATTATTTTTTAATTTTTTAGAATTTTGTAGTCCTGTGATATGAATTCCAAATGTAAATCTTTTGATGTTGCAAAAGAAAAAGTTTTTATGTTGCAGTTTTCAACGTTAAATATATATATATATATATATATATATATATATATAAACTTGTTTAGATAAAATATATTTTACAAGTATATTCTAATGAGAGGAAAACTGATCTTCCTTGCAAATCAACATCTAAAATTCTTGCCCTTGTTTGTACTTGGATACTGACTCGTGGTGCAAAGGCCAACACCTGAGTTCCCAATACCAAGCTGTCCCATAGAATGGTAAATATAATATTCTTATCACAGTGCGTGATTCAATTTTGACAGTTTGTCAGCTTTGAATGGCTCCAAGCTCCATTCAGCTGAGATTGATTACTAAGGAATTACTGTCAATGTAAAAATGCTTCCTGCTGAAAAACCAAAAACTCAAAGTAAAAATCTTGGACATCTCAGATAGTTGTCACAGCATGAAGCCCCAAGGTGCCTCTTCCAAGTTTCTGTCCACATTTCACCAATAGAGAATTATTGACAAACTTGTCCAGAACTTTTTGAGAAATATACTTTGCTTTATCTGGAGAATTGACTCATGATGAATGCAAAGTGAGTAAAAATTTTTGATTTTTCTTTTTGCTTGGTAAGAAATTGGAAATTTCCATAGCTAGAAAAAAAAAACATTGATATTTTTTTTTTAGATCTTTTGAAATACATCAGAAATATATTTTTAGTAGCTGCAAATGTAGATATGAATTGTGTTTAATATTAAATTAAATCCATTATTGCTGTCTGGCAAAGATATAAGTAAGTGTATGGAACAAGCTATAAAACCATGATTTATGGTAACTGTACAAGAATGTCAGTCCAGAAGTTCCTTGAAGTGTCAGAAGCCATTTTTATTACAAATGCCACAATTCATATCCAACATGGTTGAAGACAGCTCTCAAATGTTGTGGGATCTACTGTCTGTGATGTTCGTGGGTTCATTAGAAATTTTTAGTCTTTCAACATTAGAGTCCTTCAATCCAAGTAATCCAACTGGGGTTTGATCACTTCTCTGTTTGCATTTTATCATTAAGTTACAGATATATTGACATACCTATTTATCTATTTATATGTACAAGTCTATATGCAATAGAGATTTTATATATATTATATATATATATCTTGCTGATGATATCATGCGAATCCTTTCTTTCAATTTATTCAGTCTTTGTTGCGTCTTGCCAACTGTCTATGGGGATGTTAAAGTCTTTCAGGTTTATCTTGATGTTTTTGTACATGAGCTTTGGTCTACCGATTCCATCTGATCCCTCTCTCAGTGAGAGTAGAAAAAATCTGCTTTGGCAGTCTGTCAGCCCCAAGTCTGTTTAAGTGGCCAGCCTATCTTAGGTTGCATTGGACAAGTATTTTGAGCATGCCATGGAGACCAGTTCTCTTCAAGATGGTCCTGTTTGAAACATGTTGCTACCAACTGACATTTAATATACTGTGCAAGTGATGCATGTAGTAGACATGTAGTTTGTGGGCAATCCGCTTTGTATACCGTCTAGGAGGGTTGAGAGGAACTATGGCACGGTATACTGTACATTTAGTTTTTAAGGAGATGTGTCTGTTAACCAGACTCAACTCTTCACCAGCCAAATGCTTTGGAGGCATTTGAAATTCGAAGATCAAGCTCTGCATCAGTCTATTAAATTGTCAGTTGGTGCAACATGTTTCAAACAGGAACCATCTTGAAGAGAAACTGGTCCTCCATGGCAGTCAAAATACTTGTCCAATGCAAGCCTAGATAGGCTGGCCACTAAACAGACTTGGGCTGGACAGATCCAAAGCAGATTTTCTACTCTCAACTGAGGAGGATCAGATGGAATCGGGATTAACCAAGCCTCATGTACAAAAACATCAAAGATAAACCTGAAAGACTTTAACATCCCCATAGACAGTTGGCAAGACGCAACAGACTGAATAATTGAAAGAAAAGGATTCGCCATGATATCATCAGACAAGATATATATATATATAATTAAAATCTCTATTGCATGTATAGACTTTGTACATATAAATAGATAAATAGGTATGTCAATATATCTGTACTTAATGATAAAATGCAAACAGAGAAGTGATCAACCCCAGTTGGATTACTTGGATTGAAGGACTCTAATGTTTGAAAGACTAAAATTTCTAATGAACCCACAGAACATCACAGGACGTAGATCCCACAACATTTGAGAGCTGTCTTCAACCATGTTGGATATGAATTGGTGGCATTGTAATAAAAATGGCTTCTGACACTTCAAGGAACTTCTGGACTGACATTCTTGTACATTACCATAAATCATGTTTATAGCTTGTTCCATACACTGACAACTTTGCCAGGACAGCAAATAATGGATTTAATTTAATAAAACACAATTCATATTCTACCATTGCAGCTACTAAAATATATTTCTGATGTATTTTCAAAAGAATCTAAAAAAAAAAATATCAATGTTTTTTTTTCTAGCTATGGAAATTTCCAATTTCTTACCAGCAAAAGAAAAATCAAAATTTTTACTCACTTTGCATTTCATCATGAGTCAATCTCCAGATAAGCATAAGTATATTTCTCAAAAAGTTCTGGACAAAGTTTGTCAATAATTCTCTATTGGTGAAATGTGGACAGAAACTTGGAAGAGGCACCTTGGGGCTTCATGCATGTGACAACTATCTGAGAGTCAAGATTTTTACTTTGAGTTTTGGTTTTCAGGCAGGAAGCATTTTTACTTGACAGTAATTCCTTAGTAAATCAATCTAGCTGAAATGGAGCTTGGAGCCATTCAAAGCTACAAATGTCAAAATTGAATCACTCACTGTGATAAGATATTATATTTACCAATTATGGGACAGCTTGGTATTGGGAACTCAGGGTTTGGCCTTTGGCACCACGAGTCAGTATCCCAAGTAACAAACAAGGGGCAAGAATTAGATGTGATTTGCAAGGAAGATCAGTTTTCCTCTCATAGAATAATACTTGTAAAAATATATTATCTAAACAAGTTTATATATATATATGATATATATATAATATATATATTTAACGTTGAAACTGCAACAATAAAAAACTTTTCTTTTTGCCAACATCAAAGATTACATTTGGAATTCATTATCACAGGACTACAAAATTCTAAAAAATTAAAAATATATATAAATAAAAATCTGTTTTCAAATTTCCTTTTAAAGTAATAAAAAATTTTCATCATTCACATTGATGAGTCGGGAGATTTAGACTATTTGTCTAAGCTCCCTGAAATTAGACTATAATGCCCAAATCTCTAAAGTATTTTTATTTCTTTACTCATATATATATATATATATATATATTTATATATAATATATATTATGAAGTAGACAAACAATCTTGTTTGAGATGTCAATAGCCGACAATTTTTTGAAATTATGTGCTTATTAAATGTCATGCCTAATTTGAGAATAATTAGTTAAATTAAATGAATTTAGGGTGCATATTTAAATGTAAGGCGTAACAAATCGGAAAATGTACATCAGAGAAGACTTTTTCTTGATTTGTTTATGCCTTACATTTAAACCAATATGCACGTTCTAATATTTAATTTATAACTAATTATTTCTCAATAGGTATGACTTTAATTAAGCACATAATCTCCTAATAATATATATATATGCACACACGCACATAATCAACAAGCGATGTGACACAGGTCATTTTAAGCAAAAGTGTTGTATAAGGTGTGGGAAAGCATACACAGGAGATGGTTGTGCTTAATACATTTATTAAGTGCCAAACAGATCATACAAACACAGAAAAAAATAATACAGACAATTAAACAGGACAAAAAACTTACACTAAATAGGAGGAGGGTCCAGTTTGGTTATAGCCAATGCAGCAAAGTTAGTCTGAATTATTATCAAGCTATTTAATCCACTTTAATTTGTAGGTTATTTTAAGGCTATAAAGATGACCTATTGTAGTAGAGTTCTGAAGGGGTGTTAGCTACTCTACAACCTAAAGTTTAACAGGTTTGTATTCAGAGTTTTTTCCTCTCATAGACTAGTTTGCCATATCAGGTTAAAAAAGTGCAGTCTTGTCCTATTATTTACTTGTAGCTGGAGGACAATAATTGGATATGTGAAATGCAAACAGCCATGTCCAGGATTCGAACTCTATTCAGCATGTCCATTTCCTACAAAAATAACCATTACACAACAAACACACATCTATATGTGAGGTGTTTAATATTAAACTGATGAGCTAATTTTAGTGTCCTCATCTTGGTTGTTATCATAGTCAGAAAATTTCAGCCACTCTACCCTGCTGCCTAACAGTGACTGTCATGGTGTCAGAGATGATAATCTTCTAAGAAATCTTAACCAACCCTTTATTCAATCCATGGGGATAGATATATAAAATGTGTCTGGAAAGTATCCAATCATTTTGAATATCTTGAGAATCATTTGCGTAGTCTTGATGTAACCTGGCAAGCAATCAGAAGGTAACTTACAGTGCATTCATGAACAGACACCTCTCCAATAAAGTTTACTTGGTTGGTTGTAAGATATTATTCAATAAGTTTATTTATTGTGTGATCAATTGCATTCATAGTGAATATGTGTAGCTTTTGTTTGAGACTTGAGTATTCAACCATGAAAATTATTTGCAGGATGAAGAATGCTTCCAGTGACATTCCAATGTGATAAAGCCAAGATAAAAATGTGCT